>VDFB02252616.1:229731474-230239061 GCA_007258455.2 Sequoia sempervirens | reverse complement strand
CTGTTGTATTCCTCAGATTTCTCTTTCAAGGACTGGGCCAAATTTTCCTATTCTTCTTTCTTTCTTCAATCTCTTTAGTTAACTCCATTGCCATAGATTCCGTTTCAAGCTTTAGAGCAGCATTTTCCTTGGAAATCTTTTCAAATTCTTCTATTATTTCCTTTAGGGTTTGATTCAGATGAACATCCTATGGGCCTCCACTTTCTTTTTGCTTCAACTAACCACATAGTTCTTTCCTCTTTTCCCTTGATTCATTTATTTTATCCTTTAGTGAATGAATGAATTTTTCGGAAGCCACAAGGTTTGCTTTTAGTTCCATGACCTCTGCTTTAGACTGATCAAGATCATCAAGTGCCACCATAAGCTGTTGTTGAAGACCACTTGCATCCATTGCAATCCAAGATCCACCTCAAGCTATTAAACTCAGAAGAGGAACCTGATCTGATACCAATTATTGGAAACTAGGAACACTGAGAGGGGGGGAGAATCAGTGTTCCACAATTTTGAATCTCAAATCAAATCATAAACTATCAACAACAATATTTACCTTCTAATAGCATCCACAACAAATAAATAGAAGGAAACATGCATGCAGATTAATAAGACAATGTGAACACCATAACACCAAGATTTTTTTTTCATGGAAACCCTGTTAGGGGAAAAAAATGGTGGAGATTATTCCACAAAGTATACTCTGTTAAAAGTATGATAAAAGGGGAATGCACTTGCATTCAGGAACACTGCCTCGAGCTCACTGCTCAAAATACAAAAGATGACTCATTGTCCAAAATAAGTTTGGATTGAAGCTATTCAAAATATGAACTAAGAAAATAGCATCTCTATATGCATGGATTCAGTTCCAATGAAGCACATGAAGACTGACCTTGGACCTTCTACTCAATTTGCATTTCTACTTTGTTCTGCTCTACTCTACTCTACAAAAACCCTTCTGCTACACAAACAAAATTCTCTTGCTAGATCCTCTGATAGTACCTCATGTAGTTGTTCTACACTTTTTCACACACACCTTTTCACCACTTTGTGTATCACAATATCTCACCCCTAAAATTAATTACTGATCTCACTTATATATCTGCTAACAAGAATCTTATTTTTGTATGTCAGCTTGAAACAAAATATAATACTTTCCCACAAGTCAGCTCCAAACACCAATTAGAACTAATGTGTACCACACAAGTTGGCTAGAATATAGTAGGAACCCAAACCAAAATTCCCAATATAAGAAATAGTTAAACATATACTCCTCATACATTTAGAACACACCATACACAATAGGTTAGCCACGGTGAGAAAATAAGTAATAAATTATTCTACTGAATCTCCAAACTCGTATAGGGATTAGTGTAATATCATAAAACTTTTCAAACATATAGCATACATGATTGAAAGCATCCCTAGGGATCCACACAACAAAATAATGATCTGGTGAAGTATCCAGACCAACTTACCTATCAGATACTTTGTTTTTCATACATTCTGTCGGTAGATTATTGTCTTCTACTTTCCTTGCTGGTATGAACTACCTCTAAACTATGGACCATGCTACTGAGTCTAGTTGCCATCAATGACAACACTAGTAGCCAAGAACAATCTCCTAAATCCATATGCCAACATAAATTATTTCTAAAAAAGAATTGGGATGAACCTTTTATAATTGAAAATGATGTTATGAAAAGCTTGTAAGAGTATAAGAGGATATATCATCAATATATATACATTGGTATAATCCAACATGAACCTATGGTTTGTAATTAGCTCCAGTCAGGTTGTAGAAGAAGTTTTAACTCTGATAGACATAGAGCTATTAATTTCATTGGGATTAATGGTTACCCAAATGTTATTCCATCTAAGTTCAAGGAATATCTACCAAAGTTTAGTGGTACAAAGTGTGAATCAACAAAAAATCATCTACAAGAATTCAATAATCTAATGGATGACTTTGAGGTAGATCATGAGGTTGTTTGTTTAGTTTCTAAAAGGAGATTCAAGAGATTGGTTCTATAATTTACTAGCATGATTTGTATACTCTTGGGAAGAGTTTAAAGTAGTGTTCATGGAGCAGTTTGGTGAAAGAATCGGTGATACTTCTTTGCTAGATAAATTTATGAGCATTGAGAAAGATGAGGATGAGCTAGTTCCATAATTTAACAAAAGATTTAATAAAACATTAAGGGATATTCTTGATCTTTTAAAGTTAAGTGATATAGTATGTTTGGTTGTTTATTTGGGATCTTTTGATAAAAAAATGAGCTATCTGTTGAGAGATAAAAATCCCAAAACCTTGCATTAGGCATATGGGATAGCCATGAACATTTAAAACAACCAGAACTATGGAGTACACAAAGGTCATTTGAATACAAGATTTTTTTTCCATGAGACACCAAGTGTTGATAAAACTACTAGTTTTTCTGGTGATGAGACCACAAAGAGGGTCCATATGCAGTCTTATGATTTAGATGAATCTAGTAATCTATTTTAAGAAAAGAGTGATAATGAGATAATGTATTAATCATTCAGTGTGCTAGATCCGTGTAGTTCTAATTACAATATTTCCAAGGTTGAAAATTTTGTCAATACTGAGCTTAGCTTCATTGGGCCTATTCATGAACATTCAATTCATGAGGTTAATCATGTTGATTGCTATTTTGCTAGTCATAATAGCTTGTATGGAGTAGAGTTGGGAAGTTTTACTTCATATGAGGATAACACTAGCATGAGACATGTTGATGACATAAGATCATTCTCAGATGATCAAGTTATGCATTATGATAAAAATTTGAAGCCATTAATTTTGGCTGATAATGTTGTGGAGTTTGAAGACCTTTTTGACCATGACATCTCAAATCATGTGGACATGGCAGAAATTCCTAATGTTTGTACTAAACAATCTGAGGATGGGAATGAAGTTGAAAGTATGTCTATCTGCTCTTCTAATGATTACAATGATTTTGAGTGCAATGATGACATGAAGGATTTAATGGACCTTCATGTTGAGGAGGTTGAGGCTCTTATGTCAAAAATGAATGTGATGGAGAATCCTTTATTTGATGAGCCTCCATATTCACTATAGATGAGAAATGATGAACCTTATTGGTGTAGAGAAAACCCACTCTTTGAGAATTATGATGATGCATTTGACACATGGTTAGAATATGGCCTTGAGAAAAAAAAGGAACACATTGGTGAGCTCTCTAAGGGTATTTCTTATGAAGGTTTCATATTTGAAATAGGTGTAACTGTGAGTGGTAAATCTACAATTTCTAACAATAAATAAAATATTCAAATTAGCCATTGTTACAACTCAAATAAACTACTCCCTATAAAATTCATTTGAACACAAGAATAATAGAAACAAAGCATGAAAGCAAGAAAAACACAATGAAACATTATTCAAATGATCAAACCAGCATCTTACAGGGGGATTGGTGTTATTTTGATGTGGAAAATAGCCCTTTCCCAACCCCTTTTTGATAAGCTCCAGATATGATGAAGATGCAAGGTGATAAGTGATCAAGTTGTGGAGGATTAATACAATAGAGGAGGCCTCTATTTATAACCAAGAAGGATGGAAGAATGCAAAACATGGAGGATGCAGGACAAAAACATGAGATAATGACAAGATGCCACTTGTCAAGATGTGAGAGGATGAAGGTTGAGCAAATTTTGGCAAATGTGCCAAAGAGGGGGAGATTTGAAATTCAAAAGATGGCTTGTTGGAGGGAGAAGAAAGAGTCTTAAATGCCAAGTGGGAGACATGTAAGAGACAATGTAAGATAATTTAATGCCATGTTGGAGGAAAATACATTTGGAGGGATTTTCAAACTTGGACGAATATTCCCTTTTTTGATGCCATTTTGAAAGTAATTAGGGAATTATTAAATCAAAGAAATGATTTATTGGTGCAAGTTACAAAATCTAGAGGATTCAGGTGATTAGGATTAAATTAATCAAGGTTTAATTAATTTAATGAGGGATTAGATGATGCGGCTATTTGATTTAGATTTATGGGTTGATTTAAATCAAAAGATGAGAAGAATGTGATTTAGATTTAATTAAATAAAGATTTTGATTTATTTAATTAAAGAAGATGGTGTTAGACTAAATCAAATAAATATTAATTTATTTAATTTAATGGAATGAATTTAGATATTTAATCAAATAAAATATAATTTATTTAATTAAAGAGGGAAGATGATGATAAAGGGATGATTAAGGATGATATGGAATTAGTGAATCTGGATTAGATGGATGATGTCAATTTTGCATGTCTACATTTTGCCCCTCTTTGAAGCAATGTACTTGCTACATTTTTTCAAAGAATAAACTTGTCGCAATCAAAATTCAATTTTATTTTTATTTTTTTAGATGCCCCAACGGAAAGAAGTATATGGGTACATTGCCCCCTTGAGAGATCAAGCAAAAAGATTTGATTTGAGGGTCGATCTCATGATAAAGAGGTTCAAGATGGACATATGGATGGTTATGATGATAATGCAAATGAGATGGTTTCAAGATGCTTAGAATAACTAATCTATATTATCCTAAACAACTTAAAATGATAATGTAATGCATGTGAGATGGATGAGATGGATGATGTGATATGCTATGATTATGAGATTTATGTATGTTGATGATTTGTGGATGTAGGATGGATGCACTGGTGATGATGATTAACTATTAGTGCAAAGAGAATAAAGAAGAAATGAGATGATGACAAGAGGATCGACAAGAAAACTTTATTAGAGATGATGATGAGATATGGATGATTCTCTTATCAGGAATTGGGATTTTAAAAGGGCTACTTACCTTATGTTTGATAACCCACATAGGCACAATGCATCAAGGTATAAATAACCAAGATGGTGTTGTACCTAGTTATATGGACTTTGAATCGACAAAAAAAAAGAGTTTTCTTGTTCACACTTGACATACAGAAGCCTCGCTAGGATGCACCTAACAAAGCAAGTATTCACCAAGTTATATTACAAAAATGTCCAATAAGCACAACAGAAAAAAAGATAATGATCGATGCCCCATTCCTTTCTCTCTAAATTTCTTTGATTAGACATCATCAAGAGGTCATTGGAATAAGCACAATAAGATAAATCAAAAAGAAAAGATCAAGCACATAGACAAAGTCAATGTTCTTCATACCTCTACCCAAAGGGATTTTTTTGTTTAGGATAAGAACCAAAATTATTTCCAATAGATAATGCCCATTGTAGGAAGGATACATCCTAGGACATGTTAGTGGATGGTGGCACGTCATTTTGTTTATCCAAAGTCTTTTTCCAATAGATAATGCCCGCTGTAGGAAGGATACATCTTAGGACATGTTAGTGGATGGTGGAAAGTTGATAGATTGTTCGAAAGGTTGTTGATATATGGTCATTGACATGTTTGTGAATGATCAAGAGTTTGATTTTGCATTGAAAGGTTTATTGCTTCAATTTTGATTTTGCGTTTGAAGTTTTCCTTTGCTAATTGTTATGCTTATTTCTATTTGTTTTGCTAAAGGGTGAGTGTGACTATTTGTTTATTATGGATGAGATTATTGCAGGTGAAAGCGAAATGGGATGGATAGATTTTTTCAAATATTTGGATGTTTTTGATGTTTTTGAAATGTTTTGAGGTTGTTTTTGGTATTTCAAGTGTTTTGATTTTCAAATTTTCAAATGTTTTGGAGTTTTCTGTGATTTTATGAATGTTTTTGGATTTTGTGTCTTGGGGGCTTATTAAAGATTATCCTTGCCTACATTTAAGCTCAAAGATGACGTAGTTTGGATTCCATGTTTCTGACGTTTTTTGATTTTATGAATGCTTTTGGATTTTTTTGATTTTCTGATATTTTTTGGATTTTTGATGTTTTGATGCTTTTGGAATTTTTTGATGTTTTGAATGTTTTTGGATTTTTCACACAATTTTGACGATTTGGATATGGATATGTGTGGCAATATCAGTGATTTATTTTGGGACTTTGTTGAAAACCAAGCTAGGGTTGATTGATTATATTAATGGATTGATGACGATAACATTGTTGAGGATACACAACAATGTAAGGATAGTGTTGAGAAACATGAGGATTGGGAAGGATATCCTGAGATGATGATGGATTGATTAGATTGATCAGGATTGATGAAGCTTGATTTGGAACAAAATTTATTTTTGGATGTTTTGATGTGATGTTGAAGAACATGTTAGATGCAACTGAAATTGATTGTTTGGATTGATGTTCGATGAGAGATAAAGCTTGATAAGGAACATCTTCTTGTTAAAATATGCATTGGGCTAGTGATTTGGATTCTGGATCACAAATGCTTGACCAATTTTATTCCATGTTTTCCAATGTCTGGATCACCATAGAAGTTGGAGGATATATGTCAAGATTTATTCCTGAAGCAAGATGTACATATCTGCCCCCACTGTCTAACAATGTATGGAATGCCATGGGTGGATGCTTGGATAGATGTATGGATGGAGGGATATGGATTATCTTGTGATAAGATAAGGTGTTCAGATAAAGAAAGCTCATTTGGATAGTGCTTCATGGCTCAGATAATGTTGGTTAGGATAGGATCAATGAAAATGACTCATGTCAAGATGTTTACCATAAGCAAGTGTAAAGTGTGCACCAAAATTTTTCAAGATCAAGATAACTTGGACTATGGATGTATACGGATGAAAATGGATTGGATAAATGGTTCATGGATGAATGGATTTATTATGGATAAGATGGATGGAATGCTAGATTTATTATGGATGGGATGAGATGCTTCCACCCGAACTAGTGCACGCAGATGCTTGATTCTACACATGGCACCTGTTTGCTAGCTTTTCATCATGGTACTTTCCCAAAGTGCCACCATAGTGGTTTTCACTAGAGGACAATTTTTTCTTTACTATTTTTAATCCTTTTTCTGATTTTTCTTGGATTTTCATATTTTTTTAGTTTTTTTTTTTTTGAAAGATTTTAAGCTCATGTTGAATCACCTTATGGTGTTGATGTAGATACTTCTATCATGATGTGCCATTGATATCCTACTTGAAGAAGTTTCTTTGCCAATATACATTCACTTGAATGTAACTTTTAAGATTCCTGATCTGCTTTGTTGATACTAGAGTTACCTTTGTCTTTATGTGTGCATCACAATAGAGTGCCTTCTGAATCCTTATGATGAAGGGTTGTTGCCAATACATGGTCAATGTGAGAATTGGATATCATGCATGGAGGCATGGATGGAGTGTGTTTAGGGATAAAATATGGATTGGTTGATAGTTTGGAACCTTTCACTCTCCAAACTTGGGAAGATGAGTAATGTTGGGTGGATATGGAAGTGTGCATGAAATTAGGACCAACTGCTTGATATACTTTGTACGTCATTTGAGAAGCCTTCTTTTTCCTTTGTGGACATCTTTGATGGATACTTTTCCCTTTTTTATTTTTCCCCATAGTTTCTTTGACTAATGGAGTTTGATAGAGATAGTCTTTCTTTGTATTCTTTGGTATCCATGTGTATTTAATTTTTCCATTATGCTTCTCTACTTATTTTTCTTTGATGTTGTTCTTCATACTTTGATTCAAATATTTCTTTTGATGTTTGTCCCAATTAATGGATGGGGTGATGGGTAGATGAAGATTCATGATGTGACTGGTTGTAGTATTAGCATTGGTTTCACCATAAGGATTCTTCATGCCCCCTATGTTGACGTTTGCTTGAGATGAAGTTTCCCCCAGTATGGTGGTAGTAGCATCTTTGTTCTTTGATTCTTCTTGTTTTGAGATGTCTTGTTCAGAATGCATTCTCTGATAAAGGATCACTACAAATTACATTATTTCATTTTGCTACTCTGCTGACTCTAGAATATCTTGTTTTCTCTGACCTATTTCCTTGAGTGGATAATGTTGGATATCTTCATACATGATGTCCTCAGTATAAATTTTGGATATATTTGATCCTGATGTTGATAACTCAATTTGACTGTAGGAATCAATAACCCGCTATTTTTGTGTAGTAATGTTAGGAGTAAAGGAATCTTGTTCTAAATGAAGATCATCTACGTGTACATCCACATAAATCATCTCATGGTTAGATGGAGGAGTATGTGCTATGTGGATATGATCATCATTTGTGAAATCTTGTATAGATATTAGAGTGTCAATTAGATCATTGTAGTATCTTGGAGATACACATTCTTGATCTTGAATGATTTTAGAATTGCTTTTGACATGCTTTGGATCAAGTTCTTGACATGGGTCAGTTTCAAAGGATGGATTACTTATAAAGTGTTCTTGGACATCATCATTAGCCATGGTAAGTGGTTCAATATCCTCTTGATATTTGAGTGGACTTGGATCAAGTTTCAAATTGAGGATTCCTTCAGTATCTATAACCATGAGGTCAAAGGGGGTCAACATGTTTTGGAAAGGACCATTGTTAGACCTTGGTGAAAGATTTTGATCATGCTTTGGAATAAATTCTTGAGATGTGTCCTCTAACTCATAAGGTGATGTAGAGACATTTTCAATATGATCATTGGTCGATGGATCATAGTTTATGTCAATGGGATCAAATAATTCTAACACTCCTTGAAATAGATCACTAAAAAGTGGCTCTTGAAGTATGGTGAGTTGATCATCAGACGGGGCAGAAACATCTTCAATGTGCTCATTAATGGAGAGATATTGAACATTGTTTTCAATAATTGTGGCAAAGAGATTGTCAATGTCTTCAACCATAGGGTCAAGTGATGTTGACATTTCTTGAATTGGATCATTATTGGGTATTGTTGGTGGATTTTGATCATGATTGAAAAGTGACTCTTGATATATGTTGATTTGATCTTTAGATGAGGTAAAAAAATCTTCAAGGTGCTCATTGATGGATAGATCTTGATCATTTTTTTCAACTGTAATTGTGGTGGGGAGATTGTCAATGCTATCACCAGTGGTTGAATCTTCATTGTTGTCCCCAATAGTTATTTTTCTTGATCAATAAGACCTTGGATGAGATTTTTGAGTCAAATACAATCTGATGTTGTGTGTCCCTTGATTTTATGGAAATCACAAAGGTGTTTCTCGTTATACCCTGGTGGTTTAACTAGGGGTTCTTGATAGTTCTTATTGACAAGGATTTTGATGAGATTTTCTTGTACCAATTGTTGCATGATTGATTCAATTCGTCTCCCAAGTGGTGTGTATTTCCGCTTACTACCCTGTGAGACTTGTACTTTAAATTGACCTTGTGGTGATTGATTTTGGAGATGTGGTGATTGATCTTTGAGATGTGGTGATTGATCTTTGAGACATGGAGGTTGAGTTTTTTGTTGATGTTGTTGATCTTGATATCCAACTTCTTGACATTGGAGATTTTTTTCTTGATGTAGTTATCGACACAACTCAATCCTTTGATGACATGGTTCAACCGATGGAAGAGTGTATTTATTTTGGAATGAAGAGGTCTCTTGGCTCAATAATTCAATTAGTTTGGCAAGTGAAGTAAGTTGATCTAGTGAAATTTGAACCTGATTTTGATTTTGACTCCCTTGATATAGTTGATTCTTTTGTTCAAGCAGATTTGGAATGTGTACTTGTGGTGTTTGTATGGGATCATGGACAAATTGATTTTGGACAATGTTATGATTTGGAATGATGCTTAGATTTGGCATTATAAGTTGAAATTGAACATTGTTGTGGTTGGAAAACATATTGCCTTGATTTAGGTAACTTTGATATTTTGCATGGTGTTACCTTGGCTCATATCAATACATGGAGTTGTTAACATCTTGTTTGGACTTTGAACAACATTTGCATGATTTGAAAACATATCAATCCCAAAGTTTACCAAGTGTGGATTTGAAATGTTCATGTTTGGAAAACTTGTACTTGGCATGTATGGATTTGGTGGGATGATGTTGATTTTTGGAAGACTCATGCATTGAGTGTTTGGTTGATAGATTTGTAGGTTTGGACTTGGATTTAAATCTACCATCGGGAAAGGTGTTCCAAACTTTTCACTGGGCATACTCATAGTTGTATCATTGAGGTTTGTAGGAGATAATGATCCCATGTACAAATTGTATAAATGTGAGTTTTGATAATCAATCGACATTGTAAGGCTTTGAAAGTTTAGTTGACTTGTATTATTCATGACGTATGGATCAATTTTATATTCCATGTTCTTCTTGTGTTTTGACCTTGTTGCAAAAGTGAACCTCTAAGGTGTTTAGGACCAATAATGAGATGAAGGATGAAAGGGGGGAATGATATGGATGTTGAACTTTTAGGAACTTTGGATCAATGCTAGACTTTTAGGAGATAATGAAATTGTAGATCCCAAGATGTTGGATGTTATCTTAGGATTAACTCATTCAAAAGGGTGATAATTTAACTAAGTATGTGAGGAAGGATTCATCCAAACACACTTAACCAAATAAATGATTTTGATTTGGTTTAAGGATGTACCCAAGCCTTGATAATGATGTTTCCAAAGCTCCAAAGTTGTTTTTGGGATGGAGATGATAAATTTTTGGATGGATGAAGTGTTTGATTTGATCCTAAATGAACCTAATAGGGATCTTGTTTATAAGACCAAGATAGTGAAGAACATTCTTTTCTCTAAGAGTAGTTCAAAGACCCAAAATACCAATGTTTGCATGAAAACCATATGACAAAAAGATGCCAAGCACATGTTTGGGGTTGAATTTTTCTTTTATCTTTGCTTAATGGATTATTTTTACCACAAACACACTCTTGATTAGCTTTTGAAACTAGATGACCAATGTCATAATTCTCTTTTATCCCACAAAGCCCATCATGTGGAAATCTAGAAAATCAAGGAAAAAGTTTCCTAATGTTGACCTTAGTAGGAGAAAATTGAGATGAAATCCAAATGATTAAAAACCTCTAAGGATGAGAATCCCAAGGGCAAGTAATAGCATGTGATTTTTTTCAAGGATATTTGCTTCTCCTAAAGGTTTTGAGATTTGATGCTCATGTTGAATATTTGTTTTCCAATGTTTTTGATCATGCAATGTGTTTTGATTTCAAGAACAATCACATCCCTATGGATATGAAAGACTGTATTTATTGAATCCCCACTTGGACAAGTCCAGCTATGCCTACTTTTAGCGAATGGTTAGATGCTTGACCCCATTGGCTCCCATCCATGAAACTCACTTATATGGGGCAACTAAGCATCAGTACCCATGAAACTCCCATGGCATACTTTTGATTTCTACTAAAAGCCGTAAAAGTGTGGGGCTGCTTCGGAATGACCGTTCTTGCACCAACAAATAGATCAAGGATTTTGGCCTTTTCTAAACAAGGGTTTTAATGCAAGCATTCTATTCATGGGGGACCATCCATGTGGTGAGAGACCATTGTTGTCCTTCTCATCAGAATGATCCTCATGATACTGGCCTTTGTTCTAGTACCCACACTTATATACCTATTGGAAGTCGCTTGGCTTTAGTGTGTTGTCGGTTGGGTCATTCCCTTGGGTGATTACTTTCTCCCACAAGGCAGACCCTCTAAGATTACACAAAAGCAAGAAAACACATCCATAGTTTGATCAATATTTGTTGAGAAACAAAGAGAGAACACACACGATATGTTCCACTCACACTCACAAACTTTGTTCAATTTTAAACCCAAATCGAAATGTGGAGGCAATCTTTTTGACAACTTAATATCACAAAAAGACTTTTGATTCTCAAGATTGTCATGAGGCATGAGAGAAGTGCATACATCTTTTAGATGATATTACTTTATGATGAAGATAAAACAAGAGACACATGTTTGTTTTATCCTTAAAGCAAAAGTGGATTCTTTTTAAGCACCAAGATAAAATGTGAAGTTTGTTTGACAAATTTTTAGAACCCAAATTGAAATTTAGTAAGTGTCTAATGTTCAGTTTTAACCAACTTGAAAAGATAAAATCAATGGTTAATTTTAAACCCCAAAAAAGAAGTGAGTTGGCATAAAACAAAAAATGATAGCAGAAAATGGGAGCTCTAATTATTTAAAAACACTCTGTGAATTTCAAGTTCAATGATCAATTTTCTAACTCTAATTTGCTTGTTTATTTTTTTGAATTTCTTCGCTTGATATACCACCATATTAGTTAAAATTGTACCATGTGTCTACATCATCCTGAATCCTCAAAAAATCATACAAAAGAAATCAATGGATATTAGTACTATCAAATTTTTAGATAATTTCGATCAAACTTCATTCAAAAGTAATAAAAAATGAGAGCTTATTTGGAAAGAAATAAAGCATTTGATTCCTTGATTTTTTTCTTCACTGTCTTGGAAGATTAAAAGCTTATGAGTCCTTGAATTCCCCTTTCACTTCATGCTTATCCATAAAACACAATAAGAGAAAAAAGTGTGGATCAAACCTACTATAATCATGCAGATTATTGGTACCACTAACTGATCAAATTCACTTTCAATATTTTAGCAAGTATTTTTGTTTTGCTTAACAAAAGATTCAAAAGTTAATTCAATTGCAATAAATATGCCAAGCTTTCAATTTCCTCTTAGTCTCATTATCTTGGTGATCACTGCAATATTTTTTCGGACTTAAAGAGGACTGTACTTTCTAGATATGTGAGATGATGTATTTCAAAGTTTTCAATCAAAATAAGTGGCCAACCATGCAGAATATAAAGAGTTTAAACAATAGAAATCATAGCAAAAAAAATCATAAGGGTTTCACGACTTTCAACTAAAGACTTTTTTAATTTAAAAATGAAAATGGTAACTGGCACGTGAGTTGGAGGTCAAAGACAAAATTTTATAGTAATGCATTTAGTAGCCGCGCCTTGCATTCATTTTTCAAATCTACGAGATATTTGATGGACAATAGAACTTAGATTCTATAGATCATAAAAGAATAATGGCATTAATAAATGAGAAGTCAAAACAAAACACAACCCAAGAAAATTCTAATCCAATTTAATGCCAATCATCTTAGCCAAGTTAATTTGTTCGCGGTTTAGCCTTCTTTGGTACTCTTCTTAGATGCCTTCAATTATTTCAAGCAACAAAAGGTGAACCCTCAAACACTAAAGGTGCATTTAATCAACACTCTAATCTAGCTATCTTGCCTCTTTGTTGCACCATGTAGATCCAAAATACAAATAGATTTATAGCAAAAGCATGAAGAAATCAGGAACAGAAAAAGTAAAAATAAAAATAAAATGCTAGAAGATATTGGTGCTAAATGGATTTTTCAAGGCCAAAACAAAAAAAACATCTGCAGGTTTACACAAATGCCTGTGAGCTAAATACACAGATCTAGGAGGGAAATGCGCATTAAGCTGCCACAGGGAAAGCTTTGAATTCTTTGAAGTGAGTGAATTATGCGCCTTTACTGCCTCAGCTATATGATTTTTTTTCAAATCAACAAGCAAAATGTATGTTTGTGAGGTAAATGTACAAGCCTAGGCATGGGGATTCGAGGCACACCTATTGAAATAAAGGGTGTTTCTATGAATACTTCAATGCATAGTGAACAAAGTAATGCATAAAATTTCAATGATGCAACGATTTTATCAACATCTATTAAATCAACAATTATATTAGCATCAGTTATATATGCATTTATTATTTCATCTAAATCTATAATGCATCTAGTGTAAGAAGAAAGAGATTGTTGGAAAACTTAATCACATTACTACTCACAACAAATAACATTTATTGAGGCCACAACTTTTAAAATGATAACATTAATATCAAGGATTGCGCTAGAAGCTAAATTCATTTGGTGTCTATTAAGAATGGATTCTCCATACCATTCTGTTGATTGAAACTTTGATTGCTTTTTATATAGCAGCAAATGGAGATATCAACGAATGGAGATGAGAGAGATACACACTTTTTACCAAAACCCATATGAATATAAACTCTAAAGATATACACGTTGATCTTAGAGATTGAAATATCGATATAAACACTCTACATGCACAATACCTATGGTGAAAATGGTCTCTAATACCTCCAATCAGTATACACATTTGCACAGGGGGATGTTGAAACAAAGTCAAAGTTTGGTGTCAAGGACGTCAATAGTTAATGTAAAAATTGGCTAGAATACTGAGATAAATCATTGAGCTCCAAAAATTTTGAGATTGCACTTTCTGAGTAGAAAGCAATAGCTACACAACATCTTACAGAGTTATAGGATTTTAAAGAACTTCATGAAAAGGAAAGAGAAATCCATGAAATAGAGGAGCAGAGGGAATAAATATTTGAACTTATGGGTTTGAGGAACAATTTGCAGCAAAAAAAAGATTACACACAGAGCAATAATGGCACACTATACTAGAATAACACCCAAAATTCTAACTGTGCTCGCAGTCCCTACTATTGTAAAAAGAAAGTGTATTATCCTATTTTTGAGCGAAGTTCTATGAAAACAAACTTGATACAGAACAAGACAAAGTCTTAATTGAATCAAACCAAGAACGAGATCTTATGTAAATGCAAGTGTATAACCTACTCTATAGTATCGAATATAGATAACAACATAAACTACATGGAGCATTGTGAAAACATAATCATGATAGGAATGCTAACAAAACTGCTAAGAACCTGTGATAATCAAACATAATATCAGAAGACAAGGTAATAAAACAGATTGCTAAGGATTTTTTCTACAATCTAAAAAGAAATTACTACAACTGTTTTGAGGCCAAGTAAATTAGCCCCACAGTGGGCGTCAAAATGTGAGTGGTAAATCTGCAATTTCTAACAATAAATAAAATATTCAAATTAGCCATTGTTACAACTCAGATAAACTACTCCCTATAAAATTCATTTGAACACAAGAATAATAGAAACAAAGCATGAAAGCAAGAAAAACACAATGAAACATTATTCAAATGATCAAACCAACATCTTATAGGGGGATTGGTGTTATTTTGATGTGGAAAATAGCCCTTTCTCAACCCCTTTTTGATAAGCTCCAGATATGATGAAGATGCAAGGTGATAAGTGATCAAGTTGTGGAGGATTAATACAATAGAGGAGGCCTCTATTTATAACCAAGAAGGATGGAAGAATGCAAAACATGGAGGATGTAGGACAAAAACATGAGATAATGGCAAGATGCCACTTGTCAAGATGTGAGAGGATGAAGGTTGAGCAAATTTTGGCAAATGTGCCAAAGAGGGGGAGATTTGAAATTCAAAAGATGGCTTGTTGGAGGGAGAAGAAAGAGTCTTAAATGCCAAGTGGGAGACATGTAAGAGACAATGTAAGAGAATTTAATACCATGTTGGAGGACAAGACATTTGGAGGGATTTTCAAACTTGGAGGAATATTCCCTTTTTTGATGCCATTTTGAAAGTAATTAGGGAATTATTAAATCAAAGAAATGATTTATTGATGCAAGTTGCAAAATCTAGAGGATTTAGGTGATTAGGATTAAATTAATCAAGGTTTAATTAATTTAATGAGGCATTAGATGATGTGACTATTTGATTTAGATTTATGGGTTGATTTAAATCAAAAGATGAGAAGAATGTGATTTAGATTTAATTAAATAAAGATTTTGATTTATTTAATTAAAGAAGATGGTGTTAGACTAAATCAAATGAATATTAATTTATTTAATTTAATGGAATGAATTTAGAGATTTAATCATATAAAAGATGATTTATTTAATTAAAGAGGGAAAATGATGATAAAGGGATGATTAAGGACGATATGGAATTAGTGAATCTAGATTATATGCATGATGTCAATTTTGCATGTCTATAGTAACAAATAAAGATGACTATCATGATGCCATCTACTTACAGGAGTATGAACATTTTCAATTTCCAGATAAGTTAGAAGGTATGTTTATGGAGCATGACAATGAGATGAATAACAAGAAATGTTATTTTCAATATGAACATGTTTCATATGATGAACATTACACATATGTGTCATGTGATGATGAAATTTTGTAGCTTATGCCTGAATCTACAATACATAATGATATAGATTACACTATAAATGTTATGCTTAGAAAAGTTGGGGGAGATGTTAGTGGCAGTGTTTGTAATCAGGCAAATTTTAGTGATAACCACATTTTATACTTGTAAGAAGAAGGCTATGTTTGTTGTAGTGGTATGACAGAGGTAAATGTGGGTGGAAGGACATTAGTTCTTTCAATAGGTTGGTTTTTGACAGGGGAAAGAATTAGCCCTAAGTTTTAGTGGCCTGGTCCCACCAAATCTAGAAATGAAGCTCGGTTAGATTGTAGAGTGCATACTAAAATTTGCACCTCTAGAGAAGGTTTCATGTGGAATGGAGATTGGATCTCCCTTTTCAAGTTTTTTGGCATGTGTGGGATTTTGTATATATTTTGTTTCTTTCAATTTTTGGTTTTTGTGCCTTGTCTATTTCACCCATAATTTTGGGATCTCACCATGCCTATAGGAGGCATGTATCCCCAACATGAGCCACTGATGGAACCCCTCAGAAAATTTCTTGGTTCCACCCTAAAATATTGTGCAAATTTTGGCTTGGGCCCTTGTTTATGATTTTAAGTCATATCCTCATTACTATGTTAGGGTTTTATATTCATAAAACGTCCCAAAATTAGCTTAATGAGTCAAGAAACCCTTGGTCATTTCAAAATTGCATTGACTTGTACTCTCAAATTTTGGTTGTTTTACCACTTATTCCATTAAAATTGTGTATTCACCAGCCCCTTGTGTTTAGGTTTGTTGGTCCGCTTGGTCCTTTTAAGTGTCAAATTTTCCTATGGTCAAGGCTTGATTATAATATTTTAATCCTTAGCCTATATTCTTATGTGTCAATATCCCATTTTCCTATAGATGGCCCCCTTTTATGATTAACTTTTGCGGCATGTGCAGAAATGGAACTTCATACTGGCTATCTGATCGTGGGGAATTAATCCTAGTCATTTGCCATATGCCCGTGCTGGATTATTTCTTCTTATTTTATTCACATGGGCTGGCGGGATTCAACCACGTGTCTAGTATGCTGGTGGGCCTGGTCTCCTTGGTGAAGATTGTTGGTGCCTTTCAAAGAAAATCAATGGTAGGATTGAGGACGTGGCCACATCTCTACCATTCACCATGTGCCTATTTTGATTTATTTCATGTTATTTTAAAGACACGGGCTAGCAAGCAATGGCCACGTAGTACTACTAGATGGTGGGACCAGTGTCTCCACAGGGCCAAGGGACGTAGTCTAAAGGAAGATCAATAGTGGATGTCACTACAAGTGTTCTCATCAGAGCCATTCCCCATGCACTCATCTATCTACAATAGTGAGGAAAGATAGTCACATGGGCTAGCCAGTGAAGTAACATCTATCATTATTGTGGGACCTGATAGGCTTTGAGGATGAAGGCTTTTTTCGTAAGAGATAAAATTGATGATCAATGGAAGGTGACATGGTGACATGGCCTAATCTTGACCACTCCCTGCCATCCCGTGAGGGCCCCACCCATGTCCTATATTTTGTAATGGGCAAGTCGGAAAATTCCATTTGGAGTTTCTAAAAGACTCTGGTAGGGCTCTAATAAAGGTAGAATACTTCTAAATTTGGCTGCGAAGGTACTATTTCTAAATGGCACTATTTTCAACTTTGTTCTTTAAGGCACATGCTTGATATTTTGGTCATTAGTCCTGACAGTTATTGATACGTGTGGAGAATGTGAAAACAAAGTAGGGTAATGTATGAACTGATATTTTGAGATCAGATTAGGATGATTCCTCATTGTTTTGTTACAAAGAAATATAGGTGATTTAATTCCCATAGGTAAGTGAGTAATTATAGCAAAAATAGTTTTAATTGATTCTATGCACAGAGTGGATGTATATCTACTCAGGGTTTTTCTGATTTAAAGGAGCATTAAAAGCACAATTAAAACTTAATTATAAGTGGTTGCATACTAATATACCCATTGATTTATCTTTTAAAACATGATCAATGGTTACGGTTAAAAGGATCAAAGTAGACTATTGTCAGCTCACATGCAAAATATTTCTTTGAGGAATTAATAGTTGGAACACTTGCATTGCTCATTATAATGAGGACCGATGGCCATATTTCTCATTAAGAAATTGCATTCAATTTGAGTCCAAGAGCAGAATTGGTGGAGGTCTTATGTTTCTTGTCACTGAGAGGATGAGTAAGTCCAGAGAGTCTATTAGGCAAGCCCAAAGGTCTAGGATATTGAGTTTTCTTGAGTTTGAGGAGAATGCCCCTGAGAATGAAGTTGATACACAAGGAGCTCTTGATATACCAAAGAGTAGAAGGTGATACAAAAAATTCAAGAAGTATGGTATCAGGAGTAATTACCTCCTGAGGAGCCGAACTGTTTCAGAAGAACTAGCCAAGTTCAAAGGGAAAAAGCTGGTGGAATATGAAAAGAAGGTGAAGAAAAAGTGCAAGTATCGTAAGGCTTATCTAGGAGGACATAATTATCCTAGTGAGGTTTCTGATATCCCTTCAGACAGTGAGGGTGACACTGACCCAGAGGGTAATTATTATCCCCTCTCCCTAGTACCATCTAATGATTTTGACGAGGAGGTGGTGATGGTTCCTCTAGTTTCACCATGAGCAAGGTGTGAGCTAGTATCCTCTAAGGCCGATGACTCAGAGTGATGACAATACCCCATTTTTGTTTTTTATGACACCATGTCCATTTTGTCAAGATTGTCCTATTCAACATTCATGTGATTTCTTGTTTCTAGTGCTAATGTGGAATTTTTTTTGGGATAGTGTAATGGAGAAGTGCTAGACTTCCTAAAGTTGGCGACATGTAGGTTTCTTCCAGGTAGTATGCAGATTTTTGCTAGGGCTGTGAGTGGAGAATCTTCTTTGGTCAACAAGGATGAAGATTCAACACTATTACAACAAACTCTGCCTTTTAAGGAGTTGGCATGTCTTCATGCAAAGGATGTGGAATGTGGTCTTTTATTCTTCCATTTTCTACAATGATTGCATGTAACTAACTAAGGACGTCCCAAATTTTGGTGCAAATGATCCTGAAGTGAGATAAAATGTAAATGTAATTGAGCCTGATGCTTGTTGCTCCCTTATTCTATAAAAGGGATTTCAGGGCTCATTACACAGGGTCAGATTTTTAAGTCTCAATAGGGTTTTGGGTTATTATCTAAGCTCAGGAAAGGCACTTCAAATATAATATGGATAAATAGGCCAGTAGATTGTCTTGGGTATGAAATCCTGTATGTAATAGTCTTAAATTACTTCTATAGAAACTACTGATATTTAAAAAATTATTAGTCTAGAAACAAATACTCTCCTATGTATATTTCTCACATGTTATGAATGAAAATACTAATGGTGTTATCATTTATTTTCAATTGTTCCATTTGAATGTATGATTCTATTTTTAGCATTAACTCAAAGAGTTGATTAAAATGCTTGAATAGGGTTATAGATTTCATAAGGAATTTCTTAGGATTTCTAAGGAGTGAATTTTTTTAGGCATTGTGAGTTTTCATAAATGAAAATCAGTATGAAAATAGTCCACCTATCTCTAAATTGAGTAGTTCATATATTACTAATTCTTACATATTTTACTCGGTTGCTCCAATTGATGAGACACTGGTCAGTTTGTTAGAAAATATTGCATAAAAATGAGCAAATAGCACACTTGGCCATGAACTTAAAATAAGAACAATATTCAGTTAAAGCTTTTTTAAGAATAGTGTGGGTTAGGAATATCTCTAATTTTTAGCAAGTAAGTAATCATTTACTTAAAGATCTACCAAATCTTTAGTGGGATGGGTTTTATTTGTAATATATAGGAATCAATTTGTGTATAAATGCATTACTAATTGAATACAGTTCACGAAAAAATAATTTGGATCACCCTCCTAGTTTTTAGAGAGCCTGAAGTGAAGGAGTAAGGATCACAAAATCCTAGCCTTGTTGTGTTGGCCACTAACCTTGTAGTTTATTCACTATAAGAGTTGGCTACTCTTTAGAGAATTGTGGGGTTCTACTTGAAAAATCACCCACACATACTTCAGTTCCAGGAAATGAAGTGTAGACAATCTTGAAGAAACTTGATAATTTATTGACATAGAATGTTGAAGAAGGTTGACCGTGCCTTATATTAGGTTTCAAGTTTTAGTTATTTACAACTTTTTTTAGTTAGTCAAAAAAAATTTACATTTCATTTGTAAAATTGTAAATACATGTAACAACTTTGAACTCCTCCTATAATTTTGGACTCCGTCATTGAATAAGTCAAAATAGTTAGAATTTTTCCTAGATTAGCTCTTAGTTCTCAACTATATATATGAGAGAGCTTATTTGTATTTGGGAACTTTAATCTTTTGAAATGAAGTGCTGCCACAATTGTATTCCAACTTTGAAACTTTGAATTCAAATTGTATATCAATTTCAATCAATAAAGAAGGAAAATTTGCATACCAACCTTTGTTTTGGATCAAATTCAATTGAGTGGGAATGTTATTATGTCTTTCTCACTAATTTTTTCTTATTATATGATTGGATAAGTGGTATTTCATTATTTGTGATTGAAGGGTGTTCAAGATAAGTTTTGTAGACTTTGTGCTATATGATTTACTTGGAATTGTGTATGTGCTGTTGATATATTTTGGTGAAGAATTGTCAAGACTTTGTGCTCCATTTACATCACTGGTTATTGACAAATTCTCATTGGGAACAATGAAAATACTTTGTGCTTTTCATGTGTTTTTAGGTTACATATCTTTTGGTATACTAGTATTTTTATATTATGCTTTATCAAATTAAGAATATTGGGAATTGCTTCTCTGGGCATTACTTAGAATTTTAGAGCATTATGAAGTAACATTGTGGAACATTGTAAACACATTTTCTAAAAAAAAGAGCAAATGTTGAATGTAACACACCCTTGCATGCTTAAAATAGTGTAAATATTGTAAAGTATAGTATGGTTTACTTTTTGTTCCAGTAAGCAGTAAGAAGGGAGCCTCCCCTTTCTGAGAGGAGAGATTTATCTCATCAAAACTATGGTTGAAATTCATGTTTTGTAATCCATAAAGGGATTATATAATATTTTTCCAACAATATTCTTTGGAGGAAATGAGGAAATATGTAAGAGGCTTGCAAAGGAGATGCAAATTGAGTATGAAATGTCAATGTTTGGGGAGATGAATTTCTTTCTTTGGCTACAAATTAGTCAATCTGATAAAGGTTTATTCATCTCACAATCAAATTTTGTCAAGGAAATGTTAAAGAAGTTTAAAATGGAGGACTCTAAACTAGAATGTACTCTCATGGTTACTAGTTGTAAGTTGAGAAAAAATGATGAATCTCCTAATAAAGATTAGAGAAAGTACAAATCCATGATTAGTGGATTGTTGTACCTATCTGCTACTAGAATGGATATCATGCATATAGTGTGTCTTGTGACAAGATTTCAAGATCCTAGAGAATCACATTTGGTGGTAGTAAAAAAGATATTTAGATATTTGAAAGGCACTCCAGAATTTGGTCTTTAGTATCCTATGGATGTTGATTTCTCTTTGAGTGCTTATATAGATGTAGATTTGGTAGGTTATATAGATGATAGAAGAAGTACAAGTGGAAGTGCTTTATTTCTTAGAAGAAGATTAGTTTTTGGTTGAGTAAGAAACATGATTCAATGTCATTATCTACTTTAGAGGTAGAATATATTGTAGAAAAATTCTTTTTCACACAAATGTTGTGGATGAAGCAGACATTGAAGGATATTAGAATTTCATATGATGAACCTATTTCTATCTTTTGTGATAATACAAGTGCTATCAAAATTTTAAGAAAATTGGTAATGCATTCAAGGACAAAGGATATCTCTATCCAATATCATTTTCTAAGAGAGAAATTTGTAGATAATGAAGTGAAGTTGGAGTATGTGCCTACAGAGGATCAACTAGCATAAATTTTTACAAAGGCTCTTCGAAAAGATACATTTGATTATCTTTGGTGGAAGCTAGGGGTTATTTCCCCTCCTTTCAACTACTTGCATGAGTTGGTATATTTTTCTAAGTAAGCTATTCAAGATACATTATTGGTCCTAAACTAATGAAGGCTACCTTTTAGGGGGAGTAGGTAGTTGTTTTTTTCACTAGTATAGTCAATGATAGCAAATATTGTTCCCCTAAGGGGGAGAAAGTAGTGGAGAGAGAGTAGTGGTGAGAAAGTGAGAGAAAGATGCTTGTAGGTATTACCCTTTACCATTGATGTCAAAGAGGGAGAGAGTAAATTCTAAAAAACATAGAGAGAGTAAAGTTTAAAAACATAGGGAGAGAGTGAAGTCTAAAAATCACAAGGAAATAATTGATGCCAAAGATGGAGAGAAATTTAAAAAACATGGAGAAAGAAAGAAGTCTTAAATAAATGTCCCAATAAGGGGGAGTGTTTCTTGATCTAGGATTGCTTTTGTGAGTTGGTGTTACCATTACAAGGTAGCTTTCGTTGTTGATGGTTTTTCAGAGTTGGTTTTTCCATCAATAACAAAGGGGGAGATTGTTGGAGATTGTTGCAGTGTTGTCATTGATGTCATCAAGGGGATTGTTGCACAATATTGTCCTTAGTTTTGTCATTGATGTCAACCTATGTCAACCTCTAGAGTGGTGTTCAACTATTGTAGATGAGGAGAGTATTGGTATTATAAATGGAATATTTTTGCAATATCTAGTATGGTTATGATTAGAAGGTATTTTGCATGTTGATGACGTCGCTGGTTCACTTGGTTTCCAAGTGATTTTGAGAAAAAATGAATAGAGAGTGTACAAGGTGGAAAAGTTGTGTCTTGCATTGTGCTCCACATTTCTTCATGGTTGAATATTTTCATGTGCAATTTGTATGAGATGATTATAGGCTGACAATGTGTTGATTGTGAAGAAGGTTGTTTGACAATTTGTGCAATTTTCTTGAGTTTTAATTTTTGATTATGTGACAGTGGATGATGTGTTTGACAATGTGTTGATTGTGAAGAAGGTTGCTTGAGACAATTGGAATTTCTTCACATTTCTTTATGTTGAGGTTTCTTTTCTTCAAGATTTGGGAATGTGCTAATATTTTCTATACCTACCTTCCTTTGGAGTGTTGTGTGTTAAGTGTTCTGCAAGGTTGGTTAGTGAGTTGTATGCCTATGGAATTGTGACTATTTACACAAGATGATAGTATTCTTAGTTGTAGGTGGTTGCAACAGTTTTTCTAAATATTATCATGGTGCTGGAATATTCTGGGATGTTACGTGATGTTTCTTTGTGGTTTGCATGATGTTTCTGGACCTAGTGGAGGCTGAATTGACTTTTTGGTAGCGTTAATATAGGTTTAGCTAACTTGGCATGTTAACATTACTTGCAGATGTGCTTTGTGCATTGTGGAAGCATGGTGTACCATGTTGGTGTAGATTTGGGTCCTAGTCAACCCTTAGTGTTGTTTTTCTTCAGTTCTTTCCATTGTGGAAGATTTTGGGAGTTGACCTATTTGGTTGTTGCATGTTTGAGGTGCATACATTTCATTAAGGATGACCTAAATAGGGTTGTTTGAGGTCATAGAGGATACATAAGCAAGGTAATTTTTTTGAAATGTGTGTGGTGTGTTGAGATATGAATGTGATCAAGTGTGGTGATCTAAGTGCAAGCTTAAATTCCCAAGGCTACCATATGTAGTGAGAAGAAGGTGTCTACATTTTAGTGAGCCTAAATTTGTTGGAGGTAGTGAGCCAAGGGTTGTAGATGGTGTAGAGTTGTGGTGGATCTTCCTGTTTCTTTGAGGTAGTGAAAATCCTTGTAATAGTCTTCTTCTATTTTGGATAATGAGTCCTTTAGGTAGTGAGCCATTTTTTTCTTTTGGGTAGTGACCCCTTCCACCAATGAGCCTAATTTATTCAATTTTTTATTTATATATGTGAGATAATCCTCACCGTGGTTTTTTCCTAATTAGGGTTTTCCATGTAAATATGGTGTTCTATTATGCATGGTTGTTGATGTGTTGATGTTTCACTTGTTTACATTCATGCTAATTCTTAATAAGAGCTTGAAGATTCATGAGGGTTTGAATTTTTAATGTACAATTGATTCATCCCTCCCACTATTAGTTGTCCTATGAGCCTAACAAATTTCCCATTCTAGTGAGTAATGAGTTTCTTTATGAGCTTCATCTTCATCAAATTGGTTTTGTACTTTTTATATCATTAGATTCATCTCAACAAAGAATATATTTTGTATAAAGCCTTCTACACTCATGATAGTCACTATGAATTTTTATCCATATCCTTTAGGTTCATCAATGCCTCATCCATCTTCCAAGTATTGATGTAAAAATTTGGGCCCTTTCTTTAAAAAATTCATCTTAGTTTTATTTGATGAAATTTATATTTATAGAAAAATTTGGGAAAATTTTTGTGACACCTTGACATGGAATTAAAATACATTGTAGATTATTAGTGCATAGTAACAACTCCAACTTTTCCTTTGGTAAAATAAAATTAAGTACCTTTGACATATTATCTCCTTACTAGATGTTTGGGTTGTGTTGGTATAGGTTTTTACTTTCCTAGTGGGTTAACTTATTTTCCCCTAGTCCTAGGTTTATCCTATAGTTTTATTAAGCTTGCTTATAATAATAAAGTAAGTTTATCATTTAATAACTAGGAGGTAAGTGATGTGATGTTCTGATGCAAGGGCATCTAGAAGCATTCAAAACAATTGAGGTAGTTGACAGTGAAGTTGCAGAGTACTAGATTATTGTACGTTACCACATTTGATTGATAGAGGATGAGGAGCTGAAATTAGTGACTAGAAACTATTAGAATTAATGTCTTAAGGCTATATATGTTGGGGATATTTAGAAAATTGTAATAAAATAGGTTGCAAGTTGTCAGAGATGCAGTGAAGTTCAGTTTAGTGAACAACGTGGCTAGCTCAGCATATTGATGATCAAAGGTTGTGGATTAAAGGGTTTGTTGTCGAGTATATCTAGTGTTTCCATGTTAAGTTTTAGAGATCCATGTGAAGATTTGATTGAGTTATGAGTATCTGTGCTCTGATAGTTTTTCAGTTGTTCTAGTTAGTGTTCCTAAGAGAAGATGGTGTGATTCTGGTAACTTGGGTTGTTGTGGATGTTTCTAGATTGTGTGTTGTTGGTCCACATTGATCATTGTGCTTGCAATTGGAGATTTTAATTTGTGAGTTCATGTTTCTCATGTTCTTGGCTGATAGGGTGTTTGTAGCATGTTGTGGATCTTCGAGGAATAATTTTTGAAGGTGTTTTTTGAGTTCGAGGATGTTGTTTTGGGTCCTTACTTTGTTGTGGCCGATATTGGTTGGTTCACATTGTAAATTGTTTATTGTTTGAGGCCAACCTATTTGAGTCTACACGTTACCTTACTAGTCATTGTAATTGGGATGACATGTTAAGGGTTAAATGATTTACAAATGATATAAATAAGAGAGAGAGGATTTTTTACAAGAGAGTAAGAGGGATGGATCAATGAGGTGCTCGATGGTATGAAGTATGAAGAATGGTGATGAAGTATTTTGATCCGGAAGAATCACAAAGTAGAGGGAGTGTGGAGCAGGAGAAGGAGTTGATGGAAGATTGTTATTATTTAAGTTATTTCTAATTCCTGGGCTATAGCCTAGAATCTATTAAGCCCGAGAGGCATATGTAATTGTGTTTTGAGATTATAATATAGTGAGGAATGAACTTTGAAGGCTAGGATTTTCCCTATTAGGGTTTTCCTGGGATATATCTTGTGTTCGGTGTTCATGAATATCTTTTATCTTTATGTTGATTAGCTATTAATTTATGTTGCATATTTGTTGTGATCATGGAATTAGTAATTTAGGCTACAAGGCTAGACAACCCTTAATTGGATCCTCCTACCTTGACTACATTAAATTGTATCAGAGCTGGTTGTGAGTCTATTAGTTCAATGTGAATCTTTTGGGAAGGAAGATCGTGTTGAAAGAAGTGTGGAACCCTAAGCGTCATCATAGAAGAAAGATCAAGGAAAGAAAGATTTGGGTAAGCATTTGAATTTAGTTGATTATCCAATTTGTTTCAATGGGGAAGATTTGGAAGAGGATGAAGAAGGAAAATGAAAACCTAATATGCAAAAGGGATACTTTGGAGGAAGAATTGTGTGAAATCAAGAAGTGTAATTCAAAATTGATGGAGAGGATGAAAGAAATAGGAGGAGACAAGTACGATGCTCTTAAAGAAGAATTGAAAAATGTAAGAAGGAGAAATGAAGAACTAGAAGAAAAGTTGGATATGTTTGAGGATGTTGAGAATAAATTTTTAGAAGGATTCAAGTTGTTTGTAAAGGTGGAAAAGAGGAACAAAGATCTAGAGGAAATTTTGAAAGAGCTGAACAAGGAGAACAATTTGCAGAAGAAAGAAATATCTGGCTTGAATGAACATGTTAATTAGTTGGACAAATCACTTATAGCATGCCAGAAGGAGAATGAGAATTTGAGATCTAAGCCTAAATTTTTTGATGTTTCTTGTGATACTAATGATTTGTGTGATGTTGCAGAAGTTTCTTTAGAAGGTGAAGTTGAAGATAGCAATGTAATGAAGCCTACACTCATTGGTGATGGTATTGGTTTAAAAATCATGCAAAGAATGGGATAGAAGGAAAAGGATTGGGAAAGCATCAACTAGGAATTATAGAACCTATTGAACCAATAATGAGATCCAAAAGTGAAGGCCTTGGATATGACAGAGGTAAGAATGTTATTGCAAGTTTGAATCAGAGAAGAAAAGGTATGTATTGTTCACATTGTAATAGGCATGGACATGAAAAGGAATTGTGTTGGGATCTATATCCTTGTAAGTTATGTGGATTAAGGAATCATTCTAAAAAGATGTGTTGGGATAAAATGAGAAGGAGAAATCCTATGAAAGATTGTAAGTAGATGGATTATGGATGGATTGATGGAGAAAAATGGAAACATGTTACTTGTATGTTTAGAATATTGTATTGATGGAAGAACTCATATGTTGGAGGAAAAGAGGGATAAAGATGCAGAGAAAGAAGACTTTATGTAGAGCATAGAGGGAGAGGTGATAAGATTCATAATAATTATCACAATGAAGGGTACCAGAGGAGTGAAAGAGGATTTTCTAGAAGAAGAACCTGTTTTCAAGTTTGGAGGAAGAAAGAATCAAGCACTAAAGGTCATCAGGAACCTAATACTAGAGAAGCTAATGAAAGAGAAGTAGTAAAGGATGTAGAGATAGTTTGTGCAAATGAAGAAGAGCCTGTTGATACAAAATTAGTTTATGCAGAGGAAGGGAACCTTTGGAGGTATCAGATTTCATAGAGGAACCAGAAGAGGGTGGAGCATTGATCTTGAGGGGAAAGTTTATGTATTAGAGCAAAGTAAATGTGAATGAAGGAATAGAAACATACAATGATCTTGAGGCTACTTGCGGAGAAGGCTTCCTCAGACTTTCAGCTAGTGAGGTAGTGCAAGGCTTGCAAGTAGACCACCAAATCTCGACCATGACAAGATGAAGACCCTAAGGCAACTTGCAGGGTTGGCTTGCTCATATCACCAACCAGTGAGGTAGTACAAGGCTTGCAAGTAGAAACCGAACTTAGGAGAACTTGAGGAAGTTTTGTAGGGTGGAATTGAATAAAATGTTGACCTTGAGGTAGTTGCAAGTGCCTGTGGACAGATTGCCCAACCAATTCAAAGAGACAACATTGCTTAGAAGAACTTCAGGTAGTTTTGTAGGGTGGACTTAAACAGAACGCCGACCTTGAGGCACTTGCAAGTGCCTATGGATAGATCATCAAACCAATTCAAAGAGACAAGATTGGATTTGACACAGTACAAACCAAAGTGAAGAGGCTCACTTTTCAAATAACCCCGAGAGTTTGATGCAAAGGCATCTAAAAGAATTCGAAACAATTGAGGCAATTGACAGTGAAGTTGCAGAGTACCAAATTACTGTATGTTACCACATTTGATTGCTAGAGGCTGTGGAGTTGAAATTAGTGACTATACACTATTAGGATTAATCTCTTAAGGTTGTATATGTCAGGGATATTGAGAAAATTGTAATAAAATAAGTTGCAAGTTGTCAAAGATGTAGTGAAGTTCAATTTAGCTAACAGTGTGGCTAGCTCGGTATATTGATGATTAGAGGTTATGGATTAAAGGGTTTGTTGTCGAGTATATCTAGTATTTCCATGTTAATTTTTAGAGATCCACATGAAGATTTGATTGAGTTATGAGTATTTGTGTTCTGATAGTTGTTCAGTTGTTCTAGTTGGTGTTCTCGAAAGAAGATGTGATTCCAGTAACTTGGGTTGTTGTGGATGTTTTTGTGGTGATTCGCGATGCTTGTGGATGTTTCTAGATCTGTGTTGTTGGTCCACATTGATTTTTGTGCTCATGATTGGTGATTTTCTTTTATGAGTTCATGTTTTTCATGTTCTTGGCCAACAGGGTGTTTGTAGCGTGTTGTGGATCTTCGAGGAATAATTTTTGAAGGTGTTTTTATGTTTGAGGATGTTTTTCTAGGTCCTTACTTTGTTGTGGCCAACATTGGCTGGTTCACATTGTAAATTTTTTATTGTTTGAGGCCGACCTATTTGATTCTGCACATTACCTTACTAGCCATTATAATTGGGCTGACATATTAAGGGTTAAATGATTTGCAGATGATATAAATAGAAGAGAGGAAGAGGGATGGATCAATAAGGTGCTTGATGGTATGGAGTATAAAGCATGGTGATGAAATATTTTGATCTGAAAGAATCACAGAGCAGAGGGAGTGTGGAGCAGGAGAAGGAGTCGATGGAAGATTGTTATTATTTAAGTTTTTTGTAATCCCTGGGCTACAACCTAGAATCTCTTAAGCCTGAGAGGCATATGTAATTGTGTTTTGAGATTATAATATAATGAGGAATGAGCTTTGAAGGCTGGGTTTTTCCTTGTTAGGGTTTTCCCAAGATATACCTTGTGTCTGATGTTCATGAATATCTTTTATCTTTATATTGATTAGCTATTAATTTCATTGCATATTTGTTGTGATCATGGAATTATTAATTTAGACTGCAAGGTTGGATAGTCCTTAATTGGATCCTCCTACCTTGACTGCATTATGTCCCCTTCCTCAAAGGGTGGAACACTTTCCAATTTTGGTGTTCATAACCACTTTTAGTGGTTAATTCCTATTGGCTAGATCTGAAACCTCCATCATCTCCTCAGTGTAATAACCCAAACGATTAACCCAAAAATTATCAATGATTTTTTTCTTTCCAATTCCTTGATTATTATCTTATTATGTGTTCATTCACTTGCATACTTAAGTAATTATATCCATACGGGATAGGGATCCATCTATCTAGGATAGACATCCTACCGTATGGGTTAGGAATTTTTCCATATGTGACAAGAATCCATCTATCCATCTAGGATAGGCATCTACCCAAATGGGGTAGGCATCTATCCATAAAGGATGGGAATGTGTTATGGCTAGAGACTATTAGACTCATTAGGACCATTCATGTCTTGAGTCACTCACTAAAGATTACACTTCTCTTAGAAGTGCACCAATATCTTCATCCTTAGGAGTATGTAAAAAATAATTATGTAGCTTGAGTCCTACCTCAAAATTCAGCCTAAGGCCTCTAGGAGTCAAGTGAATCCATCTGGGATTCCTTTCAAATATACAAAGAATGTATTTTATCCTATCTTTATGTTAGATATTTTTAGCCCCTTTTCGTCTAAAAAATTCTCTTGAATTATTAAATTATATTTTAATTTATCATTATCTTAAACTTTCCCTACGCTCCATCCTTGAATGCTTGAGGTACAAGTAGCATCCTTCATTTCCCAAACTGCCTACATACCCTGCTTCCAAATGGAATCAAGATGCAAAATATGTAGTTTTTTTTCTAATCTATTTTTGATGTGAATTGTTTTGTGCATACAAAACCCTTTCTAAAGCCATTTTTCCCTAGATAGTTCCTCTACAACTACTACCCATGAAGGGAACAAATAAAAAATATAAGTAAATAATCTCCATGACAATTACTTGTTTCCTAACATCTAAATCCTAGTTCCTAAAAAATGTCTTTCTTGAACCTGTTTAAAACATGATTACCTTTAATTAACATAATGATATTAAAACAAATTCCATCAAATCCTATAATAAGTTTTATTAGGTTTGAACTAGCATATTTTTGTTCTTTTGAAATTATCTTATTAGATTATCGATCCAAGAGAGATTACCTATCTCTTGGATTTTATTAACATGGTGTTCCGTATTTGTCCCTGACAATATAAAGGGATTGTGCCACAAACACCATTGTTGCAGCTATGTTAGGCTATGGATGTAGTAGCTCAAGCACAATAACATTAACCATTCATGTGAGCTAGAGGCATTGTTGATACTGAACTCTATTGGTTTTTGGTTTCAACTCTTGATTAAATTTTACCTATCTAAGAAAGGAAATAACGTCTAATTACTTCTTGCAAATAAAATACTTGTATGAAAATAGTAAACACTACTTTATTCTAACACTTAAGATAATACTGAATTATGAAATGAGTTATAAACTTTAATTGATAAAAATTGAAACAAAAACTTACTATTACAAAAAATAATAACTTCCTTTCAACTTTTTGATCACCAAGATCCCATTATGGGCGTGGTGAGAGCATATAGTATACGAGAATTATAAGTTACTAACTAATTCATTATCTATTTAGAAAGTTAAACTAAAAATAAGATATTGATCTACCCTTCTAATTATGATTAAATCATGACAACTCTAATTTCTTAAAAAATAAATACAAATTAGGAATCATTACTAATTTTGTAAAAATAAGTAAATTGACAGAGTACTAATTAACTCTCTTTAATAAATAAATTAAGGAAAAATCAATTCACTTAAGAGAATAAAATTTGAATAACTAATTTACTTTTGCAAAGGAAATACTTAAATAAACATTAATAAATATATAAAATTAATAAAATATAAATTATTTGAAATAATGGATACTAAAATTTCTCTCTTGACAATTAAAATTTACTTCCTAAAATTTATTAAGCAAAATTTAAATTAATTAACACAATATTAATTGTTTGAAAATAATTTAGAAACTAAGTTATTTTTCTTGATATTACTAGTTTACTTTCTAAAGAAATGATTTAATCATATTAAAAACTATTATGCAAAATTAAATAAGTTAAGAAAATATTAACTAATTTGAAAATATAATTATTTCAATAAATTCAAACCAACTCTAAACACATCATTTCTGAACCCTTCAAAACCTGTTTTTTGATAATAAAAAATATTTCCTTATAAAATGTTAAACTAACATTATTAATTTAAATAGATAGTAAGTTTAAAATTGTTTGAAACTAAACAATGAGTTGATTGAGTTCATTAATTTATTTTAGGTGTGCTCATATGTTAATAACATATAAATAATTTTCATGAATATACTAATTTGATTTGTTTCTTAACACTAGCTTTATTGTTAAAAATAAAAATAAAAACTTAAAGAAGTATGAAATTTCCAATTAAGTAATTGGTGAGGGATAATTTATTTTAAAAACCTGAAGTAAATAATAAACTATTAATTAATTCCTGGAGATAATTTCCAACTAGCTAAATAAATGGAAGAGGATAAATTTGACCAAAACATTATAAATTTTCATTTTTTGAATTAAGTCTTATTTTATATACTCTAGGAATTTCATTTTTGTTATAATTTTTAGATTTGGATAATTTCCTAATTTGAAATATCTTTCTTGAAGCCTACTTTTCAATAAATAATCATTTAATACTATGGTGTAGGAGCACTCGGGTGGACTAGTGATTAGCACCAATAAAAAAATTGTTGATATATTTCCCGTAATTTTGGTTTTTTAGCTTTGCTTGACATCTCCTTTTTGAAGTTTTTCTAAGTTCATTCTCTCCTTGTTCGACCTCACTCTATGATCTATTAGGAAACTGTGAAGGGTGAAAGGGAAATTTTAAAATGTTGATTGATATCTTAATCGAATACAAAAAGACTTATGGTGATTTCTTCTTGAAATGTTTATGGAAATGCATTTCCTATTTTAATTAAGTCAATCCAATTTTTCATTGATTTAATTCCTTGAAGGTTCAACAATTTCAAATAATTATTTACTTCCTATAATTTTAAAATAAATAAAAGCAATCAAAGAGAGAGGGGACACACAAACAAAAATTGAAGTGCCAACATGAAAAAAAAACAATAAAGAAGGCATGGGAAGGTGATCTATTTATCCTTCAAACAAGAAGACAAAGAGATTAAAAAAAAAACAAAAGGGGCATGGTATAAGTAAAAAAGTTTAACATTTTAATGAAAGAAAAACAAAATCTGGAATGTGGGGGGTGCAGAATGGCTAAGAAAAATGTGTCAGGAAGAGGCAGCGTATAGCCAAGATAAGTTTCTTTTTGTTTTGATGAAACCATATGGTGAGAAAAGAGAGGAAAAGCTATGGGTGGTAGAAGAGGAGCCCAATATGTTGGGCTAGAGAGAATATTAACTCATTAAAGGTAGCAAATGGTGGTTGGTCTACATCACCATAAAAAAGGAAGCCGACTTGCAAGGTGGAGTAGCTAAGAATATAAAAAAAGAGTCTGAGGTTGAATTGGAACTAAAGTGCGATGGAAAGGTTGAAGAGAAGGACTCTTTGCTTGTGATTTAAGTAAAATTTTGTGTGTGTGAGGTTGAAACTGGCTCAATTTGATGAATTGTGGGGTGATTGATTTGTAAGTTATAATTGTGAAACATTATAAATTTGTAATCAATAAAATTGAATAAAGGAGTGATTTTTACTACTAGTGATTTAGTAGGGGTTTGGTTTAAATATTATGAACAGTGAGATAAGAGTTAGCCTCCTGCATCAATTGGTATCAGGGCCACAAAATCCTGAGAGTAGAGAGAATCCACTAGGATAGTGGGTGAAGAATTGGTAAAGAGTGAAGAAGCCCTGAGAGGCTATTAATTCTATGATAATCATCTTGGTTGTCCTCTAACAAAGATGAAGCTAGGTAGAAGGTGTAAAAATATCTTTCATTGAGAGGAAGTGGGTAGAAGATATCATGAAGGTGCATCTTCCAGAATCTTGTTGGGTAGAGGGTAGTAGGGAGATTTTTGTTGTAGGGGAACCTGCAAAGGAAACAAGTGTTGGCTCTAATTTTTTTTATGGTTGCATATTGTGAGTGTACCATAATTGTTTGGGAAAATGTCTCGGAGACATGGAGATGTTTTTTTGATGAAGAAGGAATATTTGAAGCCACAAAAAGTGAAACAAGAACCCATCCAAAGGATTGATTTGTTCCAAATTGTGTGCAAGTCGAGTGAAAAGTGTTGCAAACTGATGGTGGATAGTGATAGTAGAGATAATTTGGTAGCATTGAAAACGGTTGAAAAGATAAAATTGAAGAGGATGAAACACCTTAAGCCATAATATTTATCTTGGTTGCAAGGAGGTCATTGAATTAGGGGTAAGTGAATAAAGGATTGTGAATTTTCACATTGAAAGATATACAGATGAAATTATATGTGATATAATACATGTTGGTTCCCAAATAAATAGATGCAATGAGTCCTAAAGAGTAGCCACTCTCTCATATTCAGACTCAACGAGTTGATGTGGCCAACGAACAAGATTCAGTCAGAGAGACTAAAATCTTCTACACTTTTGGCTCTGTTAAACCAGGGAAGGTAATCCCATTCAGTATATTTATAGATACTTGTGTGCCAAAGTACCAAATACACTTTAAACAAATGATTCTCCTTTGATTGTTTGAAAGAAACGGTACTCTAAAGGCTTGGCTGACCTCTATAGTAATGCCTCATTTAAACACGAGAGATGTGATTCATTGAAATGATCTCAACACAAAAAAACTAGGATTGATAAGTAATATGATTTAAATTTATAATCATTTTTTCTAAAAATGTCTCAGGCTTTGTGATGGGTCATTGCCTAATCATGGGCCATGAAGTCCAATATAAAACTGTAACAAAGATCCTATCAGCAAATTAAGTTCAACCAATGTATTTAAAATATGTTAATGCCTTGTATTAACAAACCCACTCTTATTGCCATAAAGTTCTACTCACCAATCCCACTTGTGCACTCAAGATTATAGTGATTTGATCAAAGTAATTTAAATCTTTACGTGAAAGAGAACCATGGCCAAATAACACAACCACAGGAAAGTTGTGATGACAAACTCAAACAATCCTTGATATATTGAATTCATATAATCAAAATCATACAAATCTAGAGACAACTTTACAATAGTAATATAATGTTACACAAATCGGTTAACAGTTGCTCATAAAACCCAACTGTTACAATTTACATACTCCATTTATAACTCAGACTTAACAATACTCTAACTTATTCACCTAATTTAGAATTGAAGAAGAAAGAAGATATATAAGAAGAAGAAACCCTAAAATCCATCTATGAAAGACACTTGGCATCTTCAAATCCCTTGATTTGTAACCATCCACTACTTGAAGAATAGCCTCATCCAACAATTTATTTTCTTGCTCCTCACTCCACTGCCCTACAATAGAAAAATATTATCCAACTTTAAAAATCATCATTCCTCTCTGTTCTCCTGTTGAAAAATACCTTTACTTTGCAAAATATTTTATCTCCTCCTTGTTCATTTTTCACCCAACTGCGTGAAAATGGTCCTCTTTGTAAAAACTCATCTTCAACAAAAACACTATGCATAGTGAATAAAATATTCACATTACAAAATTATCTCCCGTGCCTTCTTTATCTTTTGCATTTTCCATATTAAAATATTTTCCAACATAAATTTTTTTAATTTTCACACAAGTTCATCTCCCTTGGTTATTACTTTCTATTAAAATATTATCAAATGATAATAGTTAAACACAAACTACGAGGGTCCCACCCTCATGTTGCACAAATCTCTACCTAGCATCACATATCTCCACTTTGGTGTAAGAAGTGAGAACTTATTAGCTCAATGGGAGAGATTTAATCTAAGGCAATAAAATAATTTACTCGGGTCTTTATTTCTTTCATCCCTAGCAAGAAAGATTATTGTTTTAATTTTATTATACAAAGGCTTTTAATATTTTAATTGGGAAAAAAAATTTACCTGTGTACCTTATACTTACTAAGCATTTCACCTTTGCATAGTTAAAACTTTATGAAACTTTCAGACCCACCAAGCTTTACAAAATTTTCAACCATCACACATCACACATACATTTAGAAAATGAAAAAATAAATAGCGATGCCCGATGAGAAAGCACATCATCGCTAATTGCTAATGCACTCAGGAAGAGGTGACTTCCATTAGTGATGAATGATGGAGAAAAAGAAGCTTCACCCATCGCTGATCCAAAGTGGAAGAGTAGACATTACATGGTGAGAAGCAACAAAAATAAAAATAGCTTCGTTCATCACTGATACACAGAGGAGAAAATGACTAAAACTGAGATGGGTGATGGGTTTTCCCATGCAGCCATGAATATGCTCTCTTGTGAACTTCAGCCAATGGCAACCAAGAATTAAACCTACCTTTTGTACAATGAATATTTGAAAATTTCCAATGAAGGATCATTGCTCAAACTCAGGCATCACTACTTTGATTTTGATTCCCCCATTCACAATGGAGATGAGCAATATAAATTGTCATGAATGGAGAACTTGTTGGTTTTTGAAAAATTATTAAATCCCATCCTTTGCCTCAAAGATTTAATTCAATCTACCCAAATGAAGACTCGTCACTCAAACCAAGGCATCATCGATTTCCTCCTCCAATCTCATTGAGAACTGCAATGGGCAATGATTTTTGTCGTGCATAGTGAAAGCCGTGAAAGTCATGTCTTAGCCAATAAAAAGCAAGAATTAAACTTGCTTATGATTAAAAACATTTGAAATTGCATTTATTCTTTCCATAAATGAATCCTTTAAAAATACACAATATTTAAAAATACACAATATTTAAAATATTCACAATATTTAAAATATTGACAATATTTAAAATATTGACATTTGAGAACATTAGAAAATAGACAAATTTTAATTATGCTTGTGGCCCAAACGGAGAAATTTCACTGCACACAAATGGTGACCCCTGGAGCCAAATTTTTTTAACGTGTGTTCATAATCAATTATTTAGAGAAAACCCATTTCCTCAAACTTTTCCTAGCCATTAAAAATTAGGTACCTCCTTTGTAAACTGGCCCCTTGGGACATGTTCACCACATCAAAAATGCATTAATATAACACATCATATGACCTTTTTTTTTAATGAAAATGGAGCTATAGAGGTTTTAGACCAAAGCAAGAAATTGGTTGTTCTTAGATTTTCAAATTTTGAAACTTTTCGAAACACCCATTTTGGCCATGTTGCGATTAGAAAATGATTAAATAACCCATCAAAACTTATCCTGAGAGCTTGAAACTGAGTAGGCATGTAAAATATTGACCCAAGAATGTAGTACAACAAATAACATGGAAAAATTATTCCTGAGGTGCAAAATATTAAATACCAAGGTGGCTCACTTAGACTTTTTTGCAATTTCACTTGTTTAACACCAATTAGGGCTCTCAAAGTCACCACTTTGAAAAAATATCAAAATAACTTATGGGGGGCTGCCACTAGAAACATAAGCTCATTTAGGTACACTTAGTATGTGTGCCAAATTGATTTGATTTAGTCATTATTCTTCATGAGATATTAGGGATCAAAGTTGACCACCTTAAAACATTGTCAGAAATGCAGATGTAAAATCAACACAAACTACATTTACTTTTGATCTCGAAAAAATAGAAAATCAGATCATGAGGCTTTGAAATCAGATAGGGGAGTACATGAATGTAAGGAGAATGAATAAAAACAATCCTTTTGTCTTGACAATCAATTGGCTTTGAATTATGACCCTCCAAAGTAGGTCATTTGGGTAGATTTTTTCATGTGCACTTCTGAGTGTGCAAAGACAAATTTTTCAACATGGACACTTCAAATTTATAAAATTTGAAGGTGCCATTAGTGGCTCTTTTTGGGGGTGTATTCCCCTTGCAGGCATAACAAGAATTTAGATCTCTAGGAGAGCAGACCAGGTGCCAAAAACAATGGGTTATAGAGTCTTTATTAAAAAAAAATTAACTTCACTTGATGGCCCCAGGCCACCAAATGAAAAAGAGCAATCAATTCTTACCTCTATCAAACACCAATTTGTTAAAAGATTTGATCTATTTTAATCCATACTTGCCTCCACCACACCATATCAACAAGAGTGACTTTACTCTTGCAAAAACATGGGTTAGGTTGCCTTTGAATTTAACTTTACTATCACATGGCAACCAAATGACATAGGCTGCATCACTACTACATATTTCATTTTCAGATTCTATGAAAAGTGACAAAATGTGAGGATAGTGATCAAGACTATTGGAAAACATGGCGTTATCACATTTACCAGTTCCCTCACAAAGATTAAGCTCTGAAAAGGTATCATTCCTTCGAAACCATGTGCAATCCTTCTGTGTTTTAAGCAATGAATGCTCACACATTTGTAACCCATTCAACTGATTTGCATAATGGTCAAGTGTATCATCATCCCAATAGCACAACTTAGTCCCATTATTACATGCCTTAATGTTCTGAAAACAAGACTCATTAGCATCCACAAATCCATTGTCCACATTCAAATTATAGCATTCAAAATAAATGTCAACATCCCAAACAATATTCTCCACTTCATGTTCATGGAAAAGGTCATCTGCATTCTTCATATTATCACATAAGAAAACCTTGGATGCACAATTTGATGAGTTAGAATCTTCATTTGTAACAAATTCATCATAATGAGTGTTCAAAATAGATTCATCAATGCAAGGAGTATCAAAATCAACATCACCTCTTGCTGCCTCAACATGACAATATGAAGTATACAACTCATGAGGAAAACTATGAGTTGTTGCTCCAAAAAAGAGATCCACATATGCATTCATGTGATTGACACAATCACATTCTTCAAATGCAAACTCATCATAGAAAATTTTATTAATTGTACTAACACTTGTCTCTACATTTTCACTTTCATGTACAACTATATCAATGCTATCCTCATGCAAACATTCAGTGATAACTTCAAAGTCAACAAAATAAGTAGAAGAAGGTAAAGAATCAAACAAAATAGGAGTTCCTTATTTATCATTATCAACATATGCATGCTCCTCATAACCAACCACTTGAACTGATTCATCCAATGAATCTCTTGCATGCATATCTCCTTTGTTCATACTGTTGCAACAACCACCAGCGCTACATTCTTCACTGTCAAACTGAAAACCATCAATGGTTTCTTCATTGCAACTTCTCACACATGATTGCTCTAACTAAAAATCATTGCATACTATATCACTTTCATCTGATATGCTAACATTCTCAAAAGTACTCTTCAAATCAGTAGGTTCTTCTGTCTCATCATCATAAAAGATTTCATCAATGCTACACTCACTTGTAGAATTGGAATGACCAATTGCACCATTGCATTGTTGATCACACATGTCTTCTTCAAACAAGATATTCAGCTCATATCCATCATCTTGTTCTTGTGGTCCTTCAAAAGTATTATCATCATTTTCCTTGTTGGAACACTTTCCATTCAGAGAAATCAATTCTACCTCCTCTTCTTGAAAGGAGTCATAGTCATCATGGATACAAGAAAACTTGCAATCATCTTGATCACCTAGAAAATAATACTCCTCAGCTGGTTGCAAGCTTCCATCTACAACACCATTGTTCTCATTATGAAGACATGAAACTTTAGAATCAACATGATCTTCAACTATATATTCAAATTCCATAGAGGAGAAAACACTTTTAGTATCATTTGCATCATTTCAGCCTTCATCATGACCATCATGGTTGCAACCTTCATCTGGGTACACTTTCTCCATGAGTTGTTTAGAAACAAAACTCTCATCATTACATGATGCACTATCATTGTCTTTTGTTATACCATATGCATCCATTGGACTAAGTCTTGAAAAAGTACCATCACATAATTGAGTTAGGAGATTACCTCCATACTTATCCATCATTTCTTCAATCATTGAAATCCATTGATGTATACATTTAAGATTAGGGGGCTTCAAGTGAGCTGGCATAGTACTTAGATTTGATTCACAATTCTCACATAACAAATCAATGCAAAATAACTCATCGAGTCTTTCTGATTCTGGTATATCAAGCAGAAATTCCATGAATCTATCATGAAAATAATAGATGGATTCATCCTCCAATATTTCTATATCACACAATGTATCCATAAATGACACAAGTTCAACCTCATTTTCAGATTTCTCTTCGTATTCTTCTTGGGTATGCAGATTTCTTTCTTCAGACAAGCATTCATCATTCACCTCACCAAACTCATCCAAGAACAGTTTCTCAAGATCTTTCCATGAACATATAGAATGCATTAGTAAACTTGAAAACCAATATTCAGTAGTATCTTCTAAAGTTCTTACAAAAAAATTCATGGTAGCATCTTCCTCTACTAATTGACAATCTTCCATTACATGAAGAAATCCTTGTACATGTGATGCTAATTCTTCAAGACCTCCTCTAAACTTAGGAAAATATTCATTAATTATTCTTGGGATAGAATGTAGGTAAACTTGGATTTGACTAAAATCTAGAGGGTCATATCTTTCATTAGTGAACAATTTCCTTTGAGGACAGGGTTGTGTTTTAGGCATGATACTACAACTTGTAGAGGGAGAACTAGGACAACAATAATTTTTTGCAAATAAAAACTTATTCCCTCTACAAGCATCCAATCCAATATCCCTTTTCAGAATACCCTACTTTCTCATTTCCCTTTCTACTCGTATCTTGAAATACTGAATAAGGGACAGTATTAACTAGAACTTTTTGTTGAAAACTTTTATACAGAGATATTACAATAGAAAAATACCTAAGAACTGCTGCAACCAACTCTTCTAATGATGCAAAAATTTATGTAGAGTCACCACCTCTTTGAAAGAGGAAAAGATCTTCAAGCAGCAAAAATCTTCTTCCAAGATCTATGTATTTCTGAGTTCTCTCCACTAGCAGAGGACTAGACTTCAAGAATATATTAAACACATTGCAACAATCTCCTTCAAGTATGCAGGTCCTTGGATCATCTGACCCAAAACTACAAATCAACAAACTGATTGACTCTTTTGAGCTGACTCCCCAGTAGAGTCATGGATCTGTTGGTTCCCAAATCAACAGATGCAATGAGTCCTAAAGAGTAGCCACTCTCTCATATTTAGACTCAATGAGTTGATGTGGCCAACAAACAAGATCCAGTTAGAGAGATTGAAATCTTCTACACTTTTGGCTTTGTTAAACCAGAGAGGGTAATCCCATTCAGTATATTTATAGATACTTGTGTGCCAAAGTACCAAATATGTTGTAAACAAATGTTTCTCCTTTGATTGTTTGAAAGAAACAATACTCTAAAGGCTTGGCTGACCTCTACAATAATTCCTCATTTAAACATGAGAGATATGATTCATTGAAATGAGCTCAACACACAAACAAACTGGGACTGATAAGTAATATGATTTAAATTTATAATCAGTGTTTTTAAAAAAGTCTCAGGCTTTGTGATAGGTCAGTGCCTAATCATGGGCCATGGAGTCCAATATAAAACTTTAACAAAGATCCTATCAGCAAATTAAGTTCAACCAATGGATTTAAAATATGTCAATGCCTTTCATTAACAAACCCACTCTTATTGCCATAAATTTCTACTCACCAATCCCACTTGTGCACTCGAGATTACAGTGATTTGATCAAAGTAATTTTACTCTTTACTTGAAAGAGTAACATGACCAAATAACACAATCACAGGAAAGTTGTGATGACAAACCCAATAAATCCTTGATATATTGAATTCATATAATCAAAAGCATACAAATCTAGAAACAACTTTACAACAGTAATATAATGTTACACAAATTGGCTAACATTTTCTCATAAAACTCAGTTGTAACAATTTACAGACTCCATTTGCAAACTTAAACTTAACACTACTCTACGTTATTCACCTAATTTAGAATTTTAGAACCTCTACAAAAGAGAAGAAATAAGATATATAAGAAGAAGAAACCCTAAAATCCATTCGTGAAAGATACTTGGCATCTTCAGCTCCCTTGATTTGTAACCATCTACCACTTGAAGAATAGTCTCTTGTAGCAATTTGTTTTCTTGCTCCTCACTCCACTGCCCTATAATAGAAAAATATTCTCTAGCCTAAAAAATAATCATTCCTCTTTGTTCTCCCATTGAAAAATACCTTTACTTTGCAAAAGATTTTATCTCCCCCTATTCATTTTTCACCCAACTGCGTGAAAATGGTCCTCTCTATAAAAACTGATGTTTAGCAAAAACACTATGCATAGTGAATAAAATATTCACATTACAAAATTATCTCCCATGCCTTCTTTATCTTTTGCATTTTACATATTAAAATTTTTTCTAGCACAAAAGTTTTAAATTTTCACACAAATTCATCTCCCTTGGTTATTACTTGCTATTAAAATATTATCAAATGATAATATTCAAACACAAGCTATGGGGATCCCGCTCTCATGTTGCAAAAATCTCTACCCAACATCACATATCTCCACTTTGGTGTAAGAAGTGAGAACTCATTAGCGATGGGAGAAATTTAATCTAAGGCAATAAAATAATTTACTCGAGCCTTTATTTCTTTCATCCCCAACAAAGAAAGATTATTGTTTTAATTTTAATATACAAAGGCTTTTAATATTTTAATTGGGAAATTTTTTTACTTGTGCACCTTATATGGGTATATGCAGGATCATGATGGGCCAAAAAATGGCGATATAATAGGTATGTGTAGGGTATGTGGCTAATGACTTTTTTTTTACCCAAAATTGATGAAACGAAAAGAGTTTTTAAAGGAGATTCTCAACTTTCACCAATATAAATTATGCTTTACTTTGAATTTAATAAATAATTATTATTCATTTTCTATTTGAATTACGACTAAAGTCCTGATTGATAGGCTGATTGAAAAACATCTATATCTTTCAAATGGTATCACATTTTTGAATATGAAACATGCATCACATTCTATGCTTCACATACTATAGGATTAAAAAAAAATTAATTTAATGAAGTTTTGACCAAGTTAAGGTGGTTACACATATGAGTTTTTATATGTAGGATAATGATGGGCCAAAAAATGGCAATATGATGGGTATGTGGCTAATGACTTTTTTTTACCCAAAATTGATGAAACAAAAGGGTTTTAAAGGAGATTCTCAACTTTCCACCAATATAAATTATGCTTTACTTTGAATTTAATAAATAATTATTATTCATTTTCTATTTGAATTACGACTAAAGTCCTGATTGATAGGCTGATTGAAAAACATCTATAGCTTTCAAATGGTATCACATTTTTTGAATATGAAACATGCATCACATTCTATGCTTTACATACTATAGGATTAAAAAAAATAAAAAATTAATGAAGTTTTTACCAAGTTAAGGTGGTCAAACATGAGTTTTTTATTTTTTTTAAAAGTTGTAATAAAAATTCATAATTAATTATTTACTTGGAAAAAAATTACAAAAAAATATGCATCACATCTAGACATAAGTCATCTACTTATATATAAAATATTATCATTTTATTGTGGTTAGGGTGGTTAGATAGACTCCTACTTCTTATTTTTTCCCTGAAATTTAAGTACTACTACATTGAAATTTCAAATTTTCACGAAATAGATTTTTTATTTTTTAAATAAACCTAGTAGTTTAGAAACTACATTCAATTTGCTACAGATTTTATTCTTACATAATTTTGAAATAATATAGATAACTTATTCAAATTTTGATGTCAAGTTGTCTAACTCTGATTTTTTTTAAAAAAAATTCCACTTAAGGGCCTATTTTTTCCATGATGGTCTTGCATATGCCCATACTTACCATGAATTTCACCTTTGCATAGTTAAAACTTTATGAAACTTTCAGGCTTACCAAGATTTACAAAATTTACAACCATTGCACATTGCCCATACATTTAGAAAATAAAAAAATAAATAGCAATGTCTGATGAGAAAGCACATCATCGCTAATCGCTAATGCACTCAGGAAGAGGTGAGTTCCATTAGCAATGAACGATGGAGAAAAAGAAGCTTTTCCCATCGCTAATCCAAAGTGGAAGAGTAGACATTAAATGGCGATAAGCGATGGAAATAAAAATAGCTCTGTTCATCACTGATACATAGAGGAGAAAATGATTAAAACCATGATGAGCAATGGGTTTTCCCGTGCAGCCGTGAATATGGTCTCCTATGAACTTCAGCCAATGGAAACCAAGAATTAAACCTACCTTTTGTACAATGAATATTTGAAAATTTCCAATGAAGGATCATTGCTTAAACTTAGGCATTGCTACTTTGATTTTGATTCCCCTATTCACAATGGAGATGAGTGATAAACTGTCATGAATGGAGAACTCGCTGGCTTTTGAAAAATTATTAAATACCATCCTTTGCCTCAAAGCTTTAATTTAATCTACCCAAATGAAGACTCATCACTCAAACCAAGGCATTGTTGATGGTCTCCTCCCATATCATTGAGAACTGTGATGGGTGATGAGTTTTTCCTTGAAAGCCGTGAAAGTCGTGTCTCAACCAATCAAATTAAAGAATTAAAATTTCTTATGATTAAAAATATTTGAAATTGCATTTATGTTTTCCCTAAATCCATCCTTTACAAATACACAATATTTAAAATATTGACATTTGAGAACATTAGAAAATAGACAAATTTTAATTATGTTTGTGGCTCAAACAAAGAAATTTCACTGTGCACAAATGGTGACCCTTGGAGCCGAGACTTTTTGCATGTGGCCATAATTGACTTTTTGCATGTGGCCATAATCAATTATTTAGAGAAAACTCATTTCCTCGAAATTTGCTCAGCCATCAAGAATTAGGTACCTCCTTTGTAAACTGGTCTTGGGACGTGTTCGCCACACAAAAAATGCATTAAAATAACACATCATATGACCTTTTTTTTATGAGAATAGAGTTGTAGAGGTTTTAGACCAAAAAAAGAAATGGGTTGTCCTTATATTTTCAAAATTTGAAATTATTCATAACACCCATTTTGGTCGTGTCGCGATTAGAAAATGATTAAATAACCCATCAGAACTTATTCTGGGAGACTAAAACTGAGTAGGAATGTAAACACTTGACTCAATAATTTATTGCAACAAATTAAATGGGAAAATCCTTCCTAAGATGCAAAATATTAAATACCAAAGTGGCTCACTTAGGCTTTTTTGAAATTTCACCTATTTAACACCAATCAGGGCTCTCAAAGTCACCACTTTGAAAAAATATCAAAACAAGTTATGGGGGGTTGCCACTCGAAACATAAGCTCATTTAGGTACATTGATTATTTTTGCCAAAGGGATTTTCTTCAATCATTATTCTTCACGAGATATTAGGGATCAAAGTTGACCACCTTGAAACATTGTCAGAAATGCAAATGTAAAATCAACACACTGAATTTCCTTTTGAAATTCCACCTAATTGCATTTAATTGCACATTCACCAAAATGTGCTCCACCTTTGTCCACTCACATGTTAACAAGTGGCTTCATGTTATTGGTTGGTATTTCAACCCACATTCATCCATTTTGCCTCATTGTCCATCTTTCACATCTATAAATAAGAGGCTCTCATTTGGATTTGGGATCCACAACTTCATGCAAAGAAATTATCTTGAGATTTTGAATTTTCTCATTCATTGTTCATCCATTTTCACATTTTCATAGCTAGGTTATGCAGGAATTTCACCAAGGAAGCATCAAATCTTCATCAAATCATCATTCAAGCTTACAAGGGATTGGGAAAGGGCCATTTTCCACATCAAAATGGCACAAATTCCCCCATGGGATTGAGAGTTTGTTTGCATTAGATAGGATTTGAAAGCTTTTATTTATGTACTTCATTCTATTTCTTGTTTTGTGCATTTCAAATGAATTCAATGGGGAATGGTGTTTCTAACTTGAATTTGGGACTAATTGTGTGTTTTTTCTCTGTGTTTGTGTAGGTCTAGGATCACCATTCACATTTTGGCACTAGAAGGAGGGTGAACTTGAAGAATTTAACATGTTTTTCTTCAAAATTCCATGGTTTTTTTGAACTTTTTGTGTCTACAGGAAAACAATGTTGCTGACAGAGAAATTGCATCGCTATTAGTCCAACAATGCCATTTAGCACTGCTATCAAACTCCAAACTATGACGCTGTGTTCTTCCTAACTAGAAATTTGAATTTCAAACAACGAAATTTGGCCATTTTTTTGTCACCAGACATCCAAAATCCTAGCAGTGCTACTTGGTGGAAACAACGCCGCAATTGTGCTCACTAGATTTTTGTAGACCACCGCTATTAGTCCCAATGACACTATACAATGTTGTTGACTTCTTCAAACTATGCAGCCTCTGTAGACTATGCTGCTAGAGTTGGGTAAAAGATACTTTTCAAATTAATTTCAACATGTGTTTTTTCATTTTGGTTGCTTTTGACTACTAACTGGTTTTTGGCTTCCATTTCTATAGTTTTAACCAGTTTTTGTAGGTTGGCTTGATCAAAAGTGAAGGGAGGAAACAAAGACAAAGGCTTCTATATGGCATCATCATTTCATTATATCAAGTGTTTTTAAACACTTTGGGGAGAAATTATAATCCATTTTCTAAGGACTTTTTCATCTTCATGCTTTTTAGGACTCACTAATTTTATTTGGGCTTAAAAAGAACAAGACAAAGGGACTAAAAAAACCTTAGAAAACTTACTATATTTTGTTTAAGGCTTAACAATTGAACAAGAAAATATCACATTTCCTTTTGGTGCTTAAAAAGAATCCAATTCTTGCTTTGAAGGGTTAAAATGAACATCTGCCTCTATGTTTTGTAATCTCCTATCCAAAGTAATATCATCTAAAAACGTATGCACTTCTCTCATGCCTCTCGATGATCTTGAGAATGAAAAGGATTTTTGTGATATTAAGTTGTATAAGTGATTTCCTCCACACTTCAATTTGGATTCTTAAAATTGAAAAAAATATTGTGAGTGTGAATGGATTATATCGCGTGTGTTCTCTCTTTGTTCATAAAAAACAAAGATTGATCAAACTACGAATGTACTTGCTCACTTTTATTTATCCTTAGAGGGCCTGCCTAGTGGGAAAAAGTAATCACCCTAGGGAATGACCCAACCAAGAACACGCTAAATCCAAGCAACTTACAACCAGTATATAAGTGTGGGTACCTAAGGAAAGTTTAAGTATCATGAGGACTGTTCTGACAAGAAGGGAAACAATGGTCTCTTTCCGTATGGATGATCCCCCATGAACTAAATGCCTATACTAGAACCTCTTGTTTAGAAGGCCCAAATCCTTAATCTATTTGTTGGTATAAGAATGGTCATTCTAAAGCCGTCCCACATTTTTATGACTCTTAGTAGAGATGAGAAGTATGACATGGGATTTTCATGGGTATTGATGCTTGGTTGAACCGAGAAGTGAGTGCACTATAAGGGGGAGTCTGTGTGGTCAAGCATCTAATCATCTGCTAAGAGTAGGCATAGCTAGATTTATCCAAGTGGAAATTTAACAAATATTTCCATTTTATTCATAGGGTTGTGCATGTTCTTAGAATCAAAACACTTTTCTTGGATCTTAAGCATTGGAAAATAAACATTCAACATGATCATCAAATTTCAAACCCTTTAGGAAGCAAATAACTTTGACAAAATTCAAGTGTTATTGCTTTCCCTAGGGATTCTATCCTTAGAGGCTTCTAAGAATTTTAATTTACACCTAAATTTTCTCACTAAAGTCAACAATAGGGAACTTTTTCCTTAATTTCCTTGATTTCCACATAATGCACTTTGTGGGATGAGAAGAAATTAGGACATTGAACATTTAGTTTGAAAAACTAATCAAGAATTGTTTGTGGTAAAAAGAAGTCATTGAGCAAAGATAAGAAACAATTGGACCTCACACATGTGCTCTTTCAAATGATTTCCCAAAAGATAAAAATCTGAAAACCAAAGTCCAAAGGTCTTAGTCAAAAAGCTCACAAGAAAAGATTGTTTATGCTTTACAAATTTAGAGAAAGATTGACCTTCAACTTTTATAAACATGCATCAAGGAAAAATCCAAATTTGTATTTGTTTTACTATTGTCAAAAATCCAAGTCTCTTTCAAAGGTTTGAGTATCTCACATAGGAAGTATTGCATGTTCTTCAACACCTTGGTCTAGTAAACAAAGTCTCTCTAAGTCTCTTAGGATCAAAATCAAAACTTTCATCCATCCTTCAAACATCAAAATCAAAATTTACCCCACAAAAAACTCTTGGAAATCTTGAAAAAATTCTTTATGCTAAACTTTGAGAAAATCCTCTTGAAATCAAAAATAAAAAAAATCCAAATCATCTTGTTTGACTATGTGTGTGTAGATGAATCGTTCTTTGCACACTTAGTAAAATTATCATCTTGTGGACAAGTTCACTCTAGGACAACACCAACCTCTTAGAGTTTATGAGTTCATTATCCCAAATCCAATTAAAATCAAAATCAAATCAATCCAAAATCAAAACCAAAATCTAAAATCAAATCAAACATCAATCCAAAAGTCTTAAAGTTTAGCATCCTACTCAAGATTTCCTATGAGTTCCGATCATTCACCAATCATCCATCTTTCATTATCTCATCACCATCTTTTTTGATCCTTTGTACCTTAGACTTTCTTTTTTGTGCCTACAAATTAGATCAATCCAAAGAGTTAGAGGTTCATCTCTTATATTCTTGAAAATTGATCCTCATTTTATGGTCCAAACTAGAGCTCAACACAAGAACATGGAAACAAACAAAGAAACATCAACTTCGAGTGACTTGAGTCAAACCACTTCTAAAATCAATCCCGTTGGATCTAGCAATCCCACACTAAATCTTCCTCCACTTCCGCAAAATTCTCACGAGGAAGGTCAAGTGGAAGATGTCACCAATAATGTTTTAGGGATTACACAAGATGAAATTATTGAAATGGTTCAAAATCCTGAAAAATCATAGAATTGTCAATACCATGATGAGACTCAATCCCTCCCAATACATCCTAGAATTGGCTAAAGAAGGGGCTAAACTCCCTTCTGACTATGATGTGAGCACTCTTGTGGAGAAGCCTCTTGGGATTATGCCCCCAATTTCATCCACAACCAATTTCATCCACAACCCCAATATCATCCACACCTCCATTTCAAAGCATCACTCAAACCATCCCCCAAATCACATCATTTGTTGCTCCAACTCCACCAATTGTCAAAAAGGGGAGCTCATTGATTCAAGCACTACAAACACACCCCCTTGTGAACAACCAAGATTTGGATGCAAACACCATCTTGGGTAAATTTGTTCCTCAAAACCCGCTACACCCATGATATGTGTCACTTACATTTCAAGACCCCAATGACCCATAATCATCTTTTCACACAACACCGACATATCCTCTTAATGTGCAAACCAATCTCCCTATGAATTCACAAGGAGAAGGTGAGCTATTTGGACCAGGGGGCATCTTTGACCCCTCATCATCATTTTTTCAAGGGAGCACACCACTCATTTTTCCACCACTTCCACCTTTTCCATTAACATCCACACCACCTCTCGATTTAGGGTTACCTCCTTTACCACCACTCAATCAAATTCAAAGCAATCCCCCAATCATAAATCAAAACATTGTACCAAATCCTCCCATCTTGCCATCGATATTGCAACAATAGATGGAAACCATCGAAGTAACCCAAGCAATCACTGTACCATCCATAAACATGGTCTCCCAAGGATGAACCACATCAATTGCACCAGCCACTACACAAATCCCCACCATTAATATGACATTTCTCATCACAACAACAAACACCATCTTGAATCTACCACCACCACCACCACCAAGACCAAATGTGGCCAACCAATATAGCATCACGTTACAAGCAACACAACAATCCTATCAAAAGGCATATCAATAGTTCCAAGTGCAACAAGCCCAAAACACATAAGATGCTCAACAAGCGCAAGTTTTTCAAGCCACACAACAAGTGCAACAAGCATAGCAGGATGCTCAAGCCCAAGCCTTATTACAAAAACATCAAGCTACCCAAGCTATGCAAGTAGCTCAAGCCACTCAAGCTGCACAAGTTGCACTGGCTGCACAAGCTTCCCAACAGGTGAAAGCTCAAGTGCAAGCTCAAGCTTAGGCTCAATAAAAATACCAACCTCAACAAGCACAAGTACAAACTCAATACTAGACACAACTACAAACAACCCAAAAAGAAGCATATCAACAAGCCCTGCAATAGTACCAAGTGCAACAAGAAGCAACATTACTAGCCCAACAACATGACGAACAACAAGTGTTGTTTGCACAACAACAAATGTAGTCATATCAACAAACTTTGATTATGCACCAGAGCTTGCAACAAACGCCCACCAACACACCCAACACTCCACTCATCACTCAAATAAATCTACCAATTCAAAACACATTCAGTCCACCCCCAATCCACAAAATGATGTGACGACAAAAATAAAGTTTCTCTCACAACAAGTGCTTGATCTTTAGTTGGGAAAACCACAAAAATACCAAGAAAATTGTGTCCCTATCCATTCGAAAGGAGCCTTGCAATAGTACCATTCCCAAAGGGGTTTGAAATCCCTAAATTTGACAAATATTGTGGGATAGGAAACCCTAAAGATTACATCAGGAAATTCTAGGTACATTGCATGGAGGTCGCATATGATGATACATATATAATGAGACTATTTCCTCAAAGTTTATCTAGTCCCACCATGGATTGGTTCTCTTGCCTTCCTCCTAGCATCAAAATTTTTCAAGAGATTGTAGATGCATTCATAAAAAATTACGCATTCAATATCAGTATGGATTTCAGCGTAGAGGAACTATCGACTCTTAAACAAGCTAAGGGGGGATCATTTGCTTCCTTCTTGAAAAGATGGTGATCCAAGGCCAACAAGAAAAAATGGGCCATGCTAGAAGAACAACTAGTTTGCACCATTATTTCAAATCTTGAGAAAACCTTGGCCTTTCATCTTAAGGTGTAGGACATCACCACCTATGACCAATTAATCCCCAAGGTACTCAACATCGAATGAGCCCTTATGGCATAAGGGGGGACACCCACATATCCAGAACATCAAGAAAACCTCCCTTCCACTAGCTATAATGAAAAACCTTGCACGTGGGCGAAGAATAGAAACATCACTAATGATGGTGTGGTGGATGCCAAGGTCATAATCAGTGCTCCAAAACAAAACACCCAAACTTACCAACAAAAAAAAATAAAAAATCATAACAACACTCAAGCCAATGCAGTATCACAACAACCACCCAACAATCAAATCAACAATCTGAATAATCAAGGGGAACCACCCCTATGAAACAAATATCCCCCCCAAGCGAAAGTACGCAGCCCTTCGGGAACCAATTGAATCGGTCATGAAAAAATTGGTAAACAAAAATATCATCAAAATCCCCACATTTGAGAACTATCAATAATCCCAAGTGAAACCACCATGGTACAATGAGAACCACCTTTGTGATTTTCACAAAATCAAGGAGCACACAACAGCTAGCTACATGAGGCTGAAAAATCTGATCCAAGACCTCATTGATGACAAGGTCATAAATGTTGAACAACCAACTGGAAATCAAGACCTTAAAATATACATGAATCCAATGTCAGATCATAACAAAGGGAATAATCATGGAAAACAAAAGTATGCCAATGTGAACCATGTGTACTATCATATTGTTGCATCCCTGGATGAAATGGTCACTGTTGTTAGTATCAAAGGAGCTAAACCTAATTGTGGAGTCACCACACACACTGAAAAAGTCACCATTTTTGGGTCATCACAACCACCTAGAGCATCCACCTTAAATCTGAAATCATCCCCAATGGCTATAATGTCTTAGACGAGCTGAAAAGAACCCCTGCTTAGATCTCCATCATGGAGTTACTAAAGATCTCATCTACCCATAGAAAGATCCTTGAGGAGGCATTGGCTTCATCTACCATGTCTGTTGATCTTTATGTTGACCAATTCCAAGCTATGGTCAGAAACATTACCACCCCAAATCTCCTCACATTTTCTGATGAAGATTTCCCCACCCAATTGTCTCACAATCATGCACTCCACCATGAGATCCTAGTTCATAAAAAAAAAAGTCAAAAGGGTCCTAGTGGATGGGGGTATAGGTCTAAATATCTATTCACTCAAATTAATAAAGAATATTGGGTTCTCTGAGGATTCCATTGAAAAGGGTAAGGGCATCACAATCAAAGCATATGATGATAAAGAAAGAGTGTCTCAGGGCACTATCTAGCTCCCTATTCAAGTAGGGCCGGCCATTATGGAAACAACATGACTAGTCCTTGACCTTGATTTTCCTTATAACATCCTCCTAGGGCATCCATGGATCCATGGGATGCAAGAAGTTGCATCTACCTTCCACCAGTGTGTCAAATTCACATATCAGAACCAAGAGGTCACGGTCTATGGTGATCTCGAACCTTTTGATTACTAAAAGAATCTAGAAGAAAAATACTATAAAATCCCTCAAGTACCAAAGAATGATAAAGGCCCTACAACTCTATATGTAGACACAACTACATTAGCCTCCACTTCTACGACAAAGACACCCACCATTCCTGATATATCTGAAATCAAAGTCATTTTCCAAGACAATGGGTGTGGGGATTACAAAATAAAGAAAATTACTTTCATCATAGGAGAGTTACCTCAATCTCCCAGGTCTCATGGGAAACACTAACTAGCTAAAACATCATCCCAAACCTTTAGAGAAAACCCCTCTAGATTCAAATGTTGGGGGATATAGTTCAGGAAATAGTAGATGAGAAAGATATATCAAGCTTGTTGTACCAAGATGAAATTCCTATGCCTGATCTTCCCATGTATGAGAGCAACAAAGGATTACAAATGATGTTGGGTATGGGCTATAATAGAAACAAGAAGCTTGGATAGAATGACAATGGGCTTCTAGTACCTCTCATTCTAGAGAAGCACATGAGAAATCTTGACTGTGGATGTATCCCTCCGAAGGTGACCATACTTGGCAAAGGTGCCATAGTTAGAAAGGTCAAAACTCCCCCTCAGCTATCAGTGACCACCCTTCAATTACCAGTATCCATAGGTCAAGTTATAGACAACTTTACCTTTGACATAAGTGATGTGTGTAGTAGTGACGAGGATCCCATAACAAAATTTCCAATTCTTTTTGAAGATTCCTCCTTGCTCATGATTAGTACCTTGTCTTTTGAGTTAGACCATCAAACCCATGAAATAAACATAATATATCCTTAACTCATCAATTACAACCAACGAGGACCACCAATTTTGGACACATTTGAAAATGATGAGGCGCTCTCAGAATTCATGGGATTGCTAACCATTATTCCATACAAATATCACAAGGCCAGGTTTGACATCATATTGGACACATCTAGGTCTATACAAGGAAACAATTGAATCCTTTAGTTGTAAAAGTGAAAATCTGAGAATAATCTCTAGGTCTTTGAGTGAAAACCACATTGTGGCACTCTCAGACCTAAAAACAGTAAAAATAAAGGATGTATCCAATGGTGAAAACCTATTTGAGGCACTGGAGGATGAAGGATTCAATCTTCCTCTCAGTACAATTCATCAGGAAAACTCAGCAGTCCTAGCAGAAAAGTGCAACCCAATCAACCTGGGAATAGAGGAACTTCCAAACATAAAATTTTATGTTTAATCACTTCTCACAGAAAGAACAAGAAATCTTGGTTGCTTTCCTAAGAGAAAGGAAAGTAAACTTTACATGGACCTATGCTAACATGCCTGGACTTGATCCAAAGGTGGTGGTTCATCACCTAGTTGTATACCTGGAAGCAAATCCAATGAGACAAAAGCTCAGAAAGATGCATCCCCAAATAACATTATTGGTCAAAATGGAATTGCAAAACCTCCTAGATGTAGGGTTCATCTGACTAATCAATTATCCAGAGTGGGTCTCAAACCTTGTACCTATTTCAAAGCCCACTAGGGGCATCCGCATCCGCATAGACTTTAGAGATCTAAAAAAAGCATGTTCCAAGGATGACTTTCCACTTTCAAACATTGACATGATCATGGATATGACAACAGGACATGAGATGCTATCGTTGATGGATAGATTCTTAGGCTACAAATAGATCATGATAGCTAAAGAAGACCACCATAAAATGATTTTCACTTGCCCATGGGGGACACATTGCTAGAATATGATGCCATTCAAGTTGAATAATGTAGGAGCTACCTATCAAAGGGCCATGACACTGATATTTCATGACATGATCCAAAAAATTGTGCAAGATTACATGGATGATATATTGGTTAATTCAAAGAAAAGACGAGATCACATAGCCGCATTGGGCTCCATCTTTGATAGGTTAGAGGAATATAAAGTCAGACTCAATCCAAAGAAGTGTATTTTTAGAGTACAGTCAGGGAAGCTCCTTAGGTATATCGTGTCAATGAGATGGATTGAGATAGATCCTGCCAAGGTCAAAGAAATTCTTGAAATGGAGGCACCAAAGACATTGAAATAGTTAAGAGAACTACAAGGAAGACTCCAGTCCATCCGCAGATTCATAGCACAACTAGTAGACAAGGCAATCCCATATTCTCATCTACTCCACAAGGGGGTAACATACAAATGGGATGAGAAGTATGATTAGGCCTTCAATAAGATCAAGGATTACGTACTCATGCCACTAGTCCTCATGCCACCAATTCTAGGAAAACCCTTGATCTTATATATATCAGCAACAATAGCAGCTCTCGATGCTCTCTTGGCACAGTATGATGAAAATGGAAAAGAGAGAGCTATCTATTACATCAGCAGAACAATGGTGGGGTATGAACTAAACTACAAACCCATTAAGAAAGCTTGCTTGGTAGTCATCTTTGCAGCTCAAAAGTTTAGACATTACATGCTAACACATCAAATCAAACTCATTGCAAAAATAGATCCCCTCAATTACCTACTATCCAAAGCAATGCTCACAGGACAAACAACTAAGTGGGTTATGATTTTGATAGAGCATGATATTGAGTATGTGGAATGCAAGGCTATTAAAGGAAAAGAAATAGTAGATAAATTGAAAAAGCACCCATATATGCAAAAAATCCACTTGTATCAGAGTTCCTTGACAAATCAATCTTCAACCTTAGTGTGGCGAATCACTGGAAAATGTACTTTGATGGATCCTACACACAACATAGATTAGGAGCATGGATCTTCTTCATCACTCCACAAGGGGATTGCATACCAAAATCATACAAGTTGTCATTCCCTTGCATAAATAACATCACAAAATACAAGGCTCTAGTCATAGGGCTGAGAATTGCAATGCAGTGGTAGATCATGGCACTCAAAGTCTATGGAGACTCACAACTCATAATCAACCAGTTAAATAATGAGTATCAAACAAAGGATGAAAATTTGATTCCATACAAGAAATTGGTGGAAGGTCTCAAGGAGTCCTTCATTGATATCATATTTGAGAAACTACCAAGAATAAACAATAGAGTGACAGATGCAATGGCTACAATCAGATCACTCCTAGAAATCCCACACAACATCCCAAAGCAAGAATTCCTTATAGAACAGCTTCTCGTGCCCACATTCAAGGTACCGAAGTCCAAATTTTTGTGCAAAATCATTGGTCATGGTGATCCTTGGTACCATGATATATACACTTATCTAAGAATAGGAGTCCTCTCAGTCGACATAACCCCGAACCTCAAAAGAGCCTTTGTTAAAAAGTCATACCATTTTGTCATCGTAGGAGATACCCTATACCGTAGAAGCATTGAATGGACCCTATTACATTGCTTAAACATTGAGGAGACATTGACTTCCTTAACCAAGGTACATAATGGCATATGTGGTTCACATTCGAGTGGTATGACCTTAGCCAAGAAATTTTTGAGGACGGGGTACTATTGGCCTACAATGGAAAGGGAAGCACACATGACAATGTCAAAAGGTGTCTACAATGCCAGCAACATGGGGACCTCATCCATGTACCATCTTAGGAGTTTCACCCAATTATTACACCATGGCCCTTTTCATAATGGGGGCTCGATCTCGTTGGAAAAATCCCCCCACCTCATCCAATGGACATAAGTTCATCATCACTGCCACTAAGTACTTTATGAAGTGGGTGGAAGCTATTCCCATGACTTATATCACAAGAAAGAAGATATCAAAGTTCATCCTAAACTACTTAATTTTTCGTTATAGTGTCCCTCAAGCCATTATCTCAGATAACAGATGATGCAGGAGCATCCTTGGTTCTTAGCAATATTGAATCAACCAAAAATATTTTGTTTCAATTTTTGTTCTTGTTCAGTTCTTGTTCAGTTCATGTTGGTAGATTCCTCATATTTTCCCACCAGACCTTGTGGATCTACATTTTCATTGTGGACATGTTCATTTTCCTTATTCCAAGATTTGAGCACAATTGGATCTTTTTTCGGCAAGTTATTGCTTCTAGATTTATTGCCAGTTTCTTGAACTGACACCAGAATAATTTTCAAACCTAATAGCTAGTTTGATCTTGTCGATCTTTCCCATAACTTGCGGATCTCAAAGCTATGATTTGAATTGTTACCTGGAGTGTCCCTGACCTTAATCATAGGCCCACACTTCATCCTATGCATTCACCAAGGTGTAATTCAAATTTGGGACCGACCTATTCATGCACATGTTGCATTTTCTTTCATTGGAGATTGTAATAAGCTTTGGCCGATGCAGATGATTCTTGATCTCAAGATGTGATATAAATAATTGTAATAGATCATTAGAAAGGAAGTTAGATGGATATTAGATTTAGGGTGTTATAATTCAGCTCACATTAAGAAGCATATATGAATATGGTATTTTGAGCATGTTTTATCAGGCCTGTGAGCCCAATCTATAAGCCCAGATGTTACTGGCTATTTGTAATCAATATTTCTGTTAATGAGAATTTTTTAATCTACATTTTCATCCATATTCCATGTTGCTTCTATTGTGTGACTATTTTTGTATGGTCTGGATTGTTCTCTTTGAGGACCCTCATACCGTGGCTGCACCAGATTGGTATCAAAATGAGATTTGATCCGTGAGAGATCGCCAGAGTTTGTTGAGTCTTGTTGAAGATTTTTTGTGGCGTGGTGGATTGAGGATTTGACCTACAGCTGCAGAGGACTTTTGTAAATATGGTGGAAAGAAGAAATGTGAGAGGAAATGGAGCACGTGGAAATGAAAACCCAACATTAATAGAAATGTTGAGAGGAATTGCTACTAGATTAGATGCAGTCAAAATTCCCTAGAGGAGAGGTTGACTAGTTGATGATATGAGTGATGAAGAGGTAGAAGTACAAGAAGAAAGAGGAAGAGAAGATCAACATGACCTGGATCAGGGAGAGGAGAGGTTCATAAGAGCCCTAATTAGAGTGAATACAAAATGAAATTTTATTCCACCAGATTATAATGGTAAGTTGGATTCAGATGAATTGCTTAATTGGATAATAGAGATGGAAAAGTATTTTGATTTTGAAGGTACCACTAAAGATAAGACAGTGAAATTTTCTTGTACAAAGTTGAAAGGACATGCATCCTTTTGGTGGGAACATTTGTAGACAAATAGGCAAAGAAGAGGAAAAGAAAAGATAAGATCATGGGATTGGATGGTGAATAAGTTAAAAACAAAGTTTATGCTTGTAGATTATCAGATTAATTTGTTTCAGAAGTTGCAAAATTTGAAGCAAAATGAATCTAGTGTGACAGAGTATACTAAGGAATTCTACAAGTTGAATATCAGATTTGGACATTCAAAGGATGAGATTGAGCAAGTAGTTAGATATGTGAATGGTTTGAGGTCATCTATACAAGATGAGATCATTTTAATCAAGTTGAAAAGTGTGGAAGAAGCATATCAATGTGCCCTAAAATTAGAAGAGAAGTTGAATAAAAGACATGAGCAGAGACAAAGAGGAAGAGGTGGAATATTTCAAAGAGGAAGAATTTTTACAGGAGGAGGAAGAGGAACTTTTGCAAATTAGTATAAGGATAAGGAAGTTAGTAAGAATGATAATTCATACTATAGATATGATGGAAACTCTTACCGAAGAGGAGGATATAGTGGTTATCAGAATGGGGGTTATAGAAAAGATGATAAGGAGAAAATAATATTCAGAGGAACTTGTTTTAAGTGTGGTGGAGGACATAGAGCATTTGAATGAAATCAAGGAGAGACAAGTAGAAAGAAAGAAAACAATAGAAGAATGACCTTAGTTGAGGAAGATCATGTCGGATCATCTAATAAAATGGAAGATGGAGAAGTGTTGGTGAATAAAAGAGTATTGTGTTAAAGTGAGATGGAATAGGAACCATTGCAAAGAAAGAATTTGTTTCAGACAAGATGCAAGGTAGTTGGTAAATGTTGCAAAGTGATTGTTGACAATGGAAGCTCTGAGAACTTAGTTTTTGAAGAAATGGTGACCAAATTGAAGTTGGAAAGATTGAAACCTTCGAAGCCCTATCAGATAGTTTGGATTCAAGATGAGCATAAGATACTGGTAAGTGAACAATGTTTAGTGAAATTGAAGATAAGAAATTATCATGATGAAGTTTTGTGTGATATCATGCCTATGGATGTATGCCATGTTTTGTTGGGAAGTACTTGGAAGTATGATATATAGGCTATTCATGATGGAAAGAAGAACACATATACCATTGTTGCAAGTGGGATGAAGTAGACTTTGTTGCCATTGGAAAATGTTCCTAGAGTTGAGGTTTGTATGAGTGCTAGAATTTGTTTGGTTGATGGAAGGATATTTCTAGATGGATTGAGACATGAGAACTTGTATTATGCCTTGGCTCCTAAGAAGGCTAAATACTTGAATCATGTAGAATAACAACTAGAGGAGATAAAGGAGATGTTGACAGAGTATGAGGAGATCATTTTAGATAATGTACCTGATGGATTACCACCTATCAGGAGTATTAGTCATTGCATGGATCTGATTCCTGGAGCTAGTTTTCTTAATAAAGTAGCACACCAGATGACACCTGCAAAGAATGAGGATTGAATAGACAAGTGTAAGACTTGTTGAGGAAGGGTTTGATCAGAGAAACCTTAAGTCCTTGTGCAGTATCTATTGTGCTAGCACCCAAGAAGGATGGAGAATGGAGGATGTGTACATATTCTAGAGACATAAACAAGATCACAGTGAAGTATATATTTCCTTTACCCCAGATGGATGACAATATGGATTGTTTGAGTGGAGCTAAATACTTTACAAAGATAGATTTGAAGATTGGATATCATCAAATCAGAATCAAAGAAGGGGATGAGTGGAAGACAACATTCAAGACAAATGAAGGATTGTATGAATGGTTGGTGATGCCCTTTGGACTAAAACATGCATTGAGTACTTTCATGAGGTTGATGAATGAGGCATTGAAGAAATTCTTGGGTAAGTTTGTGATTATTTACTTGGATGACATCTTGATTTTTAGTAAAAGTAGAGAAGAAAATTTGTTGCATATAAGACAAGTTTTGGAGTAGTTGAGAGAAGAGCAGTTGTTGATAAACATTAAGAAGTGTAGTTTCATGAAGGAAGAATTAGTATATCTGGGATTTGTGATATTTTTGGATGGATTGAAGATGGATCCTGAGAAGGTAAGAGAAATTTTTGAATGGCCTTAATTGGATAGCCTTGCAGAGGTGAGATCATTTCATGGATTGGCTAGTTCTACTGAAAGTTCATTAGGAATTTTAGTTCTATTTGCAGTCCTATGACAAAAAAAATGAGAGGAGATAAGAAGAATTTTAGGTGGACATCTGGAGCAAACCAGATTTTTGAGTTGTTGAAACACAAGGTGACTGAATAGATTGTGTTGGCTTTACCATATTTTAATAAGGTATTTCAAGTAGATTGTGATGCAAATGTGATTGGAGCAATATTAAGTCAAGAAGGAAGACCAGTAGCTTATTTCAGTGAGAAATTAAATGATGCTAAGAGAAGATATTCAGTGTATGATCAAGAGTTCTATGCCATAGTTCAAGCCTTGAAGAAGTGGAGACATTACTTGTTTCCTAAGGATTTTGTGTTGTATATAGATAATCAGGCTTTGGGATATTTGAACAGTCAAGGTAAGTTGAATTAGAGACACATGAGATGGGTGGAATACTTGCATAGTTATACTTTTGTTTTGAAGCATAGGAGTGGAAAGTCAAATAGAGTTGTTGATTCTTTGATTAGGAGAAGGAATTTATTGATAGAGATGAGAGTGGAGGTATTAGGTTTTGATGAATTGAAGAGCTTGTATGAGGGAGACTCAGATTTTGTAGAACCTTGGAGAGCGTGTAAATAACTAGTTCTGGAGGATAGGAATCAATGGTTGGAATATTTCATTCAGGAGGATATGTTTAGAGGAAATCAATTGTGTATACCCTAGAGTTCAATGAGGGATAGCTTGATAAAACAAATACATAGTGGACGATTATCAGGACACTTTGGATTTGATAAGAAAGTAGCATTGGTAAGTGAGAATTACTTTTGGCCATAGATTCATAAGGATGTTAGGAAATTTGTGCAGAGTTGGAGAGTTTTTCAAGTTGCAAAAGGGAGTAGTCAAAACTTTGGATTGTATAAGCCTTTGATAGTTCTAGAGAGACCTTGGGAGGATATCAACATGGATTTCATACTTGTTTTTCCAAAGACACAAAGAGGTAATGATTCTATATTTGTTGTGGTGGATATATTTTCTAAAATGGCACATTTCATACCTTGTAAGAAGACAACAAATGTAATACATGTAGCATACTTGTTTTTCAAGGAAGTGGTTAGATTGTATGCGTTACCTAGGAGTATTGTTTCAGATAGAGATGCAAAGTTTGTTGGTTACTTTTGAAGGACACTTTGGAAGAAGTTAAAGATAGATTTGAAGTTTAGTTCTACTTTTCACCCATAGAATGATGGACAGATAGAGGTAGTAAATAGGAGTTTGGGAAATTTGTTGAGATGCTTGGTTGGAGAGAAGGCCAGAAGTTGGGATTTAGTTCTTGCACAAGCAAATTTTTCTTACAATAATTTAGTGAACAGAGTACCAAAAAGACACCTTTTGAGATTGTTACTATATTTCATCCTAGAAGTATATTAGAGTTGAGAGACATCAATATGGAAGATAAAAGGAGTGTAGAAGTAGAGGAATTTGCAGAACATATGAAGAAAGTGCATACTCAAGTGAAGGAGCATTTGGAAGATATGAACTAGAAGTATAAGGAGAAAGAAAATGAAAAGAGAAGACACAAGGAGTTTGAAGTTGGAGATGAAGTGATGGTGTATCTGAGAAAGGAAAGATTTCTAGTTGGAACATACATAAGCTAAAGATGAGGAAGTTTGGGCCCTATAAGATTTTGTTATGAAATAACTTGCACAATAGAAGAATATTATAGGAAATATGTTGCAAATAATTGATAATAACTGAGAGTAACAAGCCACTTTGAGGGGGAAAACCTCCAAATATCTCTAATGAGAACACACTACACAACTTGATGATGAAATAAGACTCACAACCTCCTATATATACCTATTTATGCCTAGGATATCACCTAGGCCGACTTAGACACACCTATATAAGTCTCAGGCCAACCTAAACAACTTTAAATAACAATATAATAATGATAATATGACTTAATAGAGAGTTAAGATAGCCACAAGCTGACTATTAATAACTTGATGTACACTAATATTAAGGGTGTAGTAGATTTTGAAGAAATTTGATTGAGGAAATGTATATGAAGTGGAGTTACTGGATGACATGGGTATATCACCTATATTCAACATTGCAGATCTACATCGGTACCATGAAATAGAGTTCAGTGAAGATAGTAAGGAAAAATTGGAGAATTAGTTTCCTAAACAACAATAAGATGAGATTGAAGAGATTTTGGATATCAGAGATGGGAAAAAAAATATTGGAAGGCAGTACAAAGAATATCTTGTGAAGTGGAGAGGTAGACTAGTGGAGGATTCTTCTTGGTTTCTTAGGCTGAGGTAGATTGTTTTGGTTTTACTTTAGCCCCAACAAAGTGAGGGGCTCACTTTTTAATAACCCCAGATGTATGATGTAGGAGCATCCTTGGTTCTTGACAATCTTGCATCAAGCAAAAATATTTTCTTTCAGTTTTTGTTCTTGTTTAGTTCATGTTGGTGGATTCATCATATTTTCCCACTAGACCTTGTGGATCTACATTTTCATTGAGGACATGTTCATTTTCCTTATTCCAAGATTTGAGCATGATTGTATCTTTTTTTGGCAAGTTATCACTTCTGGATTTATTGGTAGTTTCATGAACCGACCCTAGAATAATTTTCAAACCTAACAGCTAGTTTGATCTTGTGGATCTTTCCCATAACTTGTATATCTTTACGATGTTATTCGAATTGTTCCCTAGAGTATCCCTGGCCTTAATCATAGGTCCACACTTCATCCTATGCATTCACCAAGGTGTAATTCAAATTTTGGAATGACCTGTTCATGCACACGTTACATTTTATTTCATTAGAGATTGTAATAATCTTTGGCTAACACAGATGATTCTAGATCTCAAGATGTGGTATAAATCATTGTAATAGATCATTAGAAAGTCAGTTACATGGATATTAGATTTAAGATGTTATAATTCAATTTGCATTAGGAGAATTTATGAATATGGTATTTTGAGCATGTTTTATTAGGCCTTTGAGTCTCATCCGTAAGCACAAATGTTGTTGGCTATTTGTAATCAAGATTTTTGTTAATGAGAATGTTTTAATCTACATTTTCCTTTATATTCCATGTTGATTTTTTTGTGTGACTCTTGCTGCATGATCTGGATTGTTCTCTTTGAGGACCCTCCTACTGTGGTTGCACCAACAGGACACCTTTCAAAAATTAGGATGTTCATGACCTATGCCAAAAATTCAAAATCCAACATCACTTTTCCACTCCATATTATCCCTAAGGAAATGACCATGATGAAGCTACAAATAAGACTATCCTAAATATCCTCAAGAAAATAGTCAATGACGCTGGTCATGACTAGCATTTGTAGCTGAATCCCACCCTATGGCCTATCAAACAAGCATCCACACACCAACAGGTGCCACCTCCTTCTCCCTAGTCTACGGATCAGAAGCCATACTCCCTATCAAGATCAAGCTTCCATCCCTAAGAATATCATTGCAGAATCTCATCACAGATGAAGAATACCGGGTATCATGACTAAATGAGCTGGAACTACTAGATGAGTGGTGTATGGATTCTTTAAACCATTTTCAAGTCTATCAAACCTAACTCAAGCAGAGTTATAACAAGAAGATTAGGAGTCAGACCTTCCAAGTTGGGGAACTTGTGTTCAAGGAGAATCAAAAGAATGTTCCAATCCAAATAGCAAGGGCAAGTTTGAACCCAATTGGTTAGGACCCTTCGTTATCACAGTGAGCTATAAGTTAGGGGCATATCATTTATCAATTCCCGAAGGGGAACCTCTATAGGATCCCATGAATAACTCTCATCTCAAATTTTTTTATGCATAATCTTGCAAGATATAAAACCAAAAATACAAAAAAAAAAAAATGTCCTGAAAAATGGTCACACTGATTGAAACCTAGCAAATAGGTGTCTTGGTGACAACAAATTTTTTAAAAGAAAATCCAAAAAAAATCAAAAAAGGATTAAAAGAAATAAAGGGAAAAATCCTCCTCTAGTGAAAACCACTTTGATGGATTTTTGGACAAGTACCTTGGTAAAAACATGGCAACAGGTGCCTTGTGTAAATAAGCACCTTCCATCCACCAGGACCTTCATGACTTGTTTCGCATCATCCATCCATTACAATTCCATCATCCATCACATTCCATATCTCCATCCACCACCTATCTGCATCTGCATAATAGCTTGGTCCTGTGTTCATGTCATAATCCCTCTTGGTACTACTCGACCCATTCTTAAAGTTAGTTTATCCTACCTATATCAGAGTAGTCTATTGCATCGCATTGGGGGCATGTTCTCATTAGATCAGATTTGTGTATATTCTTGAAGTCTTTGGAAAATAAAAAAAATCCAAAAACATCATAAAATAAAAAAATTCAAAAACATCCAAAACATATCAATATCCAAAAACAGGTCAAAAATTTAGTCAAAAAAGTAAAAAACAGAGTTGTCTTGTTGAACTATGGGTCTTTGAGCTCTGAACGTAGCCAAGGTTGATCTTTGATCATCCCCGAAGACACTTAGGTCATTCCTTTAGGAGTCTACCATAATAAACTAGCAATCCATTTGTTCATATCTCATCAATAATCGAGTTTGTGTTAGTTAAACTACATGGTCTCTGCATGTATAATGTAGGAAAGGCTAACATTTGATCAAACACCGAGGCCCCTAGGATAGGTCTTTAGGTTAGTCTCTTGGTAAAAAATCTTAGAAAACCCCAAAAACATTGAAAATTTGAAAATCAAAACATTTACAAAATCTTGAAAATACCAAAAATAGCCCCAAAAGATTTCAAAAACTTAAAAAACATCCAAATATTTGAAAAAAAATCATCTATCCCATCTCTCTTTCACCCGCAATAAACTTTCACTCATAATAAATCAATCATTATCCTCAACCTTTGGTGAAACAATTGGAAACAATTCTAGTAGGTTAAAAGTGAAAACTCAAAATGTCAAGGTCTCAAGTCTAGGTTAGTAAGTAAACAAGTTGGTCAACTCTTGGTATCAATAGCCTATCATCCAATCAGTCCCAAATCAATCACCTGATAATATCATGTCCTAGGATGCATCCTTCCTACAATGGACATCAACATCAAGCATCACCGTAGTTTAGTCTTGGCTAGCGGTATTGAAGAAAATTAGCTTGTTTGTTTACTTTATCTTTGTCTTTTGGCTTATCTTATTGCACTCATTTTGATGACCTCTCAATGATGTCCCAAACAAATGGGTTTAGAGAGAAAGAAATGGGTCAACGATCATTATCTTTTATCTATTGTTTTTTTTGGATATTCTTGTAATATAACCTTGGTCATATGTTCTTTGTTTAAGGTGTAGGGAGGATGTTTTGTGTGTCTTATTGACCAAATAGGAAGGTTTGACTTTCTATGTTTTGGTACGAGATGTTTGGAATATCTGAACTATATTTTAAATAAGGTTTTGTATGTCAGGTGTGAATAGGAATACTCCTATCTGATTTTTGAGTCAGATTCCATCACATTAGGTGCAATGCCATCTTGTTTCTTTATACCTTGATACATCATATCTATATTTTTTATCAAACATAAGTTAAATGTCCCTTTTAAGGTCCCAATTCTTGATAAGAAAATCATCATCATCATCATCATCATCATCATCCCTAATAAAGTTGACTTGTTGGATTATCTTATTTCTTCTTCCTTCTCTCCAAGCTAACATGGTACCATGACAATTAATCAAAATCATCGCTATTGCATCCATCTGCATCCAAAAACCATCAACATAATGCATATCATACCATATCATATAAGAAATACTGATCATCTCACATGCATTGAATTTCATCATTGCATAATATAGATTGGTTATTCTAAGCATCTCATAAACCATACATTTACATCCATTACATAATCATATAAACATCACATATACATCATATCATCCATTTGCATCATCATATAAGCATTTTTCATACCATGTACATCATATCATCCATTTGTATCATCATATAATAATTTTCCATCCCATGTACATCATATCATCCATTTGCATCATTATATAAGTATTTTCATCACATATACATCATATCATCTGTTTGCATCATCATATAAGCATTATCATACCATGTGCATCATAACATGTCATCACATAGGCATCATTATTAAAGCATCATCACATCATATCATGTGCATCGTCATGTCATCCATATACACATCATACATAATAAAGATATTGAAAAAGAAAAGAATATGTCATTGCATCTCATACATTCATCAGCATCCATTAGTACATAATATAGATCTACTAGTCTAAGAATTTTAAACCATTTGCATATCATAACATTTGTACCATCCATACATCATCATAAAAAGTGCATAGAAAAGATACTAAAAAATAAATGCACCCATAAATCACTGCATCACATCATAACATCATATAGAAGAATACATCACATTACATCACATAGAATAAAAAGAATACATGCATCACATAGGATAGAGTCATCACATCACATATAGGAAATTAAAAACATCCATCCATCATGCATAAATAAGATAGAACACATCATATCAGATTGAACCATATCATCTCATATATCATTAAAATAATAATACAACTATCATGGTACATGAATCAGGATTAGATGTTTTTGTGTATCAATCAGTATAATACAATCGCCCACACGGCTATCAAAAATGAGCTTGTGGATCTCAAAAGAATAGTATCTCTGATAAAAAATGAGCTAGTCCTGTTGGCTGCTCCCCTCGCCACCCTGCCTCTCCCCGTGATCCTTTGGAGGCCTATATCTAGTCTATTGTTAATAATCTAGAACTCGTACTACTCAAGGAACTACTTGGTGATAATGTACCTGATAGTACTCACCCAATCATATGGCCTCTCGATACGCCCACATAGACACCGTGCTCCTAGAGGAAGATGTAGCCATACTCTCCAGATTTTTTTGACAACCCATCTCTTGCGCTTCTTGTAGCTCGGCAACCCGCCACTATTGGATGGATTGATCTCGCTAAACTATTAGGGCCAAGATCTACTATCTCGCCTAGTCCCTCTCTATGGTAAGCTCCTGTATCTAAGCTTGTAACTACAAAATCTAACCATCCCTCAGGTCTGGCTACGGGGGTGACTGGATTGGTGGTTGGTCCTGGTGACCATCTCTTAGTGGGTCTCATTGCCTGTCCTAGTCTTGGCAACCATCCATGGGTTGATCCTGATGCCCATCTCTAGGGGCATCCCTTTGATCCATGTGTTGCTTGGGCTGTTGCTCTGGCTTTCGCAAAGGTGGTCAACCTCCTCCTCTATCTCCTCCTATGCCCCCACTACTATCTCCATCACCATCCCCATCTCCTCAGCCTCCTTTCCATCACCCCTGCTCTACTGACCGGCCTTTGGGTCTCCTTTACAGTATCTATACAGCAGGTACTATCAATCTAACAAGTGGAAAAAACCAATCTTAGAATTCCTGGGTCATCCTTGGGTTTGCTAGTCCCTAATCATAAGGCCATGGCCTTGCCACTAGCTATCTAAAAAAATTAACTTCCTCATCTGTAGGGATCGTGTGACCCCATGTGGTCTCCCTCGTAGTACATGCAAATATTTCCACATGCTAGTCATTGGGTTGGTCTTGCGCATGCAGAAATTGTTGAGCAACCCAATCAGGTAGGTAGCACTCTATCATAGTGTACTCTCTGCCCTACATCAGTCGGTCCTACCTAGAAAATAACAACTATTGTACGTCATCGTACCAAGTGGGCATACCGAGCCAAGGCCTCCAGGTGAAAACGATCATCTCATCGATGAACCTCTCCCAGTGATGGATGCCAACTGCCCCTGTGTGAGTAAATAATAATCCACCCATGTATCTCCAGACAATTAGGTCATCTAGCTCTATGTTGACCAATGTGACTCGTGGGCAGAGCACTACAATGTGCTCCCAGGCCCAAATATGTAGTAGTGTAACTCCTGATCTGATAGCCTTGCTATCATAATATGCAAACTCGTGAAGATCATGGTAGAGGGAGGCCAACATTATTGGCCCCCATGCAAAGCACTCTCTCTGTCAGAGAATCTGCTCCTAGGAAAGACCCCAACCTGGACTAAAATAGCGGTTGCGCTAATCTGATGCCACAAGTCCTGAGATAATCATGGCTACAATCAATCTAAAAGTTGGCACTGAAGTCCTATATCACTCTAACTCGATCTATCCCTCTGAAAAAATGATCTCATCCAGGACCATGACATCATAACAAGCCTCTATCCCTGCATCCACATCATAGATGACCCTCTCTCTATGGATCGACAATTGAAGAATACGCCACACATCCTCCAGGGTCACTATTGCCTTGCTTGTAGGGAAGTGAAACTAGGATGTCTCACTGTGCCAGTGCTTCACTAGTGATGTCATCATGCCAAGGTGTGTCTAGATGGCTAGGGCATATGCAACATACCAAATTCCAATCGCTCCCAAGTGCTCCTAAAGCAGCTCATGCAAAGGGGGATCCTGAGTTCAATATGCTCATAATTGAAGACCTGTGCTCTCATGAATGGATTGGATCGATGTCCTCCTGCATTAGAAAGGTCACAACATCAAGTTTAGTAAAAAATCGAGATCGTGCTTGGAGTTTGCATGCTTGAAACAACAAATGTGTCACTGTTTGCAATGGTGGGGCTTTTTGGAAACTCCAAACTATGTCGCTAAAGACCAAAAAGTCCCAAACTCTGCCACCATGGTGCACTTTGATAGTGTTCGAAGTTGACCCCTAAACCTAGAATACAAACTAGATTGCCACGATGCTATTTGCAAATGCGATAGACTTTGATGCTTAAACCCTAAACCCTAAATTGGACCACCGCGGAGCAACTCAGACTAGTGGCACACTTTAATCCCACATGGTGCTAATTTAAGGCTTTCAACAATGCCAAACAACATTTCTTGACTTTGTTTGACTTTAGACCCTAATTAATGCACTCAAAAATTGAAATTAAAGGTTGGGACAAGATGGCATATTGCTGGTCCTGTTCCTAGTAGTCACTGGTACACTCAAACACGCTTGGAAATGTGTCATGGAAGCAGGTTTTGTGCCATCTCGATCAGTGCTTAGAGCTCAAAACACAAGAATTGCTAAAGGCTAGGTGTGCAAATGAATTGGAAGTAGCCCCTCGAGGCCTATTTAAGCTTGAAAACTAGGGTTTTTTGACCTTGTTAGCCATCTAACTAGGGTTTTGGACCCCCGAACCCATTTTTCATCATTTTCCCATATTTTTAACACATTTCTGGCTTCCTGGACTCGCCGGGCATCGTGTCCTCTTTTTTCGTGAGATCACCCAAAAATCAAAATTTCCGTTTGATCTCTTGAAGGGGTAGTATACCAACATGTTTCTTCTCGTTGGGGTAGCAGTGAGGCATTTAAAAAATAGAAATAACACAGCATTGAATTTTGATCATGATGAGCTTATTCTTTGAACCAACATAGCGGGTACATTACTTCAAAGAGGGGAAAAATGTAGACATGAAAAATGTACCGATTGATCTTATATACATGATCCTGATTACTAACACTGTTTCATCCTGAATCATCTCCTTTGGTGGTCATTTAATTAAATAATATTTATTTAATTAAATTCATCACATTTCATCTCTTAATTAAATAAATCACTTTATTTAATTAGCTTCTATAGTCTCTCTTTAATTAAATAATTCATTTTATTTAATTTAATCTCTAAAGCTATTCTATTAAATTAAATAAATTAATCTTTATTTGATTTAATCTAACACCATCTTCTTTAATTAAATAAATCAAAATCTTTATTTAATTAAGTCTAATTCATTTTCTTCTCATTTTGATTTAAATTAATCCAAAAGTAAGTAAAATGGTCAAATCAACTAATCTCCTTTTAAATTAATCAAATCTTGATTAATCTTAATCTTAATCCATCAAATCCTCTAGCTTTTGCAACTTGCTCATGAAAATCATTTCAATTGATTTATTAAATCTTCAATTACTTTCAAAAAGGCATCAAAAAGGGAATATTCTCCAAGTTTGAAAAATCCCTCCAAAAGAGTTTGTACATCCAACAAGGAATTTAAGTTTCTTACATGTCCTTTTCCTTGAGCCAAGTGGCATTAACTTCATTTTCTTCTCCCTCCAACTTGTCATTTCATTCATTTTGAAATTCCACCTAATTGCATTTAATTTCACATTCACCAAAATGTGCTCCACCCTTTTCCACTCACATGTTGACAAGTGGCTTCATGCTATTGGTTGGTCTTTTTTCCCACATTCATCCATTTTGCATCATCCTCCATCTTTCACATCTATAAATAAGAGGCTCTCATTTGGATTTGGGATCCACAACTTCATGCAAAGACATTATCTTGAGATTTTGATTTTTCTCATCCATTGTTCATCCATTTTCACATTTTCATAGCTAGGTTATGTAGGAATTTCACCAAGGAAACATCAAATCTTCATCAAATCATCATTCAAGCTTACAAGGGATTGGGAAAGCGCCATTTTCCACATCAAAATGACACCAATTCTTCCATGGGATTGAGAGTTTTTTTGCATTAGGTAGGATTTGAAATCTTTTATTTATGTTTTTCATTCTATTTCTTGTTTTGTGCATTTCAAATGAATTCCATGGGGAATGATGTTTCTAACTTGCATTTAGGACTAATTGTGTGTTTTATTTTTGTGTTTGTGCAGGTCTAGGATCACCATTCACAATAGCATCATCAAGGATGGGAAATAATATGTGTTGAATCCATTTTGGGATAAACAAGAGGAAGTGGTAAAATAAATTGTAGTAGTATTCCCCAATGAGTGTATGAAAGAAGAAAGAAACATAAAAGTTGCAATAGGTGAGAAAGAAGTGGTTGAGAATCTTTTGAAGGATGAAGAGAAGAAAGAAAATATTGTAGTAGATATGAAGAATGAAGAAAAATAAGAGGAGATCCTTGTGCAAAAGGATCAAGAGGAAAGATAAGAGATTGCAACTAAGGTTGCAAAGGATGGGAAGAGTTGTTGCAACCCTTTGATAGAAGGGTAATGTAAGGAGAGGTGTGTGGGAACAACCCATACTTGATCCCAAAAGAAAGTAGATACATGGAGAGCTTCAATTTCTATACAAGTTTGTGTAAGAAAGGTGTTGATTTAATTGTTGTTGAAGAGCATGACTTTCTTGAGGTATAGGTTGAGAAGATTGAGAAGTTTTTTGGGAATGAACACTTGAAGGGAAATGAAGAAGAAACAACAAACATGGTGGATGAGGTTGTAATAGCAAAGTATGTAGAGGTAAGTGGTAATTTTTCTATAATTTGGGATGAGGAAGTTGATAGGGAATTTCTTGTTGTTGAAGTCAATAAGAATTTGCAAGTAGATGGGGAGAAGAATGTAGTTGCAGGTTGGCATCCAGGTGTATATTTCCATGTAGATATGGTTGAGGATGTTGCAAGATTTTGGTGGAGGTGGACAGTTAGAGGTGGAATGGATTCCACAAAGGAGAAGAGGGGGATAGAGAAAATATGGTGGAGGTTGGGGTTTGGTGGACATGAGTCCACAAGGGGAAAAAGGAGGAAGATGTGTTACTGGAGGGAGGTGGTCCATGTTTTGAAGAAATGCTGGAAGAAGTGAAAGAAATAATTTTGGGGCACTTGATACAGTGATGGAGTTTGTTGTAGATTGTTTACAATCTTAAATAGTGATTCCATCACTCAACTCCATTAGTGTGATCCCATGCTCACAAGCTTTTTACTCGATGTGTCTGGTGCAAGAGCACTTGAGCGGACTAGTGATCAACACCAACCAAAAAAAATTGTTCATTTGCTTCCTGTAATTTTGTTTTGTTTTAGCTTTTCTTGACATCTCTCTTTTGAAGTTTAGTTAAGTTCATTCTCTCCTTGTTCAACCTCAATCTATGATGTATCGGGAAACTATGAAGGGTGAAAGGGAAAGTTTAAAATGTTGATTGATATTTTGACCGAATACAAATAGACTTAAGGTGATTTCTTCCTAAAATGTTTATGGAAATGTATTTCTTGTTTTAATTAAGTCATTCTAATTTTTTATCGAGTTAATTCCTTGAAGGTTCAATGGTTTCAAAGAATTATTTACTTCCTAGAATTTTAAAATAAATAAAATCAATCAAAGAGAGAGGGGATGCACAAACAAAAATTGAAGAGCCAACATGAAAAATAATAATAAAGAAGGTGTGGGAGGGTGATCTATTTATCCTCGAAACAAGAAGATAAAGAGATATAAAAAAACCCAAAGGGGAATAGTAGAAGTCAAAAATTTTAGCATTGGGGGGCACAAAATGGCTAAGAAATATGTGTCAAGAAGAGGTAGTGCATAGCTAAGACAAGTTTTTTTTTTGTTTTGATGAAACCATATGGTGAGAAAAGAGAGGACAAGCTACGGGTGCTAGAAGAGGAGACCGATATGTTGAGAAAAAGGGAATATTAACTCATTAAAGGAAGCATATGGTGGTTGGTCTATAGCACCATAAAAAGGAAGCCGACTTGAAAGGTGGAGTAGCTGAGAATATAAAAAAAGAGCCTAAGGTTGAATTGGAACTGGAGTGTGATAGGAAGGTTGAAGAGCATGAATCTTTTTTGTGATTTAAGTAAAATTTTGTGTGTAATGTTGAAATTCTCTCAATTTGATGAATTATGGGGTGATTGATTTGTAAGTTGTAACTATGAAACATTGTAAATTTGTGATCAATGAAATTGAGTAAAGGAGGGATTGTTACTACTAGTTATTTAATAGGGTTTTGGTTTAAATATTGTGGATAGTGAGATAAGAGTTAGCCTCATGCATCATACTAATTCCCTTTAAAAAATAATAAATTATATTATATTATTTGTTTCAATCAAGTCCCTTTCTAATTGCTTAAATTTGAAATATCAAATTAAGAAAATTATATTCACTTTTCAATTAATTATAATACTTGAGAATTAACTAATAACTAGTTTTGTAATAAGTCAAATTATATTAATTAATAAACCTATCTAATATGGTTTTCTTTGGAAAATAAGTACATACTATCTCTAGTTACCTAAAAAAAAATATTCTAAAAGATTATTTACTAACTATTTCTTTTATTTTATTTTTAAAAAATAACTTTATTTAACTCACACAATTCACCTAAATATATTGATTACCTCCTAATCTATTATGTATCTCCTCTCTAACCCCAGCCTAGGTAAGATAGCATTTTGATTTTGATTTGGTATTCTTGATGTTAAATGCTATTATAATGAGATTATATATTGTTGATTAAGTGAAAGGTTATCATGATTAGCTATGTTGATGCAATTAATTGATATATATGGTTGTTAACTATAGTCAGGATGTAGTATGTACTTCGGCTATGTATATATGTATATGCATAGGTACACCATTGTATGTGTATGTTACAGGTACTAGGTATCAACTCCACCTAACTCCATAGGTCTAAGCTTACCATCCTTAACGATGGTTAACATGAGATAGCACATTAGCCAGCCCTTGACCTAAACCCTTATCATACCCAGTTGGGTATGATTTTTCTTTGATTAATTACTGCAAACCTCATATATTGTGATTGGTCACATTATGGAAAACATTAATCCCCTATGTGGTCGGCCTATGAAGAGTGTCTAAACTTTTGAGTTAAATTGCATTTTTCCATAAATTTTAATATAGCAAATGCATTTTATGATTAATTTGGGGAAATTAATATTTAAAAGGGGTAATTGGGTTTATGTGTATTTTGTTTGACCATAATCGCATAATTTGTGTGGTTCGGTTCATTTAGGAAATTATAAACATTATTTTTATTATTTAATTTTAAATTACACTTTAAAAAAACAACTAAATTGTGATTTTATGTTGAATGTTGATTTATGCTATTAATTGATTGTGTAAATTATAAATTGGAAAATAAGGAAATGATATTAAAAAGGTAATACTTAACATTGCTTTTTAAAAAGTGAAATGGAAAAAAGAGTTTTAAAAAGACGAAAAGAGGATTCATTTTTTGTTGTAGCATATTTTGGGAGAGAAATTGTGAGGGAAAAAACCTCTTTTGCTGGAAAATTGATTTGTTCATTGTGGGATAATTAGGCATGAAATTGCATGGGACTATTTGTATTTGGATAGGAATGGGGAAATGAAGTGATGGTTGCGATTTTGTGTGCTTCCTGGCTTGTATGCAAACATCTTCTCACTTGAATCTCTTGTTTGGGAATGGAGGTATTTATCACTTCATATTTACTTAATTTTAATAGGTTTTAATGATTCTAAATGCATTGGTAGTATATTAGAATCCTTCTATGAATTTTATTTGGATCAAATTGATAGTGTAGAATTTATTTTGTGAAATTTTTGAGAATTTTCCCAAATATGGAATTACCATGCCAAATTTTTAATTAGAGTCACAAATTTTTGTTTTTATGTTAAAAGTGTGTTGTTAGACACATTTAGATCAAAAGGGTATTCTTACATTTTTTATTTTCGAACTTTGAAATTTTAAGCTCTTTCAAGCTTCATCAATGGTGAAACTTGGTTCTTTGTGAAAATTGGGTTTCGTTTAAAACAAATTGTCGTTTTCATGTTAAAAGTGTGTTGTTGAGAATATTTAGATCAAAAGGGTATTCTTACATTTTTTATTTTTGAACTTTGAAATTTTAAGTTTTTTTCAAGCTTCATCAATGGTGGAACCTGGTTATGTGTGAAAATTTGGACTTTGTTTAAAAGTGTAATTTTGAGAATATTATTGCATATTATAATAGGGAATGATAGAAAATGCATATGAATTCTTTGAATGGGATCGTTTCAGATCCGTTTGCTTGTTTAAATTTTTGATTTGTTATTTTAGTGTAAAAATGTGAATAGTGTCACAAGAGGTGTGAATGCCTTGTGTTTTCGAATGTGAATTCCATTGCGAGTTGCACTATTGCTTTGGCTATATTTTTTTGTTTTTATGGAATGAGATGAACCCTAAGACTAGGTACTAGAGTGAGTCGTGGAAGTCATTTATGGTTTATTGGATACCCTTGCATGCCTTTAGTGCTCTTATAGGTTAAGGATGGTTGAAAAGACATGCCCACTCGTGGAGCGTGGGGCTTGTATAGTTGTGAATTCTTGTTTTATGAAAGGATGTAAAGTTTCTATGATGCCATTTCCTTGGGCACATGTTATGACTCTCCCTATGCTCGCACTCAAGCATCTAGGTCCTATTTTGAGTAGCACCCAGAAGATGTATGTTCCTTCCTCTTTTGGTGTTGGGTTTGAATACTATGTTCATGTCTTATGGAATGGCTTGTATTTCATTTAATTCCTCTTATGAATGATTGGCATATTAATTACAATTGCTTGTATTTCATTGATTTCTCTTATGAGTGACGTGTGTGGCATATGATTTCCATGTGTGAGTAGCTTGTATGCCATGCATTCCATGTGTTGGAATGTTCTCTTTGTGTTGATGCATTAAATGCTTTATTTAGTTGCATGAATTCTACTCTTCTCCCTTGTGTGAATTGAGTTTCTTCGACATATATGTTAGTCGCCCTTAATTGGGACGCCTAGCCTTATCTTGAATGAAGTGTATTCATTGTGATTAGCGTGTGTGTAAGCCTATACCTTTGTGCTTAAATCTTGCTTGAGTGTTTGGGTCATGTGACTATCTCCATGAGCATAGTGGGGTGGACTTGTGGGTTCCACATGGTTGGGTGGCATTGCAAACCACCATTAGGGACCAAATATCTAGACATGGTGGATCTACTTCAAGTTTATGCCCCTCCTTCTTTCGTGCTCTCATGTCTCCTTCTCTTCATGCTTTCTTATTAGTGTAAAGGTTATAAATGTATTATTCTAGGACCTTAAGTCCTGAGCTTGTAATTGTAATATTGCTATTGGACCTTCCTCATGAAGGATGTTGTAATCAAATGATAATGAGAATAGTGTTATGCTTGATTAGACTAGATTTGGTGACTCAATGTGGGTGTCGAACACCTATATATTGTCGTCTTTTCCTCTCTAATTGATGCATAATGGTTGAATGAATATAGGAATCTCGTTTGGGTTTTAAAATGAATTTAGTAGCCTTTGTTATCCATCTCTTGTGTTGTGAGTGTTTTTGTATGTCTAGGAAGGTTTTGTGAAGCCTTATAAAGTCTTGTCAGGGTGGAGACTCCTAGTAGGCCTTTCCTAGAGTGTTAGTGTTGTCTTGTAGCATTGGTTTGCATTGCAAAATCATTAGTCTTTTGCTTGTGCATCTTAGAGCTACGATCATAGATCATTAGCTAGGAGTTCATCTAGAGATCTTCTTCATGTGTAGTTGCTTGACCTTGTGTTGGTCAGCTTGGTTGGATGTGGGTTTGAGGTCAATGATTCCCTCATCTTGTCCTCTTGTAGTTTGGTATTTGAGCTTTGGCTATGTATTTCCTTCATGCTTTAGTTTGCAAAAGTTTTGGTACATTGGAGCTTTTTGTTTGTGTTTTGTGATGTTACCACATAAATTTCTGGAGCACTGGTGTAGATATTTCTAGAGCACCAGCACAAAAAGTTATGGAACACTGGCATAGAAATTTCTAGAGCACCGATTCAGAATTTTTGGAGCACTGGTGCAAAAAATTTTGGGGCAAGAAAGTTCCAGAGAAATTTTTTCGAAGCTATCCTATTTGCTTATGTTCAGATTTTCTCTGGAGGTTAAATCAGTCCTCTCCTCTTGATAGTGCATTCGGTCATGCTTGGCCTTGTATGTTGTCCATATATCGTATTAGCAACTACTTTATGTGTAAGTTATTCTTCATGTTTTCAAAAAAAAATTTATCTTGTCCTCTTTTGGCTCTTACCCTTCAAGGTTGCATAGCGGGATGTTACATACTAATTAAAAATATTATAAATTGACACTTTCAAAAATCACATTGCTAAGTATTACAAATTCCCTTTATAAAAATAATTTCCCTTTTGAAGATGTGTTTATCTAGCACTAATTTTGAAAATTCAAACTAACTTTAATTTCTATCACAAACATTATGTAAAAAAATATAAACTTTTTATTTGAGAAATCAATTTTAAAAACTAACACTTGAAATTAGATACTAATTGTAGACATGTAAAAATGACCTAACACTTATCACACATTTTGAATGACATTTTCTCATCATCGACATCATTATCATTTAATACCACTACATTTCACATCATTTACACTAAAAACCCTAATTTCTTCTATTAATTAAATATTATTTAAATTATTTAAAATTTAATTCACTATTTTATCATATATCTAATCATTATTCCTCCTAATTAATTAAATAACATCAATTATTTAATTATGTTGCTAATATACCCTATTCCCTTGAATCAATTAAATTATTATTACAAATATTATTCAAAAAGGTCAAAATAAACAAATATAACTTTTTTTGTTAAAGTCAAACATGACTTGCATGTTCAAACTCTAATATAGTAATTAATAAATAAATTAATTAATTCAATTAATTAATTATCCTCATCCCTATTGTGATTGAGCAAATTATGACCACTAATTGCTCAATTTGATTGGCTAACTAATTCATCTATTTCCTTACTGATCCATCTATTCTTCAATCCCACTAACCTCTCAATCTATTTCTTTGATTCCACTGAATACTCAACTTGATTTCATCAATCACACCGATTATGCAATCTAAATCCACTAATCTTTCCAATCTATTTCCTCTAAAGGATTTTGAACCATTGATTAGGATATTCTATTACACAATCTTGATCATTCATCTCAAAACATAAAATCTATAAAATAACCTTCTACCTTCTCATAAATCATCTTTAATTTACATAGCGAAGTACTACACAATTACCTCTTGAGCACATTACAAATCATCACATTCTCGTTCAACCTTTACATACATTGAAGCTTTTACAATGCATAATGGAGGTTGTGTATTTATTGCAACAACTCAATATTCAACATTGATACAATTATACTTCAACACAAGATGGGTAACAATATAATTTATTGAACTCATTGTTTTTATATTATTCATTTTGTGAGTAATGGGTTTAGGAATTTTTTATTTTTTTTGAATTAAGCTTTATTTTATTCATTTATGATTGTTTTTCGTATTCATCATTCACCCCTTATGACATTTTTCATGCCCAGTGGGACCTCGATCCTTGACATTAAGATATCTTCGAGTTTGATAAGCATTAGTAGGTTCTCAGTTGCTTTTGATAAAACTAGAACATTTTCGCTCCAAATCTAAATGCGCTTGCATCTTTTGTTTAGGTGATATTGACCTAAACAAGGGCACTATTGACCTAGAAAATGGCACTATTGACTTAATTTTGTGTGCTTTTTATTTTTTTATGTTGCATGTTTTGAATAGAAATATTTTGAACTAACATTTACAAGGGCACTATTAATCTAAAAAGTGGCGCTATTGACCTAAATCTTGCTTTCTTTTGTAGGGAACATGGTCGCTTTTGATGTATTATTTGAATTTATTGATTTTCAAAGTTTTTCTTTGATTTCACAAATTTACCTAATGCTAATGTGTGACTGTTTTGTGTGTTTTGAAAATTTATAACATCTCTCGTGCATATCTTGTAGGATTTATGATGCATCTTTGTATAAAAAAGAAAAAAAAAACCCAGCACTTTGATTGCAGAGAAGTTGAATGGTCCAAGTCCAATTATTTCAAAGATTTTAAGTTTAGGAAAAACATTTCGATTTGGTGTTGTAAAATTGAACCCACAATTTGCACACTTCAATTTGGTGTTTTAAAATTGAACTTTTTAAGCTTTCTTAGTTTAGGAAAAACATTTCAAATTTGGTGTTGTAAAATTGAACCCACAACTTACAAACTTCAAATTGGTGTTTTAAACTGAACTTTTAAAGCTTTCTTAGTTTAGGAAAAACATGGGTCGAAGCTCGCGCATAGGGTTTTGCAGTGTCGTGGCTTGTAGCAGGCAATCTATGGTTTGCATGCATAATTTCTTCATTTCTTGTGTCTTCTCAGTGGCTGATAAGGGGTGTTTGGCCCTCTGCTTCTACGTGGGGGATTTTTCTATGTTGTTTAGGGGTGGTATTGTCTATGGGAGGCATCAATCAGGGTGGTGAGGTCACCTTCTCTGCTTCTTCTATGTGGGTTTTAGTATCCGGCTATGGTGTGGTGTGGGAGGTGTGCTGGCTACGACCTATAGGGGAAATTTGTGCCTCTCACAACAAAGGGCTTGTTGAGTATTTTGTGATTTCTTTTTGCTTGCCTTGGGCAAGGGTGTTTTTTCTCTCGTGTCTTCCTTTCCTTTGTCGGTGACTCTCTTCTAGGACAGTGTGTACCATCCCTGATGGAAGGGAATTTGATAGTTGATAAGCCTAATCATGGTTCATTTCTTCCTGGAGGAAGTCAAAAGTCTACAGATGTGGGTAACTTTGGTGAGGGTTTGATGAGGAACAATGGCTTCCGACTTTAGAAAGTAAATGGGTGCTTGGAGCAATCCAAGGATCATCTAGTGCTTGTGATACAACCTGAATTTGTAGTGGAGGATGTGGAGTACTTTTGTAACCATGTTTTGATTTGCAAGTTCATGGGGATGCGGATTTCATTTCCTTTTCTTGATTTGTGGATTCACAAAACTTGGAACTCTAAAGGGGACTTCAAGATCCTGCTGGTTGCAAATAATTTTTTCATGGACTTTTCTTGTGTTGCCGATAAAAATTGAGCTTTTGAGGGATGGCCATATTTTTATAATCAAGTGGGCTTATTTATTAAACCATGGCACATGGAGTTCAACTTTGTTGAAGAGCTTCCTTCCCACATTCCGGTTTGGGTACATCTCCCTCGTTTGCCTCTGGAGTGCTAGCATAGCGATATTCTACAAATGATTGCTCTCTTGCTTGGTAAGCCTATTGGGCCCTCTCAAAAAACTTTGAATAGAAGGGTGCTTTCTTGTGCTCATATTTGTATTGAAATTGATTTGAATAACCCACTGTTGGATTCTGTGGCCATGAGCATTGGAGAAATTTCTTGGATCCAACAATTAGACTATGAGGCATTACCTTTTTGTTGTCAGCTATGCCAAGAGTACGACCACCTGCAGCGAATGTGTCCCAAAGCTTCTAATAATGTGGGCTCATCTTTTTCTCCTCATTCGACTAATTCAAAGATGGACAAGGGTAAGTTCCCCATGTAGGGGGAAGTGGTAGATAAGGATTGGTTTATGCCTATCAGACCTCATAATAGGAATAGAGGCTAGAGGAGGACAACCAAAGAAATGCATGAAGAGGAATCTCTTAACAGGTTCAAAGCTTTAGAGGGTTTGGTTCAGGAAGATGGGATTCCCTTTGATATGCAAATTGTAGCTAGTTCTATTGTGGAGAAAGTTTTGGAGGATCATCTGAATGTTACTACTAGTGTGATCCCAACAGAGGGTCAAGGGAGCCAGATGGATGTTGAACTCCCTACCTCAGCCTCTAGGGGTGGGGGAATTGGTACAACACCATACACAAATTTGGTATTGGTCCCTTCTAGTTCTAAGACTGTCATTGAAAAGGCTTCTAGTGAGTCAGGTAAGGGAAAGACATATTCTTCAGCTTTGGGCCTTCAACAAAAACCCCTCAAAAAGGGGGCTTCGAAAAGACTTTAAAAGTTGGAAGAAATAAGGATCAGGAAAAGGTTAAGTTGATTAGGGAGACTTTGGTTGAGTCCAGCTTGGCGAAAACTATTGATTCTCAATTCGCTCAACTGCAAAGATGATTATACTATCGTGGAATGTAAGGGGTATGAATAGCATCCCTAGACAAAAGGCTATTTGTGAGTTGATTCATGTTCACTCTCTTGATTTGTTTTTCCTCCTGGAGACTAAGTTGTTTGTTGATGGTATGTTGAATTTGGTTCCTAAAATTTGGGGTAGAGGTCTTTGTCATTGTGTTGGAGCATTGGGTAGCTCAGGGGGTATTGCCTGCTTATGGGACCCGCTTAAGGTCATTCCCCTTTGGTGGATTGCTGATAGATTCTCTATTTCTCTTGTTGCTTCTAGTTTAGAGTCAGGTGAGAGAATTTTTATTACTAATGTTTATGCTCCTATGGATCTTCCTAGTAAGATTCACTTGTGGTCTCAAATTAGATTTTTGTGTTCCTTGGAGCCTTTTCTCCCTTGGATAGTTGTTGGTGATTTCAATACAATCTTGGCTCTAGATGAGAAAATGGGTGGGACTTTCCACTTGGATGCCTCCTCTGACCTCATGAGGGACAATGTGGTATCTATGAATTTAGTGGAAATCAAACCCTCGAATGGGATGTTTACTTGGAATAATAGGAGGATTGGGGATGATGCCATTTCTGAAAGGTTAGATAGGTTCCTGGTGTCTAGTTTTTGGGTTGGTGACAGATGGGTGACTGATTTCGATATTTTGGATTTGCGGGGATCAGATCACTGGCCAGTCAAACTCTCTATCTGTTTGGTGTAGTCTTCTATAGGACAGTTTTTTAAATTCCAACTCATGTGGCTTCAAGAGGCATCTCTCTAGGACCTGGTCCCTAGATGGTGGAGGGATGGGAAGCTGGCTTTTGGTACTGCTATGTATTCCTTCACAAAGAGGCTCCAGTATGTCAAGTATAGGTTGAAATGTTGGAACAGACACCACTTTGGTAATGTTTTCCAGGCTAAAAGGGCTTCCCAAGAGAATTTGGATTCCATCACTCAGCAAATCCAAGATCAGGGGCTTACTGAGGAGTTGAGCCTGCTGGAGGTTGTGACTATTAAGGATGTGGAGGAATGGGAATTGCAGGAGGAAATTTTTTGGAAGCAAAAGTCTCGCATTGATTGGTTGTAGGAGGGGGAAAGGAATACTTCCTTCTTCCACAATTTAGTGAAAGACAGAAAGCAGGGAAATATTATAACTTCTTAAAAATCCCCAGCTAGGGAATCTCTTCTATCATCAACAAAAATTTCTAGGGAGGCTATTCGATATTTATCTACTCTTTTCCATGATGATTCAATTCCTTCCAGAGAGGAAGAAGATGCAATCCTATCTTGTATTCCCCCGTTAGTGTTTGAGGAAATGAATGGTTCTCTCCTTAAGCCAATCACTCTGTTGGAATTAAAAAAGGTTGTGTTTCAGATGAGGAAAGGTAAATCCCCTGGTCCTGATGGGTTATGGGTGGAGTTCTTTCAAAAGTTTTGGGAGGTTATTAAGCTTGATCTTCTTGAGGTTGTTCAAGAATCTCATAAGATAGGAAAATGCTTATAGATTTTAATGCCACCTTCTTGGATCTCATCCTTAAGCGTGAGGGTTTCAATTCTTTGGATCATTTTAGGCCATTTCCCTTTGCAATATCGTGTATAAAATCATCACCAAGCTAATTGCTAAGTGATTGAAGCCATGGTTGGACAGGCTGATCTCTGAGGAATAGGGTCGGTTTGTGGTTGGTAGGAAGATTCTTGAAGGTGTGGTCATAGCTACGGAGATAGTGCACTCTATGGCCTCATCCAAGAAAAAGGCTATGTTCATTAAGCTTGATATGGCTAAGGTCTATGACTTTGTTAAATGGGATTTTATCACCAATATTTTGAGAGATTTTGGATTTGGAAAGGATTGGATTGATTGGGGTTTGAGTTGTGTCATGACTTCTTCCTTCTCTATGCTCATCAATGGTGATCCTTCTAAACTTTTTGGGACTTCCAAGGGTCTTCAACAGGGGGATCCTTTATCTCCATACCTGTTCATTTTGATGGCAGAAGGACTTGGGAGATTCTTGAAATCCTAAGTGGAGCTTGGATTGATTCAAGGTTGGCAGTGGGAAAATTTTCCCCACAGCCCCATCTCTAGTTTGTGGATGACACAACGCTTATGGGCATGGCTAGAGTTGAGGAAGCGGTCAATATAAGGAGGGATTTGGATTGTCATTTGGTGGCTTTGAGCTAAAGCATTAATGAAGGTAGGTCTTTTATTTATTCCTTTAACACTCCTAACCTCGTTCAACAGAGGATTGTTGGTATTCTTAGGTTCTAGGTCGGTTCCCTCCCATTTATCTACCTTGGTATTCCTCTAGCTGCATGCTCCTTACCTCGTGAGCTCTGGAAAGATGTTATTGAGAAGTTTCAAAAAAAGGTTATTCACTGGATGTTCAGATGGCTCTCTACTGCATGGAGAGTGACTCTTTTGAAATCTGTGGAGTAGGCTCTTCTTGTGTATAGATGCTTTGTTCTTTCTACTCCTGCTAGTTTTTTAAGGGACTTTGAGGGCCTCTATCAGTAGTTTCTTTGGTTTGGAAATCTTCTTTCACAGAAGTGGGGTCTGGTTAAGTGGGATGTGGTTTGTCATCCAAAGCAGGAGGGTGGTCTCAGGCTTCACCAGATTGATTTGACTAGGCAATCTTTGGCCACTAAGCTTTATTGGAGGTGGTGTTCTCAACATTAATAGACTTGGTCTAAGATCCTCACCTCAAAATACCTTGGGGCTGTGGATGGAGTGGATGTTCCCATGTACTCTCTCATGGGGAAATGATCTATGGTTTGGAGCACCCTCAAGAGGGGAGCTAAGTTGATTAAGCAAGGCCTATTTTGGATTTGTAACAGGGATTCAGAGGCCCTCTTCTGGTCTGATTCTTGGGATGGACATCCCCCTATTTTGACTACTCATCCTCATTTACAGGACCTCAGTAGGAATTTTTTGGATGCTGGATGGGCTCATGAGGCTGATTTCAAGTCTCCACAAGTCTTAGATTGGGCTTTGGTGTGTAGATGGAAAGACCCAGATGAGTGGCAACCTGGAGGTATGGAGGAGGAGCGTAGCGAGCTTGCTTGCATCTTGACTGGTAGGGTTTGTAGCTCCCTCCTGGAGAGGGATGTTTTGGCTTGGGGAGGAGACCCAAAAGGAAAATTCACTGTGGCCTCTAGGTACAGGGCTCTTGATGAACAGTTGTTTGGTTGGATAAGGGTTACCTAGTGGAAGAAGATCTAGAACAAGGTCTCTTATCCCAAGTGCAATTTTTTCTCATGGTTGGTTATTCATAATAGATGCCTTACCTAGGAGAATCTTTGGAAGCAGGGCTTTCAGGGTCCCTCAGTGTGTGTTTTATGTGCTAACAGCGAGGAGAGTACTTCCCATCTCTTCTTCCAATGCTCGTTTGCTAGGATGATCTAGCACTTTTGGTGGGGCCTCTGGAGTCATCTGTGTTGGCATGCTTCTTCTCTTGAGGACATTTGTAGTAGGCTAGGGAGTTCTACTGCCAAGACTTCATATCTTCACATTGCCTGGTTAATTGGCCCTAGCTTCATTATTTGGTAGATTTGGTTGGAGTGTAATCGCATGATTTTCTTGGATAAGAAGCTTCAGGTGATGCAAGTCGGGATGAGGATATTGGGAGCTCTACAGGAGACTTTAGCAACTAGGTGTGACCTTTCTGCCCCTGTGGACCCTGGGGATATGAGGATTGTTTAGAGCTTGGGCCTCTCTTGTTGCACCAAGGATGAGAGGAGGCCTGGATCTAGTCGAAGTGCTAGAGAGAAGGTTCAGAGAGATGGTCACTAGATGCCTCCTCCTTTGGGGGTGCTGAAGATAAATACTGATGGGTCCTCTAGAGGCAATCCCGACCATGCTGGGATTGGGGGCATTGATAGAGATTGCTCTGGAGTTGTGGTGTTCTTCTTTTTTGAGTATTGTGGCTTACATTCTAATAACTTCATGGAGGCCTTGGCTATTCTCTCAGCTTTGAAGAGGGCTTGTGCCCTCAATTGGAGAGGGATAATTTGTGAGTCTGACTCCCAAATTGTAATTGACTTACTGGAGAAGCAACATCTAAAGGATGTTAACTGGTAGTTGGTAGGTGTGGTTAGAGAGATCATTTCCCTAGGGGAGTCCTTGGACTCTATCATCTTCTGATAAATCCCTACCGAGTGGAACAAGGTGGAAAATGGCTTGGCTAAATGGGCTTCAGAGCAGAGGGGAACCTGGAAAGTGGACGATTGGAATGGCCTTTTAGATGATCTTTCCAAGGATTTTGAGGACTTGGTTGCGGAAGAAATGAGATGTGTTCTAGGTGTTGTTTGATTCTTTTGCTTCTGCCCCCTATTGGGTGGCTTGCTTCTATTGGCTTTGTACTACTTCCTTGATTTAATAAAGTTTTTACCCTCTTTTAAAAAAAAAAAGGTTTAGGAAAAACATTTCAAATTTGGTGTTGTAAAATTGAACCCACAACTTGCACACTTCAAATTTGATGTTTTAAAACTAAAATTTTAAAAGCTTTCCTAGTTTAGGAAACATTTCAACTTGGTTTTTATAAAATGGAATGACCAACGCATTTCATTATGTTGACAAACAAACATTTTGTATTTTGTTGACCACATTAAGACAAGGCCATTAGAAACACTCAAGATTGGTGCTTAAAAATTGAACAAATCAATTTTTTATTTGCACAGTGCTATATAATTTTCTTGAAATCTCAAACACTTTAAATTTGATGCACATAAAAAAAAAACTACTATACTTTCACACTAAAATTTTTGGGTGATGCCCATCGAGGATTAAAAAGAATAAATTGCAATGAATTGTATGTCGTGTTTTTTTGTATAGAAAATTAAATATTTATCCTCTCTCCTTTTTCTTTAGGATGATCTTAGGTGACAAAAATAATTTTGAGTTTAGCATTTATTTTATTTCAAGCATCACCTTTAGAGGGCCTAGCTTTGAGATACATCTCACACTAGAGAACTCAAGGTGACTCAAAGTGGTATTTCCCTCAGATTGCTATATAAATTAGGTCGCAGCTAAATTCCAAAACTGAATCAATGATTACTTGGTCGTCTGTTTCATTTAGAATAGGGAGGTACCTTCGGGTATATAGAGCCCCTAGTAGGATTTTTTAAAGCTTTTAGTAGCTTGTTGGGTGTTATCCAAGCATTGGATACCTTGATAAGTGACTAAGAACCATAATAGTAGAGGCCACCCTTTTTATCCAAAACATTCTATAAAAGTGGTGCATTAGAATTTACTTCTGGAAAGTTACTTACCAAGTCCAATGTATGGTTGAGTTAAATTCTCTCGATAAGTTGCATGTAAAATCATCCCTTCAAAGCATGAGGTAAGCCCACCTAAAAGAACATGCCTATCTCTAGGTTGTAATGATTGTCTTCATGAACTTGCCAAAATTCTTCGTTACTTTGGACATCAAACACTTTGCTTGATTTAAAAAGAACACAACAAAAAAAACATTGAACTTGGTTACCAAAATATCAAACCCTTTGGAATTAGTGTGAATACCTCTGAAAAGGGTCCTACATTTTCACTCCTTGAAAGATGTCTTAAAAAAATATCTCTAAAGGTTTTCAAATATTTAGGCTCATATTTTAAGTCACCTTTAGACCAAAGTCAACATTAGGAACTATGGTTTTAGTATCTTGACTTTCACAAACTTTGAGCTTTTGTGGAAAGAAACTTGCTTAAACTATAGAAATTTAGGGTCAATCTTTTTTATTATTGTGTTGTGTTGTATCACATTCCATAATTCTCAAAAAAAAAAAGAAAAAAACTAAGACATCAAAATTGTAAACTTGTCCAAACTGATGTCAAAAACATGAAAATTGGAAACAAACCTTAACAAAGTCACTATTGTAGCTATACTTTACCTCTATTTACCTAAAACTTCCATGCTATTGCTCATAATGGTCACTTTTGCTGCTTTTTATACAATAGTCACTAACAAAAGAAGGCCACTTTTGAAAAATAGGAACGATTTGACCTAAACAAAGTTGCTATTGCAAAAATTTCCTCTATTGATCTGGAAACCACCGTTGTTGACTCAAACTTTCTCACTATTGCTCTGAATTATCACTATTCTTGTCTCAAGTTTTTAACATGCACTAACCAAACAGAGTCACTTTTGCTAAAACTTGACCACTATTTCCAAAAAAACTAGTTGCTATTCACCTAAAGGATTGTTGCTATTGCTCTATTTTCTAATGCAAATCAGAGAGTGATTTGAAATTGGTTAAATCTTTTATCTTTTGAGAACAAAATAGTTAGACTTTCAAAACACCTCATAATCTGCATCAGTCCATATCTATTTGCAAAAATAAAACACATTGACCTAGTTTTAGGGTTCAAAATCAAAACAAAACTTGGATTATTCCATTTCTCTCAATTTCTAAGATATCAAAATTTTCTTGCACCTGAAGGATAGTTCAAGTAGATATTCAAACATATCATCTAGAAAAATGGAGAAAAATATCAGTCCAAGTTTTCTACACTTTGAAATCCAAAAATTAGCATCATCTCCAAAACATTCACCAATCATCATTCATACTTTAGGGTCTTGAGTATCATGAAAATCATAGCAAATCATCAATTTTTTTGCAAAGGTTCTTTACATCATTATCATTCATCATTCTTTTGAAAATAGAAAAGGATCAAACATCAAGGAAAAACTTACACTTCATGACCATTTGGCATCCTACTACCGGATCTTACTACACCTATTATATAGAAAAATCTCATGCAAGTTGAAGGTGAACAATCAAACATTATTAGTAGTTTGAGAAGTTTCATATATAAGAAAAAGGAAACACCCACTTAGTGGAGAAACAAGACTAATATCCTAGACAATGAAGAACAAAAAGCTGATCTTGCGGCCGAAAGGATAGTATTACCACCTCTTGCGTGGCAATAGATATTAGATAATCTTAGCTTATCAAAACATCTTTTAAATAAAAATAAAAATAAAATAAAAAAAAAACATCATTTCATTCCATAGTTAAGTGATCACAAAAATTTCCCAAGGTCTTGGAATTGTTTATGAAAACCATGAGATCTCAACATAGAAAAAAGATGGAAGCCAACAAGAGTAGCTCAATTGCACAAAAAACCAACACCACTAATGAGGAAACCAACTCATGGGGATACAAACCAAGTGACCCTACAACTCCTCAAAAATAACCTTCCTTCAAGGAAACACCAAACCAACCATGAAGTGATGTGGAAGTATGCCTTAGACACCAAAACATGGTTGATAGAGAAAATCAACTTCTAGATCCCAATGATGTAATCATAGAAGAATATGATAGTGATGAGGAACTCACTAAGGATAAGATATTATAATAATCCCAATAATCTAAGATCCAAAATCTTATGGACAAGATGCTTGAGATAAATGCTAACTCATATTTCCTCACACTAGCACAAAGTGGTGAAAAAATACCCATTGAATTCAATGTGGGCATGCTAAAAGATCCAAATCTTATTCCACTTGGAGATCAAATAGTAGTTACACAACTCGAAAAAACCAACCATGAATACCAACATACCACCATTTTTCTTCACAAAAAAATGATCAAACACAACCCATGGATAACCCATTATTTAGGTAATCATCCCAAATTGAAAAAGTCTTTGTGGCACAACAATATCAAGGAAATACAACCCAAAACATGCCACAAAATAACACAATGAAAAAAGTGGGAAACATTCCAATGGACCAACAAGGTGCTAACCCATCACAAGGGAAATACATGCCCCAACACACTTCCTACATTGACCCTTCTAACAACATACACAATTAGCAAGGGTAATTATCACAAAATCAACCACAACAAGGTGTACCATCAATGCACTACTTAGGTGACCTTCCACAAAATCAACCACAAGGTGTACCATCAATGAAATACTTAGGTAACCTTCCACAACAACACATACAACACCGATGTGTACCAATAATGAACTACCAAGGTGCCCTTCAACACAATCCCCAACAACAAGGTGTACCATCAATGAACTACCAAGGTACCCTTCAATACAATCCCCAAAAATAAGGTGTACCATCAATGAAATACCAAGGTACCCTTCAACAAAATCCCTAACAACAAGGTATACCATCAATGCAACACCAAGGTACCCTTCAACAACAATCACAACAAGGTGTACCATCAACGAACTACCAAGGTACCCATTAACACAATCCCCAACAATAAGGTATATCATCAATGCAACATCAAGGTAACCTTCAACAAAACACACATCAACATGGTGTGCCACAAATGAACTATCAAAGTACACCACAAACCCAACAACAGTTTGTTCAACAAACCCAAAATCAAAATCCTCAACAACAACAACAAGGAGGGCCACAAAATCAGTACCAAGGAACACCTCAAGGTCAATATCAAGGTACACAACAAGGACCCAACCTACCTTACACACAACAAGGACCCATCATACCTTATGTGCAAAATGGTCCTTAGAAACCCATGATTACATAATATCTTGTTTATGACCAAACAAACATCATGGGACAATAGATCTATAACAACCAAAATCCCCAAGCAAGCATGCTATACAATGGCATAAATGTGTAACTTCAAACACTCAATAAAAGAATATTAGATATAGAAATTGGAAAGTCAATGAAGAGCTATGCTCTCCAAGACATTTGTCCATATCTATTTGATCAAAATATATCCATGTTACCTTTCCCTAAAGGATTCGAAATACCAAAATTTGACAAGTATAGGGGGAAAGGAGATCCAATTGAGCATGTAAATGAGTTTTTCAGTATCTTGCATGGAACTACAACAAAATGACACCTACTTAATGATAATTTTTCTATGGAGTCTCAGTGGGCCCGTTATAGATTGGTTCTCTCATCTGCCACCAAGTATTAGAACATTTGGTGAATTGTTATATAAGTTTGTCAACCACTTGTCATATAACACAGAATAGGACATCATGATCACAAACCTTTATAAAATCAAACAAAGTCAAGGTGAATAATTTGCCTCATACTTACAAAGATGGAGACACAAAGAAAGAAAAATAAAGTGGCACATTCCAAAGAAACAACTTGTCGATGTCTATATCTCCAATGTACATGCAGATATCAATTACAATCTCACAATGTTGTGCCAAATTTTTTTTGAAGAAAGTATTGAAAAAGGTATACTTATCGAAAGAGCCCTTGTTGCAAGAGGGACAATAAACATTTACAACCCAAAAGATCAACCTTCTACTTTGAATGACAAACCCAAAATATGGAAAAACCAAGAATGTAACCAATGATGGAGTAGTTGACACTAAGGTTGTATGGAATGTGAAAATACCCAATATACCACAAAATTAGGTCTAAACAACACAACAAGGTTATCAAAAGAATAACCAAACCAATTATCAATAGAAAAACCAAATCAGTTATCCACAAAAAATCATTTAAACAACCAACAACAAAGTCAAGGACATGATAATGAAAGGAGACCACCTTGGAAATATGACCAACCATGAAGGAAATTTACTCCTTTGGGAGAAACCCTTGAGATCATTGTGCACAAACTAGTACAAAAGAACCTCATCACAATAAATGATAGAGAAAAAGATAAGGAAACTAACTTCAAACCCCCTTGGTATAAGGAGAATGACAAATGCGAATTTCAAAAAATCAAGGGGAATACCACCAATAACTACATGAGACATAAAAACATCATGCAAGACCTAATGAAAAAGGGAGAAGTGGACATTGAACCTCATCCTATAAATAAAGACCTAAATATTTACAATGATCTTATTCCTAACCATTATAGGGGAAACAATAAAGGAAAATAATAAGATTATTGTAAGACCACCTTCTCTTATGGTGAGGATAATATTCTAGGACATATCTCTTGTGATGATCATACCATTCATACATTAACCATATGGGGCAGATATCTTGAATGTAATGTGACTATCCAAAGGGGAAGAGTAACCATCCAAGGAGCACCAACCCAAGTAAAGGCCAAAAGTAGGCCATCAAGTGACTATGGAATTATGGACCAACATAAGAAAACTCCCACGCTAATCTCCATCATTGAGCTCTTAAAACTATTTCCAACACATAAGGAAATATTGGACAAGCTCTTGTCAAAACGCCAGTGCCAAATAACCTTAACGCTAATCAGTTCCAATCTATGGTTGGCAATATCACATCCACCCATCATTTAATATTTTCTAAGAAAGACCTCCCACATAGATCTTTTCACAATTAGGCTCTATATTTAGAACTAGGTGTCCACAAACACAAAGTCAAGAGAGTACTAATAGATAGCAGTGCATGTCTAAACATTTGTACCTTAAAATTTGTGAAACAACTAGGATACTTTGATCATGTCATAGATAAAAACAAGAGCATCACCATTAAGGCTTATGATGACATGGAGCGTAATTTAGAATGGACAATCAAGCTACCTTTTCAGATAGGACCAACAATAGTAAAAACTACTTGTCAAGTATTGGATCTCAAGCTCCCATACAACCTTCTTTTGGGTTGACCATGGATCCATGCATTGAAAGTAGTACCATCTACATTCCATTAATTCCTAAATTTTCCTCATGATAATAAAGAAATTACCATATATTTTAACCCCGAACCTTTCCACTATTGTGCTAAATTAGAGGAAAATTATTAAAAGATTTAGCAAATACCCAATAATGATATATCTTTTCACTCCTCATACGTAGACCCATCATCACTACCCTCATCCTCTACTACACCATCATCCATTGAGCTACCTAAATCTAATACCAAGATCTAAGTACTTGACAAGGGTTGTGGGGAGTACCACTTCAACAAATCATTTTGTATTGGGATGGTTCCTCCCACACCAAAGACATATGGAGGACCAAAAGAAATTAGACATGTTCAAGCTATAATGATGATAGTCAAACCCATGATATTCACCAAGTGGGGTGACATACAAGATGAGGAAGTATGCAAAGAAGATTTATCTTCATGGATCTACGAAGAAGAAGGACATGAACAACCACTACCTCCCCTTCCTATTGACTAGAGAAAAAAAGGGTATCAAATAGTTAAAAGCATGGGATTCACTGGACAAGGTGGCCTTGGTCTACATGGACAAGGTAGGAGAGAAGCAAACATTATAGAATGACACCCAAAGAATCTTGGACTAGGTTATGGTACATCTAATGTGATTACCCCAAGTACTAAAAACACTTTGGGTAAGGAAGGAGCTACTTCTACCAATGATGAGACATCAGATACTTACAAACATCTAGATGACTACATGTATATCCAATGCATGTTTGAAAACCTCAACTTCAATACCCTCACTATTGAATCTACATTTGTTAATGACCATATCAAGATGGATTACAATGAATACGAATGGGATTCATGTGACTCTAGTGAATACAACTTAGATACCTTATGGAGCCTTACAAAACCAATGTCCCTAACCTAGTTACAACTTCCATAATTTTTGTAGATACCCATGAAAAAATATCCTTGCATTATCCACAGTTGATAGATTGGGACCAACAACATCATACTATAGTTTTGGACACATTCTAGAATGATGAGGCTATCACAGAGTTCATGGGACTTCGAACCAATATACTATAAGGATATCAAAAAAAGGGTTTGTAATGGAGCTAGATCAAGGAGCATATTTTAGAGGGGAGATAGTGTATTATAGATTCAAAAATATAATACAAAATTCAAAAATAAAAAATAGGTCCCCTAAAGAAAACCACAATGTGGCTTTATCGGATCCAGAAAAGAGAAAAACAAAGGATTCATCTGAAGGTGAAAACCTTTTTGAGGCATTGAAAGATGGAACATTCAATCTCCCCACCATATAATATCAAGAGAAATCGACACTCCTAGTTGAATATGCTCAACCTATCAATGTTGGCACAATACAAACACCCAAAATCACATATCATGCAATATCACTTGATCCTGAAGAAAAGGTGAACTTCTCAGCATTCATCAATGAAAGTAAAATCAAATTCATGTGGAAATATACAACCATGTTAGGGCTAGATCCAACATTGGTTGTACATCACCTAGCAATATTCCTTGGAGCTAAACCCATCAAGCAAGAGCTACAGAAGATGCATCCACAAATAGCACTTTTGGTAAAATTAGAACTTCAAAAACTATTAGATGTGGGATTCATTAGACTAATTGATTATCCTAAATGGGTGTCGAATCTAGTACCATTATCAAAGACCACTAGGGGTATAATAATTTTCATAGACTTGTAGGATATAAACATGGCTTTCCTAAAGGATGACTTCCATCTACCCAACATCAATATCATCATAGATCTAAGTGTAGGGCATGAAATTCTATCATTAGTGGATGAATTCTCCAAATATAATTAGATCAAAATATCCATCGAGGACCAACATAAAATATTTTTCACTTGTGTGTGGGGAACCTTTTGTTGAAATGTCATGCCCTTCAGTCTAAAGAATGTAGGGGCAACCTATTAACGAGCAATGACTACTATCTTTCATGATATTCTATATACCACTATGGAGGATTATGTGGATGACATACTAGCAAAGTCCATAGAAAGAGAAGACTATTTGACCAACCTAGAAAAAATATTTGATAGGCTCAAACAATGCAACCTGAGGCTTAATCCAAAGAAGTGTGTATTCAAAGTAATATCTAGAAAACTGCTAGGGTACATAGTATCAAGAAGAGGCATTGACGTAGATCCTACAAAGGTAAACTATATATTAGAAATGCCTCCTCCAAAGACATTGAAGCAACTGAGAAGCCTACAATGGAAACTACAGTCCATCAAGAGATTCATTGCATAATTGGTAGACAAGTGTCATCCTTTCACCCATTTTCTATACAAGGACATCACATTTAAGTGGGATTGCAAATGTGATTAGGCGTTCCGGCAAGTCAAAGAGTATCTACTCACTCATATATTGATTCCACCAATTCAAAATAAAGCAATGATCCTCTATGTATCTACAACAAAAGCAACATTAGGATCTATCATAGCACAACTAGATGACAATAACAAGGAAAGAGCGGTCTATTATATCATTTGAACACTGGTGGTCTAGTAATTGAACTATTTTCCCATAGAAAGAGGATGTCTATATGTTATATTTGTGGAATAGGAGTTGAGACACTACATATTGAACAGACAAGTAAAGTGGATCTCCAAGATAGATCCCCTAAAGTACCTATTGAAAAAAGTAGCTCTAACAGGAAAGATCACTAAATGGGTAATGATACTGAGAAAAATTGACATAGAGTACATAGATAGAAAAGATATCAAAGGAAAAATAATAGTAGATCAACTCAAAAAAGTACCAATGGAGGATCACCAACCTATACAAATAGAATTCCTAGATGAAAGCATATTGCTAACAGAACAAACAAGTCATTGGACCTTGTATTTTGATGGGTCCCACATTCAACACAGCTTAGGAGAAGGTATCTTATTTCTCACACCACAAGGAGATAGTATACCTAAGGCTTATAGGATTACTTTACCATGTACCAATAACATCTTTGAATATGAAGCACTAATCATAGGGCTGAAAATGGCCATCAAATGGAGAATAAAGGAACTACATGTTTATGGAGACTCTCAGCTGGTAATAAGGCAAGTCAATAATGAATATCAAATAGAGGATGACAAACTAATGCAATATAAAAGAATGGTGGATAGTTTCAAATAGTATTTTTTCATCATCACCTTTGAAAAAGTTCCTCAAATCAACAATAGAGCAGCAGATGCTACGTTGATAATAGGTTCACTTCTCGACATTCCAAAAAACATTCTAAAAAATGAATTCCTCATAGAGAAACTCCTCATACTAGCATTCAATATCCTAGAATCAAAATTGTTTTGTGATGTTGTTGGTCCTAACTCACAATAGTAACAAGATACATTTGACTATATCCAACATGGTATCATACCTCCTGATTTAGCAATAAGCCAAAAGAAGACATTTATCCATAAAACCTCTCAATTAATTTTCTTAGGAGATACCCTATACAAATGAAGTCTAGATAGAACATTAATTTGATGTCTCAATGTGGAAGAAGTGAAAATTTCTTTACAAGAAGTGCATGAAGGTATTTGTGGGTCTCATGTAAGTGGACCTAATCTAGTACAAAAATTGCTAAGAAAAGGGTACTATTGGCCCTCAATGGAACAAGAATACATTTAGTACTCTATAAAATGTTGTCAATGTTAGTAGCACAGTGACCTTTTTCATGCACCAACACAAGAACTAAGACCTATAACAACACCATGGACTTTCTCGTAGTGGGGATTACACTTGGTAGGTAAGATCTCTCCTACTTCTTCAAATGGGCACAAGTTCGGTATCACTACAATTGAATAATTCACAAGGTGGATAGAAGCAATTCCATTAACTTACAACATAGGGGAACAAATATCCAAGGTCATCTTGAATTATCTAATATGTCAATATAGAATTCCCTAAACCATCATAATGGTCAATGGAACCCCATTCAAAAACCAAGATGTCGAAGATATTTGTATAAATTTTTCTATCCAACACCGATTCTCCATGCCCTACTACCCCAAGGAAATGGTTAGGCTGAAGCATCCAATAAAACCATCCTAAAAATATTGAAAAAGATTGTTAATGATGCCAACCATGATTAGAATTTGCAACTAAACCTAGCCCTATGAGCTTACCGAACCAACATTCATACACCTACAAGTGCCACACCTTTTTCCTTGGTCTATAGATCTAAGGAAATCTTAACTATTGAAGTTGAAATCCCCTCATTACAAGTATCCTTGAAAGGCACGGTCAATGTTGGAGTAAATAAGTCATTATATGATAATTAATTAATCATCAATTAATTATTAGATAATTTTTTACTTTAGTTCACTTAAGCTAAACTTAGGAGTTGCTTTATAATATTTAGTTTGATTCTTTTATTAGTTTGGACTAAAGTTAGGACGAGTTGTCTCATTGCATGAGATTACAACACTTATCTCTATCTTGTCAAATCCGCATGTAGGGTTTGCTTGTGCAATGCTTTTATTAAGCTTGCACATTCATTTGTAATAATGAATCTAGGTTATTTGCATCAATAATAATTCTTAGGTTATTGAGCACAATCTTGCTTGTTGATCTTCTCTATTGTCATAGGCAATTGCTTGCAAGTGTTGCATGGGAGCTGTGGGTTGAATCATCAATTCTAACATGGTAAGAGCACTAGATCTGTAGCCCCCTATTTAATTTCTGAAGAGATCTAGCCTTGAGCAATTTTCTAGTGCATCTTGGAGCAAAACGGGCCTCTCCATCATGTCCAAAGTAGTTGAAAACCTTAAGATTACCAATCATTTCATCAATTTTGGTAAATTTACAAAAAAAGGAAAAAAATTGTCTACATAGATCTCGAGGTGAAATCTATTCGGCTGTACAATTGTATGACTGCCTCTGACCTGTGTAGACAAGCAAATTACATGTACCAAAGGGTTTAATTTTTTTTTTTTTTGGTTTAAATATTTTCTAGATTTTTTATTTAAAAATATCAATAAAAAAACAAAATTCAAATTCCAAAAAGGAAAAATACAAAAAAACAAAGTATAGAGAATATCCTTGTCACGTAGAGAATATTCCTTGCACTCTCTTTAATTTCTAGGGCCCACTCAGCCATTGGCCTTCTAAAAAGAGCCCACCTTTAAAAACATCAGTTGTTTCCCCAATACTCGTTGGGCTACATCAACTCTGGCATAATTCAAAGTTCAAGTGGGCTACACAAAAATCCTAGTGGTGGCTTTCAAAAAAAATGATGGCCTTTGCAAATTTGGCCAACCCTCTATCGGTTATGTTGGACTTTCAAAGAATCGACCAATTCAAAATCCCAATGGTTTCCTTCAATTGCCAACAAAAATCAGGTAGAAAAAGTTGGCATCAACCAAAAATTAGGTAGTGATGCTAAAAAGACCACTGATAGCACGGAAACAAAGGGATACATAAAATATTCAATGAAATCTTTCAAATCGGTGACAACAATCACGAACCCGGTGGTGAATATAATCTTTGGAAGATTCCAAGAAATATTATGACAAGAATTTTTTTCCAGTGACCTAAAAAAAATTTCTCAGTAGGGGGGGTGATTTTTTTTGTTGATGGCTAGATGGCCATCAAATTTAAGCTCATGAACTATCAATGTCAGCATGACATCAACAACTATACAGGCCTTATTTTCCCCCTTCAAACCCTAGTTTTCCCTAAAGGAGCACTTTTTCCTTTTTGGCATAACTTTGGAAAACGATATTGAAATTGGGCAAACAAGATGTCATCAAAAAGTTGGTTTTGGGAAATATCCAATGGTACTAGATTTTTTATCATATTTTGTAGTTTACTTAAACTTATTTCTGTTTAAAGTCATATCTCCATTTATGGCTCCCAAACTCATAACTTTTTTCCATGATCTCTGATTTTCATGATTCTTGTAGTGTTGGAAATGTATTGAGGAGTTCTACATTGCCATCCATGCACTTTCTTCTATATCTACTCCTAGTTGATTGTTATTTTAGTTTTGACTTGATGGGTGTTCTAGAAATTACTTGTACATTTTGATAGTTGGGAGGGTATAATTAGGATCTTTGCACTTCATTTAAGCTATACATAATTTAGTCATCTACTGTTACTTCATAGATTCCAAGATTGTACCGATTTGTGAGATTTCCAATGTTCCATGACATTGGGTCTATTATTGCTTTTTCATGATTCCACCTTGAGTCAATCAATGAATCTCATATGGTTTCAATAGTAAACAAAATTAACTTTCCTTGATTATCAGAATTAAGATTCCAGTGTTACTCCATAGTGTTCTTCTAGTGCTTCTTTGCAGTAGGTTATCTCATTGTAGGGAGGTCTTTTCCCACTGGGTTTTCTCCTCTACCTCATTCATTGCATATGTACATGGGTACCACATCAGGCCTTGCAGTTAAGACCCATTCTACATTCATTTATCTTCCTTTGTTAGTTGTTTAGTTATTCCCTAAGTTGATCTTAAGGGGGGATGTTAGAGTAAATAAGCCATTATATGATAATTAATTAATCATCAATTAATTATTAGAGGCTTTTTCACTTTAGTTCACTTAAGCTAAAATTAGAAGTTTTTTTTTAATTTTTAGTTTGATTCCTTTATTAATTTGGATTAAATTTAGGATGAGTTGTCTCATTGCATGAGATTACAACACTTTTCTCTATCTTGTCAAATCTGCATGTAGGGTTTTCTTGTGCAATGATTTTTATAAAGCTTGCACATTCATTTGTAATAATGAATATGGGTTATTTGCATCAATAAGAATTCTTAGGTTATTGAGAAAAATATTGCTTGTTGATCTTCTCTATTGTGATAGGTAATTGCCTGCAAGTGTTTCATAGGATATGTGGGTTGAATCATCAATTATAATAGTCAACAATGAGGAATATTGGGTGTTCAAAATAAATGAGTTGGAACTCATAGATGAAATAAATTTGAATGTGTTAAACCATCTCTAGGTTTATCAAAATTGAATCAAATGAAGCTACAATAAAAAGATAAAAAAACAAGAACTTCCAAGTTGGTGACCTAGTACTAAAATAGAATCAAAAGATCTAACTAAACCAGAATGGGAAGGGGAAGTTTGAACCAAATTGGTTATGTCCTTTCATCATCATAGCGAGCTATATCTCTAGAGCTTATCAATTGGCTACTCCTAAAGGAGAACCTTTGGCCGAACCGCTAAATAGTAGCCATCTTAAAAAAAATTATACTTAAACACATTAGAGTATCTTAGCAGAAAAACAAAAAAACAAAAAAAAATAAAAAAGCAAGAAAAATAATAAAGAGAAATAATTTTTTCTTTAAGTGAAAACCACTTTATGACACTTCTAGGACATGTACCATAGTGAAAACCTAGCAAACAGGTGCTACATTTGAGTAATACCTACATCTTTATCTATCAACACTATCTAAAGCATCCACCCCTTTCATCTCATAATAAAATGTGCAAACCAACCATGGCTTGATAGTTGATCAAGTGTTGAACATTGTTGCACCATTAACACCCGTCTCCCATAGTTTCAGTAATCTTGTATCAAATTGGGGGAAAACTTCCCAAAACTGATAGTAGATTGGATCCTTGTAAATCCCATCACAATTGAAAGTTATCAAAATAAAAAACATCCAAAAACAAACAAAATAAAAAACTAAGTCAAAACATCAAAAATCCCAAAAACATGTTCTGCTTTAAGTCAACACCAGTCAAACTACAAGGTCTCTGTGTGTATAACATAGGAAAGGATTATCTTTGATCAACCCTTGAGGCCTTAGGTTAGTCCCCTTAGGTGCCTGTCATGGTATTTTAACTTAGTCAAAAATGTAAAATGCAAAAACATTTGAAAAATAGAAAAATTCAAAAACATATTCTTATCAAAAAAGAAAACTACAAGCCTCTGCATGGATAATGCAGACAAGGCCATCATAACTGATGAGCCTCTAGGGCCCTAGGTTGGTCCCCCAAAATTCACAAAAAGAGAACATTCAAAACTCTTACCAAAATCCTAAAACACTCATAAAATATAGAAAACTCCAAAAATAATGTCAATCAATACAATTGAACAATGATGTATCTACGTTCATCACATAGGCAAGGCTAATCTTTGACCAGCCCCCGAGGCACTAGGTCAATCCCTTTAGGTCCTCCTATTTGTTTCTAAAAATTCCCAAAAAACAACAAAAACAACATATGATAAACTTAGAAAATAAAAAATGTCCTATCTCCATCATCACTTATCTGCAATAAGCTTTCCATTTACAATAAACATTCATCACACTCACCCTTTGACAACACAATCAACAAACAAAAAAAAAAAAAATTCCAAAGAGAAGATTGAAATGATTGGATCACTATCAAGTTAAAACAATTCCTAAGTATAGACTACCATACTTATTTGAAAAATCATTATAAACAATCATCACACTCACCCTTTGACAACACAATCAACAAACAAACAAAAAAACAAACAAACAAACAAACAAAAAAATTTCAAAGAGAAGATTGAAATGATTGGATCACTATCAAGTTAAAACAATGCCTAAGTATAGACTACCATACCTATTTGAAAAATCATTATAAACAATCCTAAAACATGATTCTTAATGGATACAACATTCCTCAATAGACATCATCTACGCATTTCATCATGAAACATCAAAACAACTATGGAAAGTGATATTGCAACATTATTTATCTTTTTATAGTCTCATCTTTTTGATTTATCTTAATACCACAATCCTAGGCTCTCTTGAGGATGTCCATAAGGATTTAAAGAAGAAGGAATGGTGGAATTGACTATCGATTTTTGTTTTTTATTTTTGTTAGATGTTTTTGTGAAACTACCATGGCGAATACTTGATTTTTTTTTGTGTATGGAAGTTGTTTTGAGATTATTCATGTAGTAGTTGCATGTTAGGTACTTCATACCTTTCTATGTGATTGGTTCAAATTTTTTTAACACAACTTATATATATATTCTAATAGGGTTTTTGTATGTCTGGTATGAGGAAAATAATTCTTTTGTGCCAAGTCAAAATCCACATAATGGATACAAAGCCACCTTGGCTATTAATAACCTAGTGCATCGTATCTATTTACTACATCAAAAAGGATTGCTAAAAGATGCAAAGCCTCTATGAATGCAAAAGCAAACTCATCAGTAACTAACAAACATTAAATTTATATCCATCTCTAAATCATCCAACACTTCCTCTAACTAACAACATCCATCATGCGTCATAATATCATTAGTACAACATATATCCTGCATCCACAAATTCATCAGTACATATCATTCAACCATAATAAAATGATAAACATCACACATGTATAATAATCCATCACATATGTACAATATCATTATTCATCACATAGATATATAAATTATTCATCCATAGAATATGCATACATCAAAAAAATACAAAAGCATCATTGGACAAATATAAATATCCATGATCATCTCTAAACATATCATAACACATCATAAAGCTGAACCAAAACATGATATATCATTTATCATCAAAAATGGACAATGTCATGATCAAATTTCATGTGTGATGCAACATCAATGGAAATCAAAATAAATACATATATATGAGGCCTCAACTGGGCTGATGAATATATATAAAAATTATGTCTACATCAGTCTTTGATACAATATATATGAAAGATCATAAAAAAAAACTCAACCTTGCTAGCCATACGAAGGTGGAGATCTTGGTTGCTCCTGGCTCTGATGAGGAGATGGTTGTGGCATGACTAAAGGCTACTCAGGCTGCCTAACCAATTGACCATCAGACTCTACACCTGTCTAGGTACCTGATTCTCCAAAACATGGATGCCTCTAAGCTTTGGGAGTAAATGCCTAATAGAATGTTTGATAGTATGTGCATCTCTATAATAGCTCCTCTTGATCATCCTAATGTTGAGCCATGGGAATAGAAGTAGCTAGTGAAATATTATCAGCTAGTCTTTGTTGTTGCTTTGTGGAAAGCTCTTGCCTATGCACATCCCTCTCCTATTATAGGCCATCCCTATCAGCAGTCAGGACCAACACCTATGCCTTAGCATCCCGTCACTGCACAATCTCACCATCACACTATGCTTTAATTACATCTCTATCTATTGTCATCTATGTTAGCTAAACTTCCAAATCCCCTTAATGGGGAGGAGCCTATGGTACTTGGCACTACTATTGGCATTGGCCATCATGTTGCTACCGCTGGCTATCATGCTATTGATATTGTTGACCTTGAACATACTACAGTTACTCATGGGAATCCAAAGATGTTGTCGATCCTCTTAGCACCCACTATGACCACCTTTGCGTACACCCAAAATAGGACCTCTTGGAGGTATAGTCAATCTCACAAGTCTATGATGGGCCCACCAACCATCAAACTCTCGAGTAGTTCCAAGATCCACGAGACCCATTGCCCAACCCCATGGAAAAGGTCTCAATGCCCTAAATGCTACCACTAGCACGCTAGAATCCTCATGAGCCCCCCAAGAAGAATCCTCTCATGTAGTACATCCAAAGATAGCCATATAATCATTGGTGGGCTAGGTCTGGCACTCACCAAACTATCTTAATACCCTCTCTGGTAAATATCTCTCAAGAAAGAAATTTGAATGACCAACCAAAAAATGAGTTTTCCCACAGTAGACCAATTGATCCTAATCATTTGGCCATGCCTCACAATCCCTATATGGATGCCATGTAAAATTTGTAATATCATCAAAAAATTCCCTCCAGTAGGATAGTTTTCTAGGTTGAGTATAGTGAAGATAGTCATGGTATTGATAAGCATAAGGATCATTTGCATCCCTATTTCACATCCCCTTTGGTTGAGTGATGGCAATCCTCTCCCAAGCCGAAAAATGTAGCAAACTAGCTCCAACAGATATACTACTACCAGCTTGGTACATAGCCTCATGCATATTTCTATAAAGATGGGCCAACACACAAAGAACCCAAGCATACACAATGGCCTCCTCCATCATCTGCTCAATAACAATGCCCCAGCTGATAGGGAACCTCTTATCCCTCTTATCGGGCATCAAATTTCCCATGATAATACCTGCTAACACATGAACCATACGATTGACACCATTGCAAAGAGACCCCAAATCAATCTTTGAATTGACGACCTACAACTGCTCCATACCCAATAATCTCTACATCGCTAATGTACCCTATTGAATGTCATACTCAATGAGCTCACTATGAATAGGGATCTTGAGAATCCTCCAGACATCCTCCAAGGTAATGGTGCACTCCCCAGTAGGAAAAAGAAATGAAGAGGTCTCAGAGTGCCACCTCTCCACCAATGCAGTCATCATGGCTCAATGAGCCCTCAACAATAGTAAGTGAGCAATATAACGCAAACCAACAACATCAAGAAAGTCTCTCTATGTATAATCAAAATCGGTCGAACTTTCCATCAACCAAGGATGTCACTCTCACATAGATAATGGATTAAGGACAACCTACAACCATTCAACACACAATGTCAGGAATTTTAACAATAGCGAACACTTTTTTCAATACCACCCAATGTTTTTTACAATAGCACACTTTTTGGCAATAACACCAAAATTTGTCAATAGCATCCATTTTTCTCAATAGTTCAACTCTTTTGCAATAACACCAATATTATTCAATAGTACTAGTATTTTGAAAAAGCACACTTAATTATTGCAAAAGCATTCATATTATTTGAGAATGCCTATAATTGTCAAAAGCAACCTTTAAAAAGGTCAATAGCGCTAATATCAGGCTCAATAGGGACAAAAAACCTAAAAGTTTTTTATTTCCTAAAAGTGAGTTCAAACATTAATTACAAAGACAAAAAGGATGAAAGCAAAAATTAAAGGCATATGTACTAGAGCCCTTGCACTAGCTAACCGTCATAATATTTTGACTACCTCCAACCTATGTGGAACTCCTAGAACTCGAGGCATTGTGAATCACTGTTTATAGAGGAAAATATCACAAAAGCTCTAGAGGTAAGATTTTCAAATCAAGGAGTGCAAATGAGGGGTAATTTCAACCTAATTTACCATTTAAACCCCCTTAAACCCTAATTTTTTACCTTGGAAACACTCCTAGATCAAAATTCGGAGCTCCCAAGAACATGTGAACTATAAATGAAGGCCCTATGACAATTTTTAGTCCTATACACATCTAAACTATAATGAAACATTATTGCAAACTTGACCAAAAAAGTATTTTTTCTAGCCAACCTCTTGAGGGGGTAGCCTAGCATTGTCGTAACTTTCCACTAACCGTTGGGGCATAGTGTGGCATATAAATTTTTTCAAATCGTGATCTTAACCTCGAATTCTTTGAAACAAAGCAACTAGTACTTTGTCTCAAAGAGGGGCAAAATGTAGACATGCAAAAATGACCTAACACTTAACACACATCCTAAATAAACTTTTCTCATCATCAAAATAATAATTATTTAATATCATTTCATTTTGCATCATTTACACCAAAAACCCTAATTTCTTCTATTAATTAAATAATCTTTAAATTATTTGTTTTGACCTTTTTGAATTAATTAACTATTCAATTATTTAAGTTATATTTGTTTGTTTGTTACCATATAACAAACAAATATAACTTAAATAATTAAACAACAAAATTTTGTAATATAATTCATTTGATAATTATCCTATTTTAAGAAAATTGACTATCATTAACTCAACAATTAAATTAAAACAATATTGATTTAATAGGAAGAATGGAGCTGAATTAGTTCTTTGACAATTCTAATTTACCATTGTCTAAGAATCATATTAAGGCAAGAATTAATAAATCTATTATGCCAAATTATATAAGTTAAGGTCATGTTAATTAATTGAGAAGATGCTAACTAAAATACTTCATTTGATATTACATTAGTAAATATTTTAAGAAAAACTCAAATGTATTAGGACCATAGGAAATGAAAATGAATGTATTATCATCTATTATTGATTAAGTTAGGAAAATATTAATTATTTGAGAAATTCAAAACTACATTATGATCATTAATTAATTTATGAGAACACATTGATCAAGTTGACACTAAATATTGAAGTAAATTATTAATTGCTTTTGTAAATAAATCTTCTTAATTTTTAAAGAAGAGATCAAATACTAATTTATTTAAGATTGATCAATAGTTGATTTATTGCATGCACAGAATAAAAACAATCCTTAATTTGAAAAAAAATCCCCAACTAAATATCCATATTTAGAAAAAACTCAACACTTGATTTATTCTCTTTTTAAAAGTAGGTAATTATTGTTTAGATATTTTGTTTGAGATATTATACAATTGATTTTTCTCATCTTTCTAATTAAATAGAAAAAATAAAACAAATTCGACCTTATAAATCATTTACCCATGCCAAGTTTTTTAATATAAATTTTAAATTGACTTATACATACTTATAAATAATTTTTTTAATGATTTTGAAAAATATTCCCAAAAGATTTATTAATCATAAAATAATTAAATTTATTACCATATAAAAATTATTCTTATATATTCCTTTTCTAACTTTAAATTAATATTATTAATTATATATATATTTCTCATTTTTATTTATTAATTTCTTTTACTAAACTCTTGACTTATGTAATTAAATATATATTTTTTTATTAACTAAATATAAAATTGTACTTAATTAAAAACAATAATAAATAACTAAATTTAAATTAATTATTATTAATTAACTAACAAGAAAAACTAAACTAAATTATAATAATAATAATATTTTTTTAAATTATTGACATAAAAAAAAGACCCCATGAAAGGGTGGTGCCTTTATGGGGTACCCTGAATTTTTTTTAATAATTTTTTAAAATATGAAGTCAATATTTATTAAATTTATTATTATGTATTTTTAAATTACATTAAATTATATTTAATTTTATGTTTATTTATATATATATATATTTAAATAAAAATAAAACAATTTGTTGAACAAAATAAATTGCATATCTATATATATTTATTTATTTATTTTTAAAAAATATTATTAATATAAATTGCCAATATATATATATATATATTTATTTTAAAAAAAATGTATTAATAAATTAATTTGTTTATATATATATATATACTTTTCCAGATTAAAGGATTGAAAGTTTTAAGGAAAATGTAAAGAAAACAAATAATAAATTGATTTAAAATTTAATTAATAAAATCATGTTAAAAATATTTTTTTAAGTTTGATTTATACATAATTTTTCTTCTATGAAGGGAAATGACTAGAGACTTAAATTATATTATGAATTAAAATACATTTTGCAACAAAATCAGATTTAATTTATGAAATTATTTTATAAGGGAGGTTGGGGAGCCTACATGTACACACAATTTCTTTATTCCTTCTTTGTTGAGCCAATCTTCAACTTAAGCACCTCCCTTGGTCAATCTAGCACTTGCTTCTGCCTCCTTTTTTTTTCTTAGAAAATACTACCTTAAATTGCAAGCAAAAGAAAAAAATCAAAGAGATGAAAAGAAAATGACAAGCACAAAGAATTCTAATTTTTTTTCCTCCTTTTGAATGAGGCTAAAGGGTCATATTTATAGGAAATGTGTGTTGGTTCAACGGTCGAGATTTAATGGTAAAATTCAAAGGTCAAGATCGGGGAAGTGAAGAGGAAAGTTTTCATTCTAACTCATGAGAGGATAATAATGAATTTTTAATTTAAAATGATGGATAAACATGCACTTGAATTTTCCCAATTTACACATAGTTATAAAATGAATTTTCCAAAAGAAGAGTAGTTCATTGATAAGGGAAAGATTTAAATTCTAAAAAGAAGTGGAGTTAATTGATAGGAGATGAAGTGTTGACTAGGAAGAAGAATAGAAAGTTGAAGCAAAGGAATAAGAAAACTTTTAAATAAGATAAAATTTATTTATTATTTAATTCATAATTTGAAAATGATGTTTATTTCCATTATTAAATTTTTGGCATCATAAATTTGTATTTATTTATCTTTTCAAGGTATCTAAAATAATTTTAAATTTATTTTTCTTTAAGTTTTAATTTCATAAAATTTATAATTATTTTTCAACTTAATAATCATGAGTTTCTTTTCAAATGTTCTAGAAAGAGAGTTGTGACATCCTCCCCCTCTTATATTGTGCATCGTACCAATGCACTTATGGGTTCCAAAAGAAAGTTAACATTCATCCATCAAAATTTATCCCATTAAACTATTTTATTAGTGTTGACACAGATGTTGCACACACACATACACTAATAGGAAGATAAATTCTCACATAGTACCATGGGAACCTACCATTCTTAAAAGAATCCATCAGGAAACCTAAATCTAAGGAAAATTCGGTTTGATCTCAAGGCTCATTTATGTAAGGTCTTGACGCACTAGGTTCACTCAGGGTTTGTTGTGAATTTTTTGTTAAACACGAGGGGTAAAAAATTGTTAAGAATTGGCTAGTATTCGAAAGATGGAAACATAATCCAAGTCTAGTCATTCAAATGTTACTCAATAGCTTCATAAAATCAAAAGATTTGCAATAATATTTCATGAAACTCAAATAACTTGCATACATTCAAGTATATTTAGCATTAAGCATTCAAAAACTTCATATAATTGAAAGATTTATAATAAAACTCCATGTATTTATCATTTTTGGAAGATTTTTTTGGAATATAAAACATCTAATCTAAAATAAAGCATAAAAAATTGCTGAAAATAAAATTTCTTCTAGGTATTATCTACACATGCGTCAAGAAATAACTAAACCAAAGAAAACCATCCTATACTTCACCAGATTGCTTCACAGCTAGGAATAGAATGATGTAAGAGTTTAAAGAAAGGGGGATCATTTACCACCAGATAGTGTCAGTATGCACCCTTAAACAATGCAACACACTATCATGTCTGATAGGAATAAACAATCAACTTCATAAGATTTCATATCATGAAATAACTTTGAAATTAGCTCTAATATTATTTAACTTCTAATGAAACATACAAGCTTTTAGTTTGGAATGGAATAGAAAATAGGAAAAAGAATAAAACTTGAAAAGTTTTAATTCTTTGACATCCACAAATTCTGAACTTAAAAATAATATAAAGCAACTAATGGCATTTTATAGAAACAAGGAACCAAAGATTTTGAACTTTATCCCATAAAAAATAATTAGAGAAACAAATCAAAATGCAACACATGGCAAGTGAAAATTGGCATCAAAACTTTCTAGGAAGAGTTAAAGATATTTTGACTTTTCTTCAGCAATAGTCTTCAAACTTTGGGCTTCGAGTCACAAGTACTTTGCACCAAAAAAAAAACTTGTCAGCACTTCTCAAAACCTTCGAGGTTAACTACCTTCACCAAGTCTGAGAGTAAACTTGCAAAATTCATTTCAAGACTATACCCATGCACAAAACTTTTAGCCTCTGATACTCAACTACCTATTCTTCTTCACTAGACTCTTGGTTTGAAGATGCATCTTCACCCCTTCTCTACTAATATTATCAGAAACCAATCAACACTTGATGCATACATTCTTTTAGAATTCCTTGAATTAACTTCAATCTATATGTATGCCTAGCATATTCTTTTGATATTTGAATGATATTTTCATTTCTCTGCATTACTTCTATCTCATATTTTCTCATAGCATTTCTACACATTATGATATCATCTATAACCTCTCAACTTAATGACTAAAAAATATCCCTATTCACCTTTTTGATCCATTCCTTTAAATATTTTACTTCCTTTTCATCCTATCCTAAAGTTCATGGATCATAGCTTTGCTGAGCTAGCATTTCAACAAAGCTCTCATATTTATCTATCAATTTCTTACATGTCTCAATGACCTTTTCCAATCCACTTACACATTGTGATAAAGTTTCACTTTCCCAACTCTATTGTATCCTCCATTTCTCAAATACCAAAAATTCTTGTTCAGTGGATATCTTCTCATTTATCAATTCTTGGACATCTTTCTAAAGAACTCTTAGCCTTTTCCCTTCTACATCATTTTGTTCTTGTCAAAATCAACATTCCCCTCAAGTCTTTTGGACTTGTCATACCAATAGTATACTTATTTTCACTTCCTAATTGTATCCCTTATTGACTCATCTCCTTGCCTCACCAAGTATTCCATCCATTCTTCAAACAAACTTATCTTATGGTGAAGCACCACAATAACATCTACTTGCTCCTTGGACATTAGCACTAGATTCTACAACAATTTAGTCTATGATTAACCTGATTGGGCTAGTGACCTAATGATTTTATCTAGGAAATAAATAGGTTCCTTTAATTCTCTTTTCTTTTTCTTATTCTTCTTCACTTGAGTGACAATAGTTTCTAAATTTACTTTAATCTCTTCCAAGTCCTATCCCCATAAGGAATTTCCTATGTCAATTATCGTCACCCTATAATCCCTAGCTATTATTTCATACTTTCTCTTCTCTCCTACTGGAGTAGCTATTCAAAAATTTCTTCCTCCATCTAGATTCCTTTTTATAGCATGTCTTGTATTTTCCCTAACTCTAGATTTAGGGGTTTCTATTCCTTGCATTAAACTTATGAAATCTAGTGGCACCAATTCCACCTCCAACGACGGAGCTAATTGCTTGACTAACTAGTCAAGTGCTTCTTCATTCTGCACTTCCTCTTTAGTATTACCTCATTCCTAATGATCGGCATGTCAGGAACTTCATCTCTCAAACTTTCAACATTTCCCTTCACAACCTCTAAAACCTTAATAATCTTTTTCCTGTTTTGCATGGATTCTGGATCACCTTGATTTGTCACTATCTCTTTCTCTCTAAGAGTTACATTTTACTATCATGCCCTATTTTTAGCATCAGTCCTTGGAGCATTCTTTTCCTATTGTCCTAAAACATCAAATTTCTCACCATTCCTTGGTTCATCACCCAAGGTCTATGAGGAATCTATACCTTCATTCTTATCTGACTTTCTCATGGTTTCTTAGAAGTCTATGTTTGCTCAAAAATATTTTCAGTTCTTCCTTGTGGAAGATGATCCTCAATTATATCTTCTTCATCAAAAATATGAATGGGGATTTGAATTGTAGTGTCCGTTATTTATTTTACATTTGTTTCTTCATTTTTTTTTGCTTCTGGAGCGAGTGATTCTATTATAAAATCTTCTTCTCAAATTTTATGATATGACCCTGTATCTAACATTTCTTTCACTACTGGCTATATCATTGGACCTCCTTTTGATCATTTTTCTTTAAATTGTTTCATCTTAGCAGTCATTTTCTCAAGCCACTCCCTGACTTCTTCAGTTAAGTTAGGACCTTCTTCTTGAATTATAGGATTCCCTCCTAAAGCTTGTCTCATTGTCATCATATTGACTGAGGGTGGAGAAGTAAATATATCTATTGCCATCTGAAATGCAGACCTTTTCTTAGCATGTGGTTGGGTTTTCATTCTCACATCCTCATTGGTCATAGGATGAGATTTTGGCTTTATTGTGGAATAAAATGCCACTTTTAGAATTTCCATTACATTGGCTAGAGTAGCCACAGTTTCTTTGTGCTAGCTAGCTAGCCGTGATACGAATAAAATTCCCTAGCTTGAAGTATTAGGATCTTCCTCCCCACCTTGCTCAGTTTCCTTTCTTTCTACAACCTTTATTTTATTTTTAGCATTCCCTCCATACCCTAATTCATTCACCAACTTTTACTTTCTTTTAACATTACGTGGGTATGTAGGCTCCATCCTAGCTTATTTTAGTGCCTCTATATAACCATTAATCTAGTATTGAGTATATGTCAATACTTTTTTAGGAATATCTTCAATGGTTGCTATGTCCTTTGTATAATTTAGATATGGGATGGGTTGATCAAAAACTTTATCTAAATCATACACTAGATTCAACACCTCTCCATTATTAATATCTAATTATTTTGGAACATCATGAATTTTGAGAACCTTCGTTGCTCCTAGTTTCAACCTCTTGTATGACCTCTTCCTCACATCATGATCATCATCCCAATTATGCCAAAAATCTTATAGATAATAAACATGATCATACTTCCTTCCTATTTTCTTGGAAAGGTTTTCCTCCATATCATAGTTTTTATGCCAAAGTGCAAAGAACTCTAACCCATAGAGTTTCAACTCCTCCTTGCACATATCAAAACTTTTGGATATAATTCACTTATAATTCCCACCTATCTCACAAGTTATAGTAACAACATTTTATCCATTGGGTACCTAGTTAGCATGAAGGGATATTCTATAAATCCTTCCACCCTAATATAAGTGAAAGTAGGGAATTGAATATACTAGTCCCCAATAGACTAGATAACACTTATGCTTTAAGGGATAATATTTTGGCTTTTCCCCCTTCTATTAATCTCACCAATTTCATAGAAAACACATCATTTACCCTCTGGTAATGCTCCTAATTTTGGTGGATAGTAATCTAGGGCATATGAGCATAAATCAAATTATTCCCTAGTTCTCTACTCAGGGTACCAACTCTATTCAATCCTTGTATATTTTCCCTCAAGGCACATGAATAGACAACATATAAAGACATGGTGAACTAGTGGGTGTTTGGGAACGTCATTATTTTTTCACACAACTTGTCACTGATAAGATTTCCCCAATGAATGTGAATAAGGCCTTCCATTATTTTTTTTATAAGCCTGAACATCTAGGGTTTGAATTTGTTGACATATTTGCATCCAACTATCTTGCTCAATAGGGTTATTATGTCTTAAACCTCCTAAATAAATGTTGATCTCAGGACTTTCCTCATCTACTTTGTGGGATTCTCCTAGAACCATGTCAAAATCATAAACTTCCTATTTTATTCTTTTGTAACCAAGTATGTTTTGACAAGGGCCTGCATATCTAACAGATTCATCTTTTGAACATGGGGAGCCCAAATGTGTACATAATTCCCTATATGGAGAGGTTTGAATATACTCTTCCTTATTTCTCAATGACCCTCTTGTTTGGGTCATACTATCTCATGCATTCTAGTACTAGTTCAGGGGCATCCATCACTAGCGAAAACCCTCCTACCAAATGCAATCCACTTGCAACAATATTCTTGGTGCACTGAGAGGTACCTACTTGTTGAGTCCTCGTAGCGAATTCATGATCACTAAATCCCCCCAGGGGTGAGTAGCTATAACTTTCCCACCAAATGATACAATTTGTGAAATGAAGAATTTGAATTCCTCATCTATTTCCTTATTTTTGGAAGTGCTCATATTTCTCTTGATTTCCTACATTATTAGAAAATATGTGCCTTGTGCACCAGTTAGGGCTAAATTTTATCATACATTTTCAATAATTCTTGAAAGTTCTTTACTCATGACATTTATAGTCTACAATTAGGTTAAATTCTTTACAAATAATTAGTTTTAATGACCTAACAAGTGGTAATGTCATTTAACTAGAGCCATGCATGCATAAAAAAATTAATGAAAATTTAGTTAGTTGAAGCATACCTATTTTCGCTGATAATGTGACTAAATAAACACGTATTTAAACCCTAGTAGATGTTCTCTTCAATGTTTTGTAACTTACCCTTCTTTGTGTGCCACAATCTTGGTTTTAATTCTTTGATGTCCTTATAGGTGAGTAATCTCACATGAGGTAGAGTTTTGTGGAAGTAACTACATGCTTGAGGTGGTGCCAAGTATGTGTGTTACTTTCCACCTTCATTAATTTCTTTTACTATGAATTAACTACCCTAAATAAAGGTGAAATCATGGTGGATTAGGGTTCAAATTATGAAATCCTTGATTCCTGTGTAATGACCCACCTTTGAGAGGAAAGCGAGATAGGTGGCCAACATAGCACACTTGTGTGTCACTTTAATTCTTATGAGGAAAAAGTCCTTAGAGGAAGCATCCATCTTGGATGCTAGATGATGTATAATCAATAAGGTTTTAATCATCTGACACTAGGCTTTAAAGAATTATTAGGAGTCAGGACTTTTGCTTATCGGGTTCATGAGGTCTGGGTGCAAAGGATACCTAAGACTGGGTGTAAACAAGACAAATTTGTTTCAAAAAAAAACTTGCACAAATACTTCTGGTCTCTAGTTTCAAATAAAAGAAAAGAAACTATAGGGCTATCTAGGGAAAAAGGGTTGACATGCAAAAATCAAGACAATTTTACCCAGGTGACAACTTACCAAGCACAATGACTAGTTGGGAAAAAATTAAAACTTGCAAAAGATACAATATCCTTAGAGAAACAACACTTGATGCCTAATACCCAAGTATCAAGTTGGTTAATAAGATTAGGGAAAATATTTTTGCAAACACTACAAGTTCGACAAAATAAAAAACTTAAGTGGGGGCCATACAAGTTGGATTAGGATCTCATTATTTTACTATTTCCTCCAAAATCAGCACATCCAAGCAAGGGAAAAGAAAAGGAAAAGAAAAAGTAGTAGAAATAATGGGGTCCACATTTTTTTGAAGGGAAAAATTGGGCGTGTTGTGAGACCACACAACAATTAGGTCTTATCACATAGGTTAAATAGATACAATAACTTGTTCAAAAGGATATCAAAATATTAAAACATAATCATCTCAAAGGTGAGAACAACATCAATAAATAATTGTTTCAACAATAATGTATAAAATCATATTCATTTCAAGATTAAGTCAAAATATGTGTCTTCTTCTTCAATGAGTCATAAAATATACTTCATTCAAATGAAAATCCATCAAATTTAACAAATAAATCATAAAATACATATTTTCCAACAATAATTCATAAATACAATAGCTCTCAAAATATGTTCTTTCCAATAAGTCTCAAAATGTATCCATTTCAACCATAAGTCAAAAGCATAGAAAATAATAAAAAATAAAAAATAAATCATGAAATGTATTCTCTTCATCAATAAGGTGTAAAAATAAAATATACCAATTCAATCAACAAGTTATACCAATAAGGTATAAAGGTATCTTGTCCAAACATTAAGGCATAAAGTTTAAATTATATCAAATTTCAACAATAAATCCAAGGTCATAAGTATATATCAAAATATTCAAAAACTCCTCATAAATATCCAGGAATCTATCAAGGTGAAGTTCACAAGCAGGAAATAATACAATAAGACAAGTTATAAAATAATTTAACAATGAAAATAAGTTTCAAAAAAGGTTCAATTTGGAGTTCAAAAATATTATGCACTTTTAATTTACACAAATCGTAGTAGGCTCAAGGCCTAGCTTTTGAACCTGGCTCTGATACCACATGTAATAACCCAAACGATTAACCCAAAAATTATCATTGTTTTTTTTCTTTCATGTTCCTTGATTATTATCTTATTGTGTTCATTCACTTGCATACTCAGGTACTTCTATCTATACGGATAGGCATACATCCATCTGGGAAAGGCATCCAACCATACAAGTTAGGCATTTGTCCATACCGGACAAGAATCCATCTATCCATCTGAGATTAGAATATACCCAAATGGGGTAGGCATCTATCCATAAAGGATAGGAATGTGCTCTGGCCAAAGACTTGGACTCATTGGGACCATCCGGGTTCTGAGTCACTCACTAAAGACTATACTTCTCTTGGAAGTGCACTAAGGTTTTCATCCTTAGGAGTATGTAAAAAATAAATATGTAGTTTGATTCTCGCCTCAAAATTTGGCCTAAGGTCTCAAGGAGTCAAGCGAATCCATCCAGGATTCCTTCCAAGTATAGAAAGAATGTATTCTATCTTATCTTTATGTTAGATATTTTTAGCCCCTTTTCATCTAAACAATTCTCTTGAATTATTAAATTATATTTAAATTTACCATTATCTTAAACTTTCCCCAAGCCCCATCCTCGAACGCATGAGGTATTGGGAGCATCCTTCATTTCCAAGATTGCCTACATACCCTTCTTTTAAATGGGATCAAGAAATAAAATATGTAGTTTTTTTTTTTCTAATCTATGTTTGATGTGAACTATTTTGTGGGTACACAACCCTTTCTAAGGCCCCCTTTTCCCTAGAAAGTTCCTCTATGATTGCTACCCACAACGGGAAGCTATAAAAAATATGAGTAAATAATCTCCATGACTATTACTTATTTCCTAATATATAAATCCTAGTTCCCAAATAGTGTCTCCCTTGAACTAATTTGAAATACGATTACCTTTAATTAACATAACAATATTACAAAAAATTCCATCGAACCCTATAATGTGGTTTACTAGGTTTGAACTAACAAATTTTCATTCATTTAAAATTATCTTATTAAATTATCAATCTAAGAGATATTACCTGTCTCTTGGATTTTATTAACATGGCATTCCTCATTTCTCCTCAAAAATTTAAAGGGACAATGCCATAGATATCGTTGTTGCAGTTGTGTCAGGCTATGGATGCAGTAGCTCAAGCACAATAACATTACTTGTAAATGTGAGCCAGAGGCATCCCTAATATTGAACACTACTGGTTTTTGGTTTCAACTCTTGATTATAGTTTACCTATCTAAGAAAGAAAATAACATCTAATTACTTCTTGCAAATAAAATACTTTAACAAAAAGAGTAAACACTACTTTATTCTAACACTTAAGATAATCCTCAATTATAAAATGAGTTATAAACTTTAATTGATACAAATTGAAATGCTAACTTACTATTGCAAAAATTAACTTCCTTTCCACTTTTTGATCAATAAGATCCCATTATGGGTGAGTTGAGAGCATACAGTGTATGAAAATTATAAATTACTAACTAATTCATTATCTATTTAGAAAGTGAAACTAAAAATAAGATGATAATCTACCCTTGTAAATATGATTAAATTATGGCAACTCTAATTTCTTAAAAGTAAATACAAATTAGGAATCATTACTAATTTTTAAAAATAATTAAATTGACATAGTACTAATTAGCTATCTTTAATAAAAAAATTAAGACAAAATTAATTCACTTAAGAGAATACAAATTAAACAACTAATTTACTTTTGTAGAGGAAATATTTGTTAAATAAATATTAATAAATCTATAAAATTAATAAATATAAATTATTTGAAATAATGGATACAAAATTACTCTATTGACAATTACAATTTACTTCCTAAAATTTATTAAGAAAAAATTAATTAAATTAATTAAGACAATATTAATTGTTTGAAAAGAATTTAGAAACTAAGTTATTTTTCTTGACATTACTAGTTTACTTTCTAAAGAAATGATTTAATCATATTAAGAACTATTATGCAAAATTAAACAAGGCAATATTAACTAATTTGAAAATATAATTATTTCAATAAATTCACACCAACACTAAATACAACATTTCCTTATAAAATGTTAAACTAACATTATTAATTTAAATAGATAGTTTAAAATCATTTGAAACTAAGCAATGATTTGATTTAGTTCATTAATTTATTTTAGGTTTGTTCATATGTTAATAACATATAAATTTTTTTCATGAATCTACTAATTTGATTTGTTTCTTAACACTAGCTTTATTGCTAAAAATCAAAGGAAAAGCTTAAAGAAGTATGAAATTTTCAATTAAGTAATTGTTGAGGGATAATTTATTTTAAAAACCTGAAGTAAATAATAAATTATTAATTAATTCTTGGAGATAATTTCCAACAAGAAAAATAAATGGAAAAGGATAAATTTGAACATATAATTTCACTTATTGAAGATAATAAATTAATTTTTTCATTATATATTTAAATAAATAAATAACTAAATAAAAACATTATAAATTTCTTTTTTTAAAATTAAGTTCTATTTAATATACTCTAGGAATTTCCTTTTTGTTACAATTTTCAGATTTGGCTAATTTCCTAATTTGAACTATCTTTCTTGAAGCCTACTTTGTAATAAATAATCATTTAATACAATTCCCTTTGAAAATTAATAAATTGAATTATATTATTTTTTTCAATTAAGTCTCTTTCTAATTGCTTAAATTTGAAATAAAAATCACCTATATTTTGTGTTGAGAGCCACTAAGGAAAAAATAAAATCCAAGAGGGCTATAGGCCCCTAGCTACATGTCATATAATTTTTTATTTTTTTAAATTTTTCAGTATTTTTTAATATTTGCAAAAAACATTAAAACATATATAAAAAAAAGTTCTTTTGCATGTAGTTAGCACAAAGTGCTTAGTGTTGAAGTGCTCACACCTAGCGCTCAACACCTAAGGTACTTGCATATGGGCTAATAAGCCCCACAACTTACAGGCCATAGATGGAACACTGCCCACAAAAAGCTTTAAATTATAGTTTAAAATATTAACTACTAGCTATTCTATAAGACCAAAACATTTCTTTTAACTATGCATGTAAATAGTCTTTTGTGATAACTACTAGTTCTAAAACTACCAAAGAATGCCACCCAACTCTCCACCTAGTCGTCACCCAATGGCCACCACCACCGCTGGTGCCGCCTGAGGCCTACTAGGGGGCCATTAGGGCCCTCAAATAGATCAAATTGGGCCTTTTATTTAAACTTGCACAAATTTCCACCACACTATTATATTTTTGAAAAAAAGATATGGTCAAAAAATTGGAGATGAGCACTTTCCATCCATGAGGGTTTTAAACATATTTTTTGTCATTTTTGCCAGATATTGCAAGTTGAAACTATTTGTTGTTTTTCTCTTCAATAGGCCATAAATTTTGTACCAGTGCTCTATTTTGATAAAAAAAAATAGGCGTTGGAAAGGTATTGAAGAGAATTACACAACTATAGGGCTAGTTTTTTTATATTTTTTCTCTAGTTCATTTTATATTAGAATTTTTAATTTTGGTCATTGTGGGCTTAATGAGCATTGTATCTTGGAAAAGGTTGTGTAAACACACTCATCATAAAGTTCCAACATTGTAATACCTTGGGGGGTTGATTTTTGAGACTAGTGGAAAGGGGGGTGTCTCTTTGTGTCTCTTTTTTAGTTTTCTTTCTCTTTTTGTGCACTCATAAAAAAATTTCTTTTCTGCCTGAAATGGATCAATAAACAATTCCTATATTAACACCCTATGACTATTTTGACTGGAAAAGTAAAATTTCAATCCACTTGAAAAAGTATTGATTGTATACGTAACATTGGGACTAGAAACTGAACCAACAATTGATGTAGAAAAGACAAAATGGTTTAATAAGTGTGATGAAGCATTTGGAACCTTATGTATGCCTATATGTCTAGATTTTCTCTTTCATGTTGAATATTTTTCTTCATGAAATGAAGTTTGGACAATATTGAAAAACTCTATGGTACACAAGATGAATTAAGAGGTCATCAATTGGAGAATGAGCTAATAGGTTTAAGTCCTTCAAGTTTTGATACAACACAAGGATTCTTCACCAAACTAAAGGCCATAAGATTATAATTGAAATAGTGTGGAGTTGAGAAAGATGATAAACAATTGATCTTAATTATCCTATCTAAACTTGGTCCAAATTATTTAGTATTTGTTTCTACATTATATGCCACTAAAATTTCCTTAGAAGCTTCCTACAAAATTCCTTCTCTTGATGTGTTTGCTAATAAACTCACAAAAGAACAAGAAAATTTGGTTCAAATGGGAACTATAAAATCTTCTAAGTCTCATGCTTTGGTTTCAAGTCAAGGCACTAAAGACCAAAAGATAATGGCAAACAAAATAAGAAATAAAAGAATCAAGGAGAGAATGCTTCAGATGTATCTTTTCCTACTTCTAATGTAGACGCTAAACCTTATTCAAATCAATGCAAATCTAAGAAGGGGAAGGTAAAATGTGTTGATTGTAAGAAACTTGGTCATGATGAACATAAATGTATGAAGAAACAAATTGATAACCTCACACATCTTTGTGAGAAGAGTAATAAAGGGGTCACTTAATCTTCATCTTCATCAAACCAAGAATCTACTAAGAAAAATGAAAAAGGCTATGTAGATAAATATAAAGGAAAAGCTCTTTATTCTTCTACAAGTATTGGATCAGGGAGATGGCTTCTAGATTTAGGAGCTTATCATTAGATGGCTTATTCACAATCCATGTTATCTTATTTTTAGCCTTGTATTATGCCACCTATTTTAATGGGTAAAAATAGATATATGAATGTAATTGGGAAGGTATCTGTTGATATCAGAGATGGCACTTTCAATGATATATTATGTGTACCTCATTTGTCCTATAATCTTCTATACATCTATCAAGTTACTCATAGTGGAGCAGGAAAGACTATGGAATTTACTAGATATTTGGAGAGAAGAGAGATAATTTCTACTAGGGCGGTTGATCATGCATCTCAATTGTATTCCTTTTTATATTTTATTCTTGATGATGGATTTTAGTTATCTAAACTTGGGTATACTCACAAGTGATCCAATTATTGAATCTTGCCTCCATCTACTATTGCTACTTTAGATTCTAGTGTTACTTCTTTGAATTTTTCTAGTGATTCTTCGCATCAAGATATACATTGTCTTTTAGATTCAGTTTTGTGGGATGATCTCTTAACAAGTATTTCATACTTGTTTATGGAGATGCATATTGTAGATTTAGGAGACACTTTTGATTGTATTCATCTTCTCTTTGAAAAAGTTGATTCTTGTCTAGTTTTTGTGAGGGAACACTTTGACCCTCTTGTTCAATCTCTACATGATCATTCATCATAGTTGACATAAGTTTAGATACTTTGGATCAAAATTTGGAGGTGACATATTCAAAGAAGATACAAGAGTCTTTGGATGACATTCTATATTAATCTCTAGGATATTTTTAGTTTTCATTTTCAACAGTGTGGCCTAGAATGCTTGATTTGATTGTGGGAGCCTTCAACATCGACATGGGGACACTTGAGCTGAGTTTAGAGACTCCATACATCTTAATTTTTCTTTGTACATATTCCTTTCAAGAGTGGGGAAATAACTTGCATATGCCATTGGTTTTCTTTCATCCTAAAGGGAGGAATAATGTTTGATGATCATGGACCATCTTCTACATCCGGTTTTGGGAATGGACCGGTGGATCTCTTTGGGGGGCCTTCTTTGTTTTTCTAATTCATTTAACTCTCTATTATGGGGGTGTAATTACTTTTTATGGAATGAGGTCATTGGAAACAACAATATACTAAGAGGGTGGTGAATCAGTAGATCATCAAAACTATCCCTTTAACACTTTAAAGTGATTAGTTCCTTTTAATCCCTTTAATGTAGATTGAACTAAATATACAAAGAAGTAAACATTCACACACAATAACTCATAACACAAGATATACATGGAAAACCCATGATGGGAAAAACTACAGTGAGAATAGCTGCTAGGATATACTATGCCTAATCTAGTCTCACAATGTAAATATCTTATTATAATTTTGTTTAAGGGAACCAACCCCAAGGAAACACCAATCTCATAGTTTTAGGAGCACCCACTACAAGGAATCACCCACTCCATACATTAAGAACCTACCCAAATATTTGATGGCACCCACCAATGAGATTTACAATGCAAAATAATACATTTTTTTCTATTGAAAATAATTCAATTTTGAAACCCTATTTGCAACTACTCAATTTCTTGTTGTTATCTCTGCAACACAATTCTTTTCCCTACACCTTTCATTATACTACACCTTGAATGTGAACCCTTGATAATGATCTCTGATTTTGTTTGGGTTCTACTCAATATTCATATGTGCATTCTCAATTGGATCTTTAATTCTCACATTCACTCTGTTGCATCGGTACTCACCACTTGGAAAAAAATATAATTATCTCTTTTCTCACACATTCACTAACAATCATTCAATCCTCGAGCAATACACCATAATCCATATTAATTGCATAATTCAAATTTTTATCTAGAAACTTTTGTTAGGGTTTTCTACTCACTTCATTCTCCATAAAGCTTCCTATTCATCAATCCAAACACAATCATCATCAAATTCTATACTAATGATAATTTTAGCATGTAATCAATTTAGGGTTTTTTTTCATTAATGCTTATTCTTTGTATCCTTGATCTTTTATTTTTCAAGAACATGATCTTCACCACCCAAAGGATCCAATCACAATAAAACTTGGTATCTAGAGTGGTTACTATCATTAATTTATGCTCTATGTTGGCTACCTCTTCGAATGATGGTTTTTCCTCCATTATTATTGCTTATTCATTGTTGATCTTCAACTTTAAACTTAGGTCATTGATCAGACTATTCATGCCACCTTTTTGAGAGATCTCCTTCATCTATTCTAACTTCAAAATACAACTGACTAATTGATTTTATTTTAACTACCACCATTTATCTCTATCTCTTTGTATACATAACCATCATGCACACTTAACCCATAACATTTTCACTTAGGGAATCAAACTCAATTTTCATTATGTGAAGCCAAGGAGAGATCACTGTTCGATTTCCATCCCTTGATCTCCATTATTGGATCACCATCAAATTCTATTTGACTATCACATCTTCTTTTGTGCATAAAGAGTAGAAAATGTGATGTGAAGAGACCTCACGACTCAATAGAAAACTACCATCTATCTCATAGAGCACATGTCCACCTTATCGGTCCATTGCTCTTTTGAAAAGGGGACCCACCATGTCTTCATCACTACCTTTTAGTGTATCACTTTTAGGCTTGGTGTTGTGTTATTCACAACTATGATGTGAATAGTATGAGTGATGCAATTTTAACATGCCACATGTGCATGCTTTCATTGTACTCCACTAACTTAATCTCTCATTGCATATTTTAGATATGACTTGAGTGGTTAAACAAAAAAATATGATGAACTAAAGTCTTGCAATGTAACTTCAACCATTGATCCTCAATGACTTCTACATAGACCATTGATCTTTGAGTATCACATATCATGCATTTCTTTTCTTCCATTTGTTTCATAGTAGTAATGTGAAGCAATACCATAATAACTATTGGACTTTCCATTGCACCAAAAGATGGACTTGTCAATGCCTGATATAAGACTTGGTTAAGAACCACATGAGGTAGTTAGACCATGTTACAAACCCAAGCACTAGTGCTACAAGGAAGACCAAGGGTCACACCTTGCAACAATACCCCCCTAGCACAAGCGAGGGGTTTGAACCTGTGACCAGCTCTAATACCAATTGTTGGACCTGTCATTGCACTAAAAGATAGACCTGTCAATTCCTAATACAAGCTTCAGTTAAGAACCATAGTAGGTAGTTAGACTGTGTCACAAACCCAAGCGCTAGTGCTGCAAGGAAGACTAAGGGTCACACCTTGCAACAATAACCATTAGATTTCTTTCACTTCACCTAACCTATCGATCTGACCTTATCACATATCACTCAAAGCACAAGCTGAGGTAGTCTTCAAAATGTGATGTGAAGAACATGAGAGATATTCACTTGATCTCTATGCTCCAATCTTCATCATTGAACTCCTTCATCGCATATTGAACAAACACCGGGTCATAAAATACATCAAAACATGATGTGAAGGATTGTTGTGATGCACACAAACTTCCAACTAGTAACACTAGGTAAAGGGCCCAGTAATTTTGACGACACCAATGGCTTAAGATATGACTTAAACAACCTACAACTTCTTGTACATAGTCAACATAAAAATATTAAAACTATTCATCACCATGAATACAACACTTTAGGGTTTTCTAAAAACCCTAGTTTGACGAGAAGAAACAAATAAATTAATTCCAAGCACACCACACATCCATTGGGTCTACAATTCACACCTTTAATAAGTTCTTGAAAAACCCATATTGAATATGTAGCATGTTTTCTCTTGTGACTTCTAGAAGTACCCTCTGCAGCATCATGACAATATTTCATGACAACTTTGCATCTTTTTGAGCAACATTACAATTTTGCAAAACATGCTCTTTTCTCCATCATACTGCACCAAATCTTCTTGAAATTGATCCTCTGAGCTCAATGGCATTCAAGCCTTCATTGATATGCACTTTGACATCAATGAAAACATTATTCCAACAATCTCCCCCTTTATCATTGATGGAAAAACCAAATGCTCTAAATTCCTTGTCTAATTATAGATGTTCCAATCCATGCTTTGTACCAAGTAAACCATCATTGTACCAATCAATCGAACTGGTATGTACCTGTAGACACCTGAATTTGACCACTCCCATATGGTCAAATTAACCCTTGCATTCCTCTATCCTACGTCCCTAAGCCATATTAATTAAATAATTTAGTATTTTGTTAATATTTCATCTTAGCTCAATGTCCCCTAAGGTATTTAATTAATTAATCAAATACCTTACCTCATTCCTCTCTAAATTAAATAAAGGTTTGATTTATTTAATTTAGTCGCTTTATCTAAATGAATTAAATCAATTTTTAATTCATCTTCTTCTCTCTCCTCATGTCACATCCTCCATAATCCCCTTTTAATCTATATTAATATAATTAATCTATGATTAGGATGTGCACATCCCTAATCATCATAAGGGTCGCATCCTCCATAATTTTCCACTTGCCTCTAATCCTTCATTAGCCCATCTAATCCTACATTTGCACAACCTTAATCACTGATTTAGGCTAACCTAATACTCATGGAATTTATGGCATGTGTCCTTATTCAACCCTTATTAAATGCTTTCTCCTTTTGGAGAAGGTGTCCTTTTCCCCATGTGAATTTAAAATTCACATTTATTCCTCCCATGCATTTTAAGGAATTTTTAATTGCTTCTCTAATCCACATGAGGATTTGTGAGGAATTTTTAATTCCTCATGCCCTCTCAAGGTACATGTGGAAAAATTCCTTTATGAGGAGATCTTTTCCATTCCCAAGCTACATCATAGTACCTCCACTTCACCTCCACTTCATCTCCTCTTGTCCACCTCATCTGACACATGTCAGCATAGGATGGCTTGTGAGTTCTCAACACACTCTAGCCCTTGATCTCCTCCACCTTGGATGCATCTCAACTCTTCATTAGTTTAGAGGAACTTCCCCTAAAAGTAGTGGATCTGCCCTCATTTGACCGTCACCAAGCAAGCATTCAAACAAGGCAACTTTCATGCACTTACACAACCAAGAATACTTCATTGTTGCAACATCTTAGAGCCACCATATTGCATCCAATCACTCATCCCAAGCCACCATCCCATCCATCATTGCATTAACATCATTTTGAGCATCATTTAGAGCCATTTTGTCAAAGAAGGAGCATACAAAATCAAGATAAGAGGGCCAACCAAAGGAGACAACTCAAGCAAGTTAAATTTGGCATTTTCTTGTGTTTTTTTTGGGGTTAAACTAGGCCAAAATTGAGTGTTTTTTTTTGTGTTTTCTTGCTTTAATTTCCATTGTTGTTTTGCATTCTAAGGCTAGAATTCACATGCACATATTTCTAGCATGCCCGGTGGGACCCACGTCATGGGTCTTCTTTTATTTTTTTGTTGTTTAAAGTTTTGCAAGTTTGGATTTTACATAGGGGTGAATCCACCCTCAATGGGTGAATCTACTTGATGTAGGGGTGGACTTGCATTAAAGATAGGAAAACTCATACATTCCTTTCTCTCAAAAAGGTGAATTTTCTATTGCTAGTCTAAATCAATATTTTTTAGAGGCGAACGCGCTCAAGTGACTTGAACAGGTGAACCTACTTAAAGAAGTGGAAATCCTACTTTGACCTTAGAGGTGAATACATTCTCACCCCTTAATTCAATAGGTGAGTGCACTCACACCCATTTCCTAAAAGGTCAAACTTGCATCCTAGATAAAGGATAATTTACCTCATGTAAAGGTGAACTTGAGGCAATCTAGAATGTTACATTTTTTGATTTGATCTTTCATTTGATTTCAGTTTTGGATACTAATGAGCTAACATTTTTGTATGCGATTGTTGGATTTCACTAACGATTTGTGTAGCTTGTATCACATTTGATGAAGTTTGGAGGTGAAACTACTAACACGTTTGTTGCAAGATGGTCAGTTGAGGATCCCTAGATTAGATTGTTTGTATTTTTCATACTAATCTAGACACACATAGACTTAATTAAAGGGTAAATTAACTTGTTTTTCATGTTTGGGAGTGGGTTGTTGACATATGCACTCCCCTTGCTCTGTAAAATGATCCTAGGTGACAATAAATTGCAACACATTCTAGTCCAGTTGAGTCCACCTAGGGAGTACTAGTACGTGTATGCTATCCCCTTACACTATGTGCGAACTTAGGGACCAATAGAAATGTCTAGTATTTCCTTCCCTATAGGATACCTACCTAGTTTTTCATCACCCAGGGGACAATCTCAACCACGTGTTATCGGTAGGGTATATAAAAGGGGGAGAACTAAAGTTGTACCACAATCTAGTCACATCATGTCTAGTGAAGCATTGAAGCTAGGGTGATACCCATATAAGATGTGTAGGGTTGGTCCAAGTTTCCAATACCTTGGTGGGGCTCCTGATCCATGCTTGTGATAGGATTGTGTTCATGGTTATGCCTCTGCACCCTCCTGGTGTTTCAAGGACTCACAAGAGAGCTTGTGTTAGCCTAGATAGAGACTCATGTTTAAGTTGTGACTTGGTGTAGTGTAGGGGATGTGGATCATAACCCAAAGTTACTCACCATGTACTCCCTTAGGTTGACGTAGAAATCCTCATGGTGAACTATGATAGTTCTCAAGGAGAGAGAAGGTAATCGCATGGCGTCTATTGATGACCTTATGCCATTGGATATCTATCTATCCACCTTCATGAGAAAGGGTGATCTAAAGAACCACCTCAATATCATAGAGTATTAAGCTCAGGGTGTCCCCTCAAGATGGTGGGCCTACATTGAGTTAGCAAACTTTTACTAATAATTTTAGGCTTGTGCTGCCTGGAGTTTTTCCTTGTGATATACCAGTGCTTGTCATCAGTCTAAGTTAGTCCAACCCATTTCTTCTTGTTTGTCATGTTTTAAGTCCTTTGTCATAGTTTTCCCCTACCCTCAGTGGTGAGTTTTCTTCTCATAGGGGAAAACTTGCATTGTGAACAAGCGATCCTGCCCTAGAAGAGGCGATTCCATGTCCTAGTCTATTCTAGTCATCCTTTAGGAAAAATCACTTTTGTCATGGGAAAATTTTCTTGTGGGTCTCTTAGATAGGCGACCTTGCATCCACCCATTCTTCGAATAGGCGGCCTCATGACCGTCATAGGAAATCCTACGTCTAGTCCCTACCATATTTGTCCATACATCCAAAGACATAGGTGATCCTTTCATCCTCATAGGTGATCCCACATCCACTCCATACCATCTCTATCCATACACCTAAAGTAATAGGCGATATTTTTACCTGATAGGAATTTTTGTGTCCTATTTGTATACTTGAAGAAAGAGGCGATCTTGATAACTAGATAGGCAAACCTATTGTACACAAGGGTGATCCCACATCTTTCTGATCCTACATATCAAGATTTAGGTGATCCTAATACTTTTTTAGGTGAACCTATGAAACCCTAACCATACAATTGACAATATAAGTGATCTTGTGAATTAGAGGGGTGATCTTCTGACACACAAAGGTGATTCTGTAATCCCTTAGATAGGTGATCCCACTACTTGGAGGGGTAGACTTGTAGAACATAGAGGTGAATCTACCTCCCATTCAAAGAACTTGAGAGTTAATCCTTTGGACCATTGAAAGCATGTTGTTTCCCGAGTCTATTCCTATGATAAAAAAAAATTATCACCATTTGTCTACCTATAATTGTCATTTTATTCCATCTATTTTTTTTGAAAGTCATCAAACCTACAATCAAACCATATAGGTGCATCTTAGGACATCCCTATATTGCATATCCATCATCAATTTGTCAATTTGAGTCCCTTAGATATTGTTTTAGGGGTTTTTTATCCAATTCGGTTAGGTAACTGACCTTCATCCTCATCATTTATGCTTACTTAGGATTTTCATCCATCTTGAGTCAATAATCCTTTGCAGCCTAATCAATCTAGTTCCATTTTAGGGGTAGATTTTGTGTTGTAATCATCATCCTCATCATTTGATCTAATCAATATCATCCTACATCATCTAGTCACACTCCTAAACTTGGTTGAGATTCAATCCTATCAATCTTGTCCAATAAATCATCCTATCCATTCAATCAACCCAACTCAATCAAATCCAATTATCAATCCATCATTATCCTAGCAATCATCCAATCAATCGATCTATCATCCTAGCGATCCTTTAAGTCATCATCTAGGACACCACTTAAGTGCATCTTAGGACTTAGTGTCATCTTAGTCTTCTGGTCCTTTTGCATTTGCATTCCCATTACTCAATCACAGGAAAGAAAAATCATGGAGTTACAATAGTCCCAAGGTGCATAGCCTCGACACACTCTAAATCCACCCCCCTAATAGTGGATCATCGCAATCCAATACTAAAGTTCACCCTCACCCTTCCATCGAGGAAGGCATGGTCAATCAACCTAAGTTAGCCATTTATGAAAATCTTAGTGATCCTACCAATGTGCAAATGATTGAATGTCTTCTTACTAAGTGTGGGGATAAGATTCTAGCTCAATTTCTCATGAGTGGCACCAATCCACCTCCTAGTTTTGATATGTCACAATATATCAATATCAAACCCGAACCTCTAACACAAGATCCCAAAATCTCCCAGGTCAATATGGGATCATCAATCCCTCAAGTACCCCAAGTTACTCCACAAGATACATGGTACCAACCTAGGTTTGGAAATGATGTTTTTTATCAAATCCCACCCTGTCTTATTTGAATTTTTGTCATGGGTGTGGAACCTAATCTCAACAATCCTCAAGGTCCTAATCCTAATAATCTTCAAGGTGTCACTAATCCTCAAGCCCAAGCCAATCCACAAGTGCAAACCAATCTATAGGGACAAAATAATCCTCAAGGTCCTCCCCTGATAAATCCACATGGTCGTAACCCTCAAGGTTTTATCCCTGCATCCTTTGTGCTAATTGTACTGCCACCTCTACCCAATCAAACGAGCCAATCATCAAGAAATATTGGAGGCAATGTATATAATCCTTTTGATTTTGTGCCTCCTCATATTCCCCTTATCCACACTCAACCATTACCACAATAAAATTTGTTACCTAATCATAGTACCTCCATCCCACAACAACCACTATATCAACATCCACCTCATCAATCTCAAATTTTACAACAAAATCAGTGACCCCCACACCAACCTCAAGGACATCCATCACAACCTCTACACTATTCCTAGGTCAATTCTTAATCACAACCACCAAGCCCAAGGAAACCATGCTACTCAATACCAATATTATTCACAACCCCCACTACACCATTTTTTGCCTCGCTATCACCAATTACCTTTGAATAATGCATATTATCAACTGCCTCCTCAACCAAGCACACCTACACCATAGCATATCACTTCCAATGTTAATACTAACTACTCATATTATAATCAACAACCTCCACTCCAATATCAATCACAACAAAACACCTCCTATCAACAATCCAATCCACAACAACCTGCATACATACCTCAACAACAACCCACTTATGATTATCATTCCAATCCCAATTATTCATATTATAATCAATCATCTTCATCCTAGTAATGTTGTACCCCTTCTTCATATTACCAAACCCCTCCATCACACCAAAAAATTTACGTCAATCCTCAATCCACCTATGTGGAGTAATACCAATAGATCCCTCCATACCCACCTCTACCATCATATGATCAAACCATCCCACCTCCACCACAACCCCAACAATAATATTCTCCTTATGATCAGTCCAATCCAACTAATCTTCCCCTACCAACACCAATCAATAAGGGATGGGAAGATATGAAGGCTTCCCTCAAATATTTACAAGCAAGTACCTCCAAGAAATCCTTCAAATTTAAGGGAATTTTTCCTTATCCATTTGATCCTTCCATTTCACTTATCCCCTTTCCTAAACATTTCAAAATGTAAAAAATTGATAAATATAGGGGAAGGGGAAATCCTAGAAACCATTTGGAAGAATTTTACACACATTTTTAGGAAGTCATGCATAATGACAACTACCTTCTATGATTTTTCCCTAGGAGCTTAATGGGACAAGTCTGGATTGGTTCATGGGTCTCCCGAAGGGGCCAATTTTATCCTTTGCAATTTTTTTAGAAATGTTTGTGGCACACTTATCTTTTAACCTAGAGAAGGACACAAACACATTGGACCTCTTAAAAGATAAACAACATGAAGGAGAAACATTTGCAAGCTACCTACAAAGGTGGTGAGTCTTAACCAGTTGCCTCAAGTCTAGTCTTCTTGAGAAAGAGTTAGTAACTATCTTTGTTGCAAATTCACACCCTGAGATTTCCCATAATATTCATCTCCATTGCGTTACCACCTTCGTGGAAGTCATTGAGAAGGGAACTACCATCGAAAAATCCCTTGTTGCTAAAGCTCAAATCAAAATCTTCAAGGAAGATAGGTAAAATTCATCTAGAGACAAATCCCACTACTAGAAAAAGAAAAAAAATGCTGTCAACGATGGTGTCACTGACACTAAACACATCCAAGTAGCTAGCACTTTGCAAAGATCACAGTGTCTCTAATCCATAATCTATTTCAAATTTCATATCTATACCACATGGTGCATCCCATCCTCCCCCATAGTCCAATCAATACAATCAAGGGAATAATAAGTTTTCCTTCACTCCTTTCGAAGATTCCCTAAATGTTGTATTCAAGAGGTTGCTTCAAGCGAATTATGTAGTTACCTATCCTATGACAAATCCTTTTGATGATTCAAAGACAAAACCCGCTTGGTATAGAGAGAATGACTATTATGATTATCACAAGATCAAAGGTCACTCCACTAATAAATGTCAAGGACTTAAGGGTTATATCCAAGATCTCATAGATCGAGGTGATATTATAGTGGATGTGAATCAGGCTACATTGTCCAATGCTCAATTATAGATATATCAAAATTCCTTCCCTAAGTACAATTAGGGTCCCAGTACCCCAAATGAAAACCCTAGATCTAATAATAATAGCCAGAATAACAATTTAAATACTATTAGCTATAAAAATGTGCCATACAAATATGAGAACATTATTACGTGCATCATCCAAGGAGAACCCCGTGTCTCTATGTTCCATGTTAAAGGTAGGGACACTTAGTGTGTTGTCACTACAAGCCGTATCTGCATATCAGTTCTTGGGCTTTCCACTTCATCTCAACTAGCTCTTGTGAGTTCACAATACAATATTCTTGACCATCTTTGTAAGACCCCAGCCCAAATATCCATTCTAAATTTTCTTAGGTCTTCCCCAATCCACCAAGAAATCCTTACAAAAGCTCTTCGAGATATTCATTTTCCCAACGACATTGATCATACCTAGTTCCAAGCTTTAGTAGGACATTTATCAGCCACCTATTAGCTAGGATTCATTTAGAATGATATGACATCGATCGATCCATCCCATAACTGTGCCTTACACATTGAGGTCCTGGTCACCCACCATAAGGTAAAATGGGTCTTAGTAGATAATGGCTCTACCTTCAATCTATGTACATTAAATTTCATAAAATAGGTAGGGTATAGTCATGCTAACTTGGATAGTCAAACTATTACAATCAAGGCCTATGGCAATTTAGAAAGGGACTCAAAAGGTATTATTTGTCTTCCTATTCAAGTTGGTCCCATCATGCAATACACCACATGCCACATCCTTGATCTGGATTTTTCATACAACCTTCTCCTTGGCCAACCATGGATCCATTCCATGTAGGCCATTCCATCCACCTATTTCCAATGCCTAAAATTTCCATACAATGGGGTCAAAGTAACTATCCATGCCAATCCTCAACCCTTTGAGTATTGTTGTGCTCTAGAAGCTACTTTCCCCCACTACCAATATTTTCCAAGAGTAGAAGTGGGGGCACCTTAGGAATCACCATCTAACCCATCCTCCAATTCACCATCCAACACATCATACATTCCATCCGCTACATCTGAATCCACCATTACCAAGGTCCAGATCATTAGTAAAGGTTGTGGAGAATATGAGATGCATATAGCTCTTAATGTGGCTACAATACCTCCATCTCCTCACACCTACAACAACCTTCTCAATTGACACCGAAGGAAGAAGTGAAGAAAAAACTATTAGCTCTAAGAACATGGGTTCTACCACTTTCCAATCCCTAGGAACACTACAAGATTAGGTAGATAAAGACATCAGTCAATGGGTCTATAGAGAAGAACCTGAGCCATCACCTCCTCTCATTGAATGCTTCCAAAATTTTTATCCCCATGCATCAAAACTGGGAAAAAAATAATTATCAAGGGGGAGGACTCGGTGCATAGGAACATGGAAGATTACACCCCATTGAGACACCTATGTGACCTAAACATGTGGGCTTAGGCTATGAAAAAAAGAAAAAGGGTCCCACACCATTCAGTAGCACCTCAAATAATTTCAATTTGGATAAAAATTTCCTTGAATACATACCTGAAGAAGAAGCCATCATACTCTCATATGATGATGTAGATATCCCTTCCCTCTTTGATTCCACATCAGTCTTTTCCATCAGCCTTTCCCTCCATCACCCCAACCTTATTGATTGGGACCTACGAGGGAGCACACCTATAGAATTTTTTCCTTTAGAGGACACTTATGTACATCTTATAGGATTGGGGGAAGATGAACACCTTAACTGAAAAAGAAAAAAGAAACAATACAAAAAAGATTCATCTAGTGAAAACCTCCCTGAGGCACTTCTTGACTCATCAAAAGTAAAAATAAAGGGTGTATCTGATAGTGAAAATCTCAATGAGGTGCTAGAGGATGAGGATGTTCATATTCTCCTTTTTGGAGCACATTTATCTTAACATTCTTCAATTCTAATTGAGGAAACACAAGAAGTTAATCTAGGAATAGAAGAGGAGCCCAAAATCACTTATGTTTCCAAGTCATTGTCAGAAGAAGAGTACCCCATCATTGTCAATCTGCTAAAGGAAGGGATCATTAATTTTGCATGGTCCTATTTAGATATGCCAGGATTGGATCCCGTGTTGGTTGTACATCATCTTGATGTTCATTCAGATGCAAAACCAATTAAACAAAAGCTTAGTAAAATGCATCTTGAAGTGGCTTTACTTGTCAAGAAAGAATTGGAAAATTTTTTAGAGGTTGGATTCATCAGACCTATTGACTATTATAATTGGATATCTAACATAGTACCTATGGAAAAACTTAATGGGAGCATTAGAATCTATACAAACTTCTAGGATCTTAATAAAGCTTGCCTGAGAGATGATTTCCCACTTCCTAACATTGACATGTTGGTAGATCTCATAGCAGGACATGCTATGCTATCCCTCATGGATGAATTTTTTGGCTATAATCATATTAGAATTGCACTTGAAGATCAACACAACACTGCTTTAACCACCCCTTGGGGCACTTTCTACAACAATTTCATGCCCTTTGGTCTCAAGAACATGGGAGAAACTTACCAACATGCAATGATAGTCATCTTCCATGAACTCATCCATATTATAATGGAATATTATGTTGATGATCTACTAGGGAAGTCTAAGACAAGAGAAGATCATCCCAAGATCCTAAGGAAAATCTTTGAGTGGTTAGAACAATACAAGATACACTTGAATCCAAAGAAGTGCATTTTTGGTGTCACATCTAGAAAATTATTAGGCTTCATTGTATCTAGAAGGGGCATTGAAGTGGATTTAGTGTAATTCAAGGAAATAATGGAAATTCCCCCACCACAAAATCTCAAACAATTAAAAAGTATGCAAGGGAAATTATAGTCTATCAGGCATTTCATCACCCAACTTGCTGATAAATGCCAGTCATTTATAAACCTCTTATGTAAGGACATCATTTTCAAATGGGATCTAGAGTGTCAATAAGGCTTCAACAAGATCAAGGAGTACCTAGCCAATCCTCCCATTTTAATGCCTCCCATTCCAAGTAAACCCCTACTACTATATATCTGAGCCACATCCGTTGCAGTGGGGGAATTGTTAGCACAACATGATGGGATTTCTAAAGAATGATCCATCTACTATATCAGCCGAACACTTGTGGGTTATGAGCTTAATTATTCCCCGATGGAAAAATATTGCTTGGTTGTTGTTTTTAAGTTCACAAAAGATGCATCATTATATGCTCAGTCATCCTATCAAGTTAATATCAAAAGTTGACCCACTCAAATATCTGTTATCAAGAACATCATTAATTGGCCACATGGCTAAGTGGGTTATGCTACTTAGTGAGTTTGGCATAGAATATGTGGACCATAAGCCAATCAAAGTGCAAGTGATAGTAGATCAATTTTTTTATGCTCCTTTGTTAGATGTGTATCCATTAGTAGCAAAAATTCCTGATGAGGGGGTCCTTACAGTTTCAGAATTGGATACATGGACACTATATTTTGATGGGTCATACACTCATAATAGAGCTAGTGTGAGTATTCTCTTTGTCACCCCACAAGATTACTACATCCTAGAATAATTTAGGTTAGCATTCCCATGCATGAACAACATTTTTGAATATGAATCTTTAATCATAGGCCTTAGAATCACAATCCAATGGAATATCACCCATCTCTGTATCTTTGGTGATTCTCAACTAATAATCAAACAAGTCAATGAGAAGTGAATGAATAGTGGCCTCTCACTCAAAACAACAAGATGAAACTCACTTTAATCACCAATTTGACATTGTTATGGTGCTTAGAATCCTACACTAAAAAAGTTCTAAAAGAAATAGAAAAAGAGGAGAGGGTTAAGAGATCTATTCTAATTCTAAGCAATGAATGGACAGTAAGAATGGATGATGCTATAGTAGATAGAGTCCCATAAAACTAAGTTTTTCTTGACCAAGAGAAACCTACAACTACACAAAACCAGTGCAATCTTCTAAGGTTTGCATAATTTCAACCATCCATTCACCATTAAAGCATGAACAATAGATGAAATTAAGTGTAGCAATATGAACAATTCTCAAACTAACTTTACACTACTACTTATCATCAATAGTCAACAAAAATTATGAGCAAGGAGGATATCAACACCATAGCATTCTTCACCATTAAAGTGTAACATATACTAGCAACTAAGGAAACTTAAAACTAGAACAACAAAGCTAAAATCTGAAATTGGGAGAATGAATCATGTAAACATGAGAAGAAAACACAAGAATCCATCAAACAATGCTATTCCCAGTAATTTTTTGTAGCATGCCTTTACACAACAACCCAAATCTCTCTTTGAAAATGAGAGGAGACCCCTATTTATAGTTTTCCAAGAGAAAAATGAATGGACAAGATTAACTTTCATTGTGTGGCTCAAATTCATTTTACATTAGGGTTTTACCTACCTCCAAATATATAGCAATATAAAATACATTCTTCTATTTTCCCCTATTTTTTCCTCTAGTGGCTTGAAATTGTAGTAGTTTTGTCTTATAGTGGCTATCATCCTTTATAGCTACTTTGACAAATATTCATTATCTATAATGGGATTTTCAGCCATTTTCTGAGCATTTGCATATTCAATGGATTTTCCAAACATGGCTATAAGCTTCTTTTCCTTAGAGAGATCAAATTTGAGACAATGGAAGGATATCCTCTTGATTCTTTCAATGATTTCCTACCAATTTTCTACATAATTTGAGGAAGCCTCAATCATCTACTTTGTTCAGATGAAAGATACCATAGAAAAATCCATAAAGTCTGGTGATAGGGTGTCACTAGCTCCTTGCTCCATTTTCAAATACTCCATGTTATTAGCTTGGTGCTTGTCATCCCATTTGTGATCCACCTAAAGGTCATGCAAGACCTTCTCCATAACTTCCTTCCTGTAATCCAAGTTCATCAACTAGGTTTATATCGGCCAGTGGTCTTCCTTCTAGAATTCCAACTCCTTTCCCTAGGTACCTCAAGGAAGCTTAAGGATGCAATCCAATTTGGGATAAATGATCCTATATGTTTATGGGAACTCTTTACAGGTATTCATCATACTTTCTATGTCCTTCACTAAGCTCTGATACTTGTTGTACATCGTAGCTACATGGTCAATCCCTTTGTCGCTGTTGGATACTACTTTGTTGAACCAAGCAATCATGGACTTGTTCTAGTTCTTCCTTTTCTCCATTTTACTAATATCCTCTTTTGACAAAAAGGAGGGTGGCACCAAAAATTTTGTTGGAGTCTCTTGTTCTGTAGACATCAATCGTTGGATGTAGGTAGTGAGATTTTCTACTTGTGATTTCAATTCTTATTTTGTGGACTGATCCTTATTCATTTATTGCATGATGGTGGCCACCAACCCTTGGAATTCATCTATCTTCTATCCTCAGGTTGTTAGGCCTAAGTTAATGGTGGATATGATGTAGCCTTGACCTTGCATGGTGCTTGTATCTTTTTCTATCACAAGGGTGGTTATTTGTATCATTCAGGACCTGGAGGCATCCGCTATGATGTGAGAGTGGACTTTGGGCTTCTTTTCTTTTCTGGTTTTTGTCTACACCCTAGTTATAAATGCATCAAGCCTAACTTTAGGGTTCATGACCACAAGAGTGTTTTTTTTCAATTGTTATTCTAACCAATTGGGAATCTTAGCTTGACTCTTGGGTGATTCATGATCACCTTCCTTTTCCCTATCCTTCTAATGCTCATCTTCGTCATTTCCAGGAGTCTCTTCTTCATTCTTCCCTTCTTCATCCGAGCCTTCTATTTGTATAGCCTTTCCTTTGTCTAGCTCAATAGAAGCTATATTCTCTTTAGGGATGCCTTCTTCTTGGGGTTCTTTCCCTTCCCATTCAATCTCAATAATGTGCTTAGGCTTGGAGCTCTTTTCCAACACATTTTCTTCTTCTTTATCTTTCTCTTTTTCTTCCTCCTTTTTGGGTGGTATTTTTTCTTCCTAGACTAGGCCCTTGTCCTAGCCAATTAGTGGAGGCTCTTTCAGTATCTCCACCTATGTGTCAGTGTCTATCTTCTCTTTAGAATGATTTCATTTTGGATCAACTCTTTTGTTAGCTTTTTCATGTTGCGAGGGAAACTCCTCATCTAGCTCTTGGTCTAATGTTTCTATCACATAATGGTTATTAAGAGTCTCAACATCCTCTTCTGAAGTGTGTGACTTCTCCTCATCAAAAGCCATTTTTTCCAAGTTTATATTCAGCTCACCTTCTAGGTTCTCAAAATAATCATCTCAATCAAAATCTTCAGGCTCATCTACTACATCCTTTGAAGCCTCTCCATACTGCTCTGAGTGACATCTTTCCATTTCTTCTGAGATCTGCATTGTGGCATCCATTTTAGGCAGCTCTATAGGTGGTGGGGAAGAGGTAGGGAAGAAACAATTTGGGCTATTGAAGCCTGGTCCTTGGGGTCAAGGATTACCCTAGAGAGTTAATTGGGCACATTCTACATATATTCCACAAAATCATGTGGCAAAGTGAGAGTTAACATGGTAACCATGGATATTATGAATGACAGAGCAGAGAAAGTAGGAAGTGGAGGATAGAGTGAAGAAGATGATAGTGGAGATGTCATAGAGGAGGATTAAGTATCATCATCAGAGTAGTCGACAAGGTGGAGGAAAGGTGGAATGAGATGTCCATGGTGGGTAGGGATAAGATGGGTAAATCCTTAGAAGAAGGAGGTAGAGGAGTGGCAGTGTTGACAACGACAACTGGAGTGGATATGGTAGGCAACAAGCATGACTGCTTAGTTTTTTCTTCTTCCTCATGCTGAGGATCCTCCTCTATGGTGAGCATTTCAAGCATGAATATCCCTACTTTCTTCACTCTTTTAGATGACTGCCCTTTAGTGGGATTTTTGGAATACACCTTTCTTTTCTTTGATCTAGTAGTCGATGGGGACTTGGGAGCTTCTTCTAATGGGATGAAGATTGCACCACTATTATTTTCACTTTCAATCTTGTCCTCAAGCTCATCATAAGCCAATTCAACACCCTGCTCTTTAAGTTGAATAATTTATGCATTCACCTACAATCTTGTTCTATTTTCAATGGTTTGGGTCAATATATCAAGGTTGGTAACCTCTTCTTCACACTAATCTATTATTGACAGGGGAACATTGGCCAGAGCATGGTATCTATCATCAACAATATTGTCTTCCTCCACTATCTGATCAGGCATAGGGGATAGATTTACCGACTTCACAAAATAGGTTATCATTCTCATATAGTACCTCATTCATACTTCTTTATCATCTTTGAAATTTTCCTAGAAGTCCTCAACATGAGGTCAGTGAGTGTATTGTCATCCAACCCATTTCTTCAACTTTCCATAAGGTTCCATCCTTCCTTAGTTAGTGTGGAGATATGAGTTTTACTCCACCAAATTTTTCTCTAAGTACTTTGCGCATTGGGTAGTGGGGCAGGAATACATTCCTTACCTGAAGGTCAGGGGATATGAGATCCTGGCTCAGTATTTATCACTTAACAGTGAGTGGGAAGTTTGCAACTACTAATAAACTTCCAACAAGATGATGCGGTCATTTGGATAGCACGACAACTGGTAAGGTTTCCTCAAGAACCCTTATGCTCTAATATATGTGAACTTTTGGAATTGTATGAACAAATACCCAAATTTCTTGATGAAAGCTCTTGTGCTATGTTAAAATCTTCTCTCAAAATCCCCTCCTAGGAGTCTGATTATGTGTGCAATGAAGGCATCATTTACCCTTTTGTATTCTTTCTTGAAGTTTCTATATTGTAGTTGAGGGTAGCAGTTAAATACTTTGAACTCCCCTTTCGTTGTTCCTAGTGGGTTTGCACTAAATAGTCCTTTGTAAGGGAAGTTCTCTACTAGTAGATATACTAGATATGAGGTCTTCTTGATTTTCATGAGTTGGTTGTGCAAGTTGTCGCTAATCATCTTGGCCTAATGGAACTTGGTCTTTCCTTAGAGGATTTCTTCAATGAAACAAAACATCCTTTCCTCAAAGAAGGAAGCAGTCAGGAGTCCCATTACCCTACTTAATAGAGTGACCCGTTCATGATATTATTCAAATAATTCACTCCTAAATAGCTCCTGGGGTACTTTACTGGTGTTTCCCCTCTTTTATTTCAACCAATGTTGGTTGATTATTCTTTTGCATGTGATGGGGTCTTGCTTCCACATGTTTTCAACATATCCTTTCTTTGTTTCTTCCATTTCATTGAATGTGGGGATGTGGAATGTATGGCCAATAGATTTAGCAGACAATTCTTCCAATTCTCTTCTATCGTTATCAATGATCTTCCTATTGGAATGATAACATTCCTAACAAGTCATAGCAAGCTCTGGGGAAATTAATGCGGGAGGAAAGCTAGCCACCTTGGAGAGACCACTTGCCCTGATTTTTTGTTTATTCTCAGTATTTGGGTTAAGCATCACCCTTTGCTTGAATTTGTCAATATCCATGTGCCCTAGTTTTGTATCTGACACTATGTCCTAGGTGGAGGAAATTTTGTAGGTACACTCCACTATGTGAAACTAATACTTCATTTGGTCTTTTTCTTCTTTCCTTCTTGACACCTTTGTAGGATTCTTTCCCTTATAAACCTTTCCTATGGGTTTTACTGATGATCCCTCATCAGGTTCTATAAATTTTGCATGCAAAGATGTAGTAAGTGCATTTCTATACATATATAACGAGGAAAATATCAGTCAAATCCTTCATAAATGAGGGTTAGATCCATTCAAACATTCTTAGAAGATCATAAAATTTATCATTGTTCATCATTCAGAGTTTGTTTGGATCATTTAGGAAAATGTGGGCCCAAGGGTGTGGGTTTCCTCTAGGCGGAAGCCATTAGGAGCAATGTGGGGCAAGATAGTGTTGGGGTCACAAAATCTCGCAGTTGGCTGTCCACAGTGAAACTCTCATATAGTTCATTTGATTATCAAAATATCTAATGAGGTGATTAGGCACATGCAAAAATAGATTACATATTTTTTGGCATCATTGGATTGGGCTTTGATTCTTTACATGTTTGGGATGTGTGGGAGCTATGAAGTAGATCACTGTCTTAGGCTTAGCCATTAAACAACATCATTTGGTAGGTGGCAACCCACATGCGAAGTTCCACATTGTGGGACCCATGAGAACCTTGAATGGCCTGGGTTGTGCCTTGATGTTTTAACACTTTGGGATGCACATGGGGAAGTCATCAGGCCTCTGTTGAATGTTTTCTATTAAGGAATGACCTTAGAGGGATGGTGGTCCATAGGTGGCAGTCTGCATAGACGAGCCTGCTTCGAGCTCCTAGACTTAATTTTTGGTACTGATGAACTTCAAAATAGAAAAGGGAAACCACTCCTACAGAACTTTCCATGCAGGAAGACGTGGTCACTTGGTGGTAAGAGTGGCGATGACCCAGAAGAGACCTGAAAATGGTAGTCCACAAAGGTCTTCCCTTAGTTAAATTTAACTTAGCATTTTGCTTAGTAGATGAAAGAGGTAATGATGAGCATGGAGTCTGCATTGCAAATGAATGGGGTGACCTATCCATTAAACAATGACAACTGAAAGATGGTGAGCCACATGTAGTGGCCTGCAAAGTCATTTGGACTTAATGAATTTTTTAGATTATAAGCTTGGTCCATTCGACGATTGTGATGAATGCGGGTCCTATGCTATGTGGAGTCATGAAGGCTTGGCCAATAAGCCACGGTGATGGGGTGGAAATGATCCACACATGGAATTTTGCATGGGAATTCCATTGCAAATTCGATGACCTAGCCATTTTTTGATATTTTCAATATCAACATGGATGGTAGTGGTGGGGTTGTGGTCCACAAGGGTTTCTTCACCATATGAAGAATGGCAATGGAAAATTGGGACTCCGCATGGGTGTTATTTTAACCAAAACTAAGGGATTTTGTTGATTTAAGTGGATACCTAATTTGGGGCCGAAGGACATGAGAGACTCTAATGGATTTCCATGATGAAGGAGAGCTTGGATTCTCAAAGATTTACTACTTACGAAACCCTAAATTTGTAAAGAAATTGTTTCTTGAAGATTTAATCATGGATATACATTAAAATAGTGCAAAAATCTGATGAAAACCTTGGTTTGGATCCACTGTAAGCTTGTGCAGGCATGAGCTCCTTGTTCTCCATTTTCCTCTCTTTGGAATTTTAAAAATGTGAATGAAAATGATAGGTGGGGCTGCATATTTATAGGCCAAAGTGCATTAATGGCGCACAATAAATTTTAGTATGGTAGGTAATGGGGTTTTTGGGATGCGGGAACCCAACTTGGTGTTGATGTTGGATGAAGACTCAAGTGGTAGTGGAAATTGTAGACTTTGAAATGTAGGTAGATGCCAAGAGTTAGCCACTAGCTAGTGGTGGAAAGATAATGATGACCCGCAAGGGGAAACCTGTAAAAGTGGATCCACAAAGACAGGAGGATGCGATGACGAAGGACCAAGGGAAACCTGTAGGTCTGAACCTGCAAAGGAAAATAACTTAGCAAATTTGGTGGGGGTGATTTTGGTAAAGGGCCTGTGGTGACTTTACTACATGTGACCAACTTATGCTCATAATTAGGGGCACGCAAAATGAGGCAAAGGAAAAAATGACCCGGTGAAGGAAAAAAGGAAACAGTGGGTCCTTGGTCTAAATGGGGCATGTGTACTATATGAACAACAAATGGTGACTCTACTAGGAGAGTGCTCCCAAGTGTTCTAAGGGTAAGGATTCATCTAGAACCCAGAATCTCTAGTTTTGATGACCAGAAGTTAGTTTCCCCAAATGAACTCAAGACTTGAAAATAATGGGATCCTTGGTTGAATCAAATCACAAAAATATCTCAAAAGTGAGTGTAGTGAGTTCATTTTCCTCTCTCAAAGACCATATACGATAGAAATAAATCAGCCAAGGAAAGATACATAAGTTTTCTAACCCCAAAACTAACCTGGAAATTGCTCCATTGCTAGTCAGGTGTCCATATCCCCAATGAAGTTGTCGTTGTGTCCCCAAAAACATTGATTTATTGCAAGCAGGGCATCCATAGCCCTGATAGAGTTGTTCGCACACCCACATAGTTGTTTTCTTCAACATTTTCTTTCTCTTTTCTCTTTTCTCTTTTCATATTTTCTTTCAATACTCTTTCTCAACTGCATAATAATTGAACCTCATAGTGGGTTTGGAAATCACAATGGTCATAGGAGCAGACTTAAGATTTTTCACTTGCTGTGGCTTCATAATGACTATCTGATAACTCATCGAGAGTACTTAAGATATATTTCATGTATAATCTGAGATAAGTGTGAAGGGATTCAAATAAGGGTTTAGTTCTAGGGAAATTTGGAGTTCAAGTAAGAAAAATTACCTCATAGAGGCGAATAGAAATTTGTGGTAACTCATGAAGACTTATCAAAAGATTAGATGGGATCAAGTAGAAAAGTGGACCCTCTAACGAGCTAAGCATGGCCACTGCATCAAGATCAAGCAACACCCTCAATAAAAACAAAAGATTGGAAAGTGAGCAAAAGCGAAGCGAAAGCAAACAACAAAGAAAAAGAACCTACTCTAACTATACACAGCTATATACAAAGGAGATGAGCTTGGAAAGCTCAAGAAAGGAAAAAATGCTTGAGATACTACCCATTGATAGGAAATGGGACATCTTCTCTAGTTAAAGTTTTGAGGTGAATGGCATTATCTCCTAGAATTTCATAAATTTGAAAGGGGCCAAGCCAAAGCTTGTCGAATTTGTCATTTCCCCCTTTATTTTCATAGGCTTGTCCTTATAGAGGACTAAATCTTTAATCCTAAAGGCCTTTACTTTTGCTCGACAATCGAACCATCTTTTGACTATGCCCTGGTTTTTGGTGAAATTTTCTATTGCTTGGTCATGGACTTCCTCTAAATGTAGCAATTCAGTTAGGCGAGCCTCTTGGCACTCTCCCTCCTCATAATATGTGTTAACAAATTGAAGCATGGGGATTTTGAGGTGGACTAGGAAAATAGGCTCTAAACCATAGATGAGGTGAAATAGGGAATTTCCCAAGGAAGCCTTATGACATGTGTGATCTACCCATAGAGAAAAACACAACTGGGTGTGCTAGTCTTTTGGATTTTTGTCAAGCAATTTTTGAATGATAGTCAGGAGGTTTTTATTCATAGATTTAGCTAGGTCATTCCCTTGGGGATAGTAATTGGAGGAGAATTTGAGTGTGATCCCATAATCAAAGGCCCAACTAGAAAACTTAAGGGATAAAAATGCAAGGCCATTATCATAAACCAAAAAAAATGGGAAACCAATGCGATTTAAAATAAAAATTTCCAAAAAATTAGTGACTACTTCAGTTGTACATTGCCTACATGTTATTGCTTCAGTCCATCTAGTGTAGTAATTAGAAATGGTTAGAATGTACTTGTGGCCTACAAAGGATGGTGGGATTACTAGACCGATGAAGTCAAGTCCCCACTGAGCAAAAGGCCATACATCCACAACTGGTTGCAATGAGACAACAACATTTATTTCCCTCATGGTAGTGGTATGAAGAACATGACATGACCTGATATGGTTGTGTGCATATTTGAATAGAATTGTTCAGTAGGACCCTGCTCATAGAATTTGATGGGAAGTTGAGGGGCCGTACCCGTGGCTAGTGCCAAATCTATCATGAAATTGCTTCAGCACTTCAGCTGCTTCTTTTCTAAGGCACCTTAGATAGATTCCTTCATAATTTCTCCTGTATCATATGGATCCTTGTAGCATATAGCTTCTACTCTTCAATATCAAAGCATGCTTTTGGACTCCCTGTAGCCGTGATGGAATTTTTTTTTTCAACAAGTATTAGACAATGCCATCATACCATTCTCCCGAAGAGATGTCCTCCAGCTGGTATTATTGCACTATAAGCTCGGGCCCTATTTATGCTATGGTATGAGTAAGTGATTTTCCTAAGACCAACTTCATGGTTGAATTTCCATGTCATATTCTTGTAACATCATGACCCATTTTTTTCTTCTTTCTCCTAACTCATTCTACATTAATAGGTTCTTGATTGCTGGATCTAGGAAAATTGCAAACTCCTTGTTCTGGAGAATATAGTGCCATAATTTATTAACTCCTCTAACCAAGGCATATGCCTACTTTTCAACATTGTCGTAGTGTAATTCTGCATCTTTCCGTGGAGCACTCATAAATGCAATGGTGGTGCTCATTCCCTTCTTCATCCTTTTATGTCAACATGCTGGTGTAGGAGTGATCTGAAACAAAGGAATAGATATAGAATGGTTTTAGATAGTCTAGACTAACTAGCACTAGGGCATCCATAGTCTCCCTTTAATTTCTTCAAAATCCTGCTTGGATTTCGGTGTCCATTCTTCCCTAGCATCTTGTTTGAGCATGGCGTTCAATGGCTTAATGATTTTTGCAAAGCCTATGATGAACTTCCTAATGAAGTTGATCTTTCCAAAGAAAGACTTTATTTTCTTTTTACTACCTAGAGGCTGAATCTTCAATATAGCTTGGATGCACTTTGGATCAATGGAGATCCCTTTTTTCAAAATTACGTGTCCTAACAACTTTCCCTTGGTCACTCCACAAATGAATTTCTTTAGATTTAATGAGATAACAAACTCTCTGCATTTTTGAAAAACCTTGCACAAGTCAGAGATGTGGTCTCCTCTTTTCTTTCAGAATATAGTGAGGTCATCCATGTATATAATGATGTACTTATTGATGAGGTCCTTGAAGTAAATGTCCATGGCACACTGAAATGTGGCACCAGTGTTGATTAATCCAAATGACATTCTTTTGTAGGCAAATGTTCCCCATTTTGTGGTGAATGCCATTTTATGCCTATCTTCATATTGCACCATGAGCTAGTTATATCTAGAGTAACCATTGAGGAATGACATCATTTGGGAGCCATTTACAATTTGTAACACCTCATCCAATGAGAGCACCAGATAGTTGTCCTTTTCAGAGGCCCTGTTCAAGTTTTGGAAATCCACACACAATCTGATTTCCCCATTTTTCTTTCTAACTAGAACAAAATTTTCTACCCATGTGAATTTCCTAATAGAAAATATGATCCTAGTTGACAACAACTTCTAAACATCTTTGAAGATAATAGGCTCCAGTAGTGTGTTGATCGGGCATTGACGCTGTCAAAAAGGCCTCACATCTAGCTTGAGAGGAATGGTATGAGTAATGATAGATGTATCATAGGTTTTGAGGTCTTCATACCTCCAGTCAATCACATCATGATAAATGTGTAAGACAACAATGATCTCTTTTCTTTCCTCAGGTTTACAAAATTTGCTTATGAACACATTTTTAATTTCTTTAGTCGTACCCATGTTGTGAGCATTACATTCATTGTCTATCGACTCCATTTTGGTTTGTTGGTCTTGATCCCTTATCTGGTCCAAATCAAATATTCTCTCTAGTTGGACCATGCCCCTTGTTATTGTATTGGTCTTCAGATTGATGACTCCTTCTATGTCAAGTTCAGCCTCCTCTAGTTTCGTTTCATTGATGATTTGAGTTGCAAACACATTGAAACTTGTAATGAAATCAAGGATGTGATTGTACTCATTGAAAACTTGAAAGTTGGTAACATTTTTAGGCACTGATAGGGTAGAGGTGAGCTTTATGGTTAACTTCTTTAAGCCAATTAAGGATAGAGGCTAAAGGGTGCTAGCTGCTTGAGCTAAAGCATCAATAGTATGATTCTTACTACATGGGATTAGTTGAATATTAAATGCATCTAGGTCCTGTATAAGATCCAACACCCTATGTATGTAGTTTTCTATCCTTATATAATGATAGCAGTATAGTTTCCTAACTTTTTTCCTAACTTGTTTCACAACTAGTTCAGAATCACCAAACACTTGCAACATTTTAACTTTCTTCCTTAATGACATCAAAATCCCATGAACTAATGCTTCATATTCTGCTACATTATTTGTGCAATAGAATTGGAGTCTATAGGCAACAAAATACATCTTACCAGAAGGACTAATAATCTTGAAGTTGGCTCCCACCCCTTTGCATCCAAAACTTGGAAGAACCTTTGACTTTTGGGTTGGTTGGGAACACTTCCTTCCTTGGTTGTGCATTTGCTTATGTATGCTTGGGGGATTGTGTATATGTGGGCTAGTTTCAATCTTGTTGTCCTCCTACAACTTCTTTTGGGGAGACCTACTCCTTGATATGCTTGATTGATATTTGACATAGGTAGCATTCAAATTTAGAATGAGTTGCGTTATGTACCTTGCACTAACTTGGCAGGAGTAGCTCCTGAAAATCCATTCTAGCTCCCAAACTGAGCTGATCCTACACACATTTCTTCATAAATTCCTGGAAGTTGTCAAGTAATCCAAGATTACCATCTTCATGCAACTCTTCATCTTCTCATTCAATCAATACTTCCATGTTGTTGGGGGTGTGGGTTAGATTGATGGGTGCACTGTGAAGCACAAGGACCTATTTGAAAACTTCTTCTTCTTGGAACTCATTGTCTTGATAGGCCATAGGAACATAATTCCCAATTTTTGTTTCTACAAACAACACTGCATTTGTGTTATTATACTTAGTGACCATAAAATTCATTTGAGGCTCTCTTTCGATACAGATCTGATTTGGTAATCCCTTCCATGACAGCCATAGGTGTGAATAGTCTATTGCAACATATCCATTCAAAGCCTGAGTGAAGTCCTTTCCTAATATAATGCCATATGTGTTAGGGATATCAAAAACTTGGATGTCAATCACTTGTTGCACCCTTGGGTCAGCAACAATCTACATGGGTATCCTATTAATTTCTACAACTATGTTCACTTCGATCTTGTCCAACAAAGTCACTTTCTATCAAGAGGGAGTTGTTGTTATCCCTAGTTCCTGGAATACTACAAATGGCATGACATTAGATGAAGCTCTCAAATCCAATAGGAATTTGTATAGGTTCTTTCCATATATTTGAATCATCATCAAGAAGGGAGGGGTCTTCAAATTTCCTTGGAATATTCATACAAAAACATCAGCTTGGGCCACTTGAGCCTTGTCTTTATCATTGTGCTTATCTTTTGTTTGCACTTGGTTTGACTCTTTGGTAGGATTTTTTTCTATGTGCTAGTTTTTTCTATCTTGCTGGTTTGGAGGGTGATCAGATTTCTTTCCCAAAATCTCTCTAATTATGGGCTCATTGTTGGAGGTATCAGAGGAAACCATTTTGGTGGGTACCTCTTGGGTTGGTTTTGGGTGGGTATTCCCATTTAATGACCTGAAGAAGACATTTCTAATAGCTAGAACTCTTAACGATTCAAAGGAAAACAAACTCACTTCGACCCTTTTTAATTCATCTGCCACATACTCTCCCATTTGTTCAACTTCTACTTTAGAAAACCTACTTTGGGAGGAGCTAGCAGGATGATCTTGGGTTTGTTTGGCTACCTAATTTTATTGAAGTACTAAGTAGGAACATGGTGGTAGTTTGGATTGTTGTTGGCATTGGGTTCAGGCAGTGTATTGAAGTTGTTAGGTGGGGTAGAAGTCATAAAAGGACCACCAGTCTACCTATTTCTAGAGTTGTAGGGAGTTTCTCTTTGGTGGAACATATGGACTTCATCCTCACGAGGCTCTTCCTCATCTACTGGACCATTATCTACTGAATCAAAGAGATGAGATAGGGAGTTCTCGTTACTTACCTCTTTCGATTCTTCATCTTTGGACATAGCCTCCTTCTTGGGTGTGTTGCTTTAATTTTCTAGGAAATTAGCTTGGTTGACCACCAACATTAAGGAATCACATGGCTACAAAGCAACTAGATCTCTATAACCTAAGCCATCCACTGTATTCTAGACTTCCACTTGAATTTTTTTTGTAGTAGTTTAAAATTTTGTACAATCCAACTTAGAGTTCCTATTCATCTTGTGAATCTAGCACCATCCTGACAAGGCAACATCAACCAAATAAACCCCACTTATGGACTTTTCATTTCCACCTAGTTGATCAATAGGTGTGGGGACACCTCCATTGTTTGGCCTTGTGTTCCATGTTTTATTTTTCCTTTGTGTAGACCTTCTCTCAAAGTTCTACCTTGAGTTCTAGCCTCTCTCATAATTTTTTCTAGAGGATGTACCTAAGTCATAGTTGTCTCAATTGATATTGGCTTGAATGCTCCTTTGGGAGGCCTGCAATTGGTTGTTCTAGTTCCTCAAGTGTGTCATCTCTATATACATCTTCTTTACTATCTCGATCAATTCATAAATTTGATCCTTCTTTGCATTACTCTATGGTGGCATTGAATTCTGAAGGAAGACTGAGTGCGTCATGGGTTAGTTTTATTGGGAAGGTGGGAATTTTGAGCCTTGCAGGTATGTAGGTATTTGGGGCTGTTGAGAATAAGCCTACTATTGTGGAGGTTGCAAGTAATGAGGTACTAGAGGTTCCTAATTTAGTGGTTTCCCTAGATGTGGCACTATTAGGAGCTGAGGGACTTGATTCAACATTGGCATGTGATGAGACAAAGCATGAGTAAGTCCTTGGACCTACATGGTGTGAGTAGCTAGTCCCAATGAGGGCAAAAAACCTATGATGTGTTACCCCAAGTCCGTGCTTGCTATGACTACTTCTGTATATGCATCCACTAATCTGGTAGGTGGCGGGTGCATCCTTTTGACCAAGGAAGATGTAAGATTATCTAAGGTTGCATAATAGACCAGCCTAGTTGAGGCATCATCAACCACATAAGGCAGCTGCAACTTCATGAAAGCCCTATGAAATCGATCATTAAACAAGCTAATGGGTTCATTGACCTCTCTTTTGATGGACATGAATTGTTGGTATAATTCATTGGTGTTGATAAAAACTTTGAACTTCTGTAGGAATTTGTTCTTCATTTGGTCCCAAGTGGTGATGGATCTATTTGGTAGATGGATGTACCAATAAAAGGCCTCATCCCTCAATGAGTAAGGGAAGAGTCTACAAGCCACATCATCATGTTCAATCTACATGTATTTTAAGGTTGTTTGGAAGATCTTGATGTGTTCTTTTGCTATCCTTTGTGGATCACGTGGATGGAATTTTCTGTAGAAGCCTTTCAGATTCTTTAACATGTCATGATAATCATTGAAGGACAATGGGGAAGGGTTATTGCCCAACCAATCCATTGTGGGAACTGGAGGCTACACTTTTTGTGCTACAGTAACTTGAGGCTACAATGGAGCAACAGTTGGGGTAGCACCTTGAAAGTGTAATGTTGGGTTTGGGACAATTCCTTGGTTGTGGGAAGTGAAGGGTGCACAGATAGTTTGGAGTGTAGGGGAGGATGGAATTTTTGTTGTAGCCGAAGGGGAGAAATGAGATGGAGGGGATGGAGGTCAAGTGGATGGACCTGAAGTAGATGCTTCCCCTTTCTTCACTCTTTTAGCCTTAGTTGGGGTCTTGAACTCTTGAAACTACCCCTTATCTCGTGTGGATCTAAGCATTCTATGAAACCTTTGAGGGGAGAAAGAACCAATTTGATCCGGAATAGCCTCCAAGACCTCCTTCTAGTGCTAGTTCTATTGATGGGTATTTTTGCACCTCCTCAACATAGGAAACACACAAGTATGCTACCTCTCTTGAAAGGTAATTATCTACAACTTAGTTTCATAAAATCACCCCAAGGTCTCTCGAGTGTTAAGTTATGACAATGCTTGGAATAGTTCAATTGGTTGATGTGATTTTCTATTAATCACGAGGAAACCTTTATGGTTCACAAAGCATGGGAAGTTGGGTCTACAAATGTAGTTTCAAGGTGTTGTAAGTGAATGAACAATGGTTGCTCACTCAGAACAACAAGCTGAAACTCACTTTAATCACCAAGTTTAGCATTGTTATGGTGCTTAGAATCTTACACTAACAAATATCTAAAAGAAATAGCAAAAGAGGAAAGGGTTAAGAGAGCTATTCTAATTCTAAGAAATTAATGAACAGTAACAATGGAGGATGCTACAGTAGATAGTCTCCCATAAAACTAATATTTTCTTGACCAAAAGAAACCTATAGCTACACAAAACAAATGCAATCTTCTAAGGTTTTCATATTTTCAACCATCCATTCACCATTAAAGCATGAACAATAGATGAACTTAAGTGCAACAATCTGAACAAAGCTCAGACTAACTTTACACTATTGCTTATCATCAATAGTGAAAAAAAGGTATGAGCAAGGAAGATATCAACACCATGGCATTCTTAACCATTAAAGTGCAACATATACTAACAAATAAGGCAACTTAAAACTAAAACAGCAAAGCTAAAATTTAAAATTGGGAGAATGAATCATGCACACATGAGAAGAAAACATAAGAATCCATCACACAATGTTATTCTCATTAATTTTTCGCAACATTCCTTTACACAACTCAAACATCTCTTTGAAAATGAGAGGAGACCCCTATTTATAGTTTTCCAAAAGCAAAATGAATGGACAAGTTTAAATTTCATTGTGTGGCTCAGATTAATTTTACATTAGGGTTTCACCTACCCCAAATTATATAGCAATCTAAAATACATGCTTGTCTTTTTCCCTATTTTGTCCTCTAGTGGCCTGACACTGTAGCAATTTTGTCTTGTAGTGGCTACCATACTTTGTAGCTACTTTGACAAATATTCATCATCTATAATGGGATTTCCAACCATTTTCTAAGCATTTGCATATTCAATGGATTTTCCAAACATGGCTATAAGCTTCTTTTCCTTAAAGACCTCAAATTTGAGGATCTAGAAGAACATCCTCTTGATTCTTTCGATGATTTCCTATCATTTTTTTGCATAATTCGAGGTGGCCTCAATCATCTACTCTATTCAGATGAAAGCTCTTATAGAAAAATCCATAAATTCTAGTGAGAAGGTGTCACCAACTCCTTGCTCCATTTTCTGATGGAAGAAAGGATTGACTCTCTCTTAATCTAGCACAAGGGAAGGCACCTCAAAATCAACCAATAGCTTCAAATACTCTATGCTATTAGCCTGGTGCTTGGTAGCCCATTTGTGATCCACCTCAAGGTTATGCAATAGCTTCTCCATAAATTCCCTCCTATAATCCAAGTTCATCAACCATGTTTCTATCAGCTAGTGGTCTTCTTTCTGCAGTTCCAACTCCATTTCCTAGGTACCTCGAGGAAACTTAAGGATGCACTCCAATTTGTGATAAGTGATCCTATATGTTTCTGGGAACTCTTTACATGTATTCATCATACTTTCTATGTCATCACTAGATACTACTTTGTTGAACCAAGCGGTCATGGACTTGGTCTAGTTCTTCCTTTTCTCCATTTTATAAATATCCTCTTTTGATAGCAAGGAGGGTGGCACCGATGATTTTTCTAGAGTCTCTTCTTCTATAGATGTCCACTGTTGGATGTAGGCGGTGAGATCCACTACATGTGCTTTTAATTCTTCTTTTGTGGATTTATCCTTATTCATTTGTTGCCTGATGGTGGCCACCGACCCTTGGAATTCATCTATCTTTTGTTCTTAGGTCGTTAGGCCTAGGTTAATGGTGGATATGGTGTAACCTTGACCTTGCATGGTACCTATATATTTTTCTATCATAGGGGTGTCAATTTGTATCATCTAGGACCTAGAGGTATCCACTATCATGTGAGAGCGGACCTTGGGCTTCATTTCTTTTCCAGTTTTCGTCTACACCCTAGTTATTATTGCATCAAGCCTCTCTTTAGGGTCTGTGACCATAAGAGCCTTCTTTTTCAATTTCCATTTGAACCAGTTGGGAATCTTAGCTTGACCCTTGGGTGATTCATGATCACCTTCCTTTTCCCTATCCTTTTGAGGCTCATCTTCCTCATTGGTAGTAGTATCTTCGTCATTCTTCCCTTCTTCATTTGAGCCTTCTATCTTTATAGCCTTTCCATTTTTTGGCTCGGTAGAAGCTAAATTCTATTCAAGGATGCCTTATTCTTGGGGTGCTCTCTCTTCTCATTCAATCTCAACAATGTGCTCAAGCTTATAGCTCTTTTCCAACACATTTCCTTCTACTTCATGTTTCTCTTTTTCTTCCTCCTTTTTGAGAGGTACTTCTTCTTCCTAGATCAGGCCCTTGTCTTGGCCAATTAGTGGAGGCTCTTCTAGTAACTCCACATCTATGTCATTGTCTATCTTCTCTTCCAAAATTGCGTCCTTCAAGATTAGCTCATTTTCTATCTTTTTCATGTTGCTGGGGAAACTCCTCATCTAACTCTTAGTCTAATGTTTCTATCACATAATGTTCATTAAGAGTCTCAACATCTTCTTCTGAAGTGTGTGACCTCTCCTCATCAGAATCCACTTTGTCCAAGTTTATATTCAGCCTGCCCTCTAGGTGCTAAAAATAATCATCTCAATCAAAATATTCAGGCTCATCTGCTACATCCTTTGAAGACTCTCCATGCTACTCTAAGGTGTTTTTTCCATTTCTTCCAAGATCTATATCATGGCTTCCATTTTTGGTGGCTCTATAGGTGGTGGGAGAAGAGTCAGTGAAACATCAATTTGGGCCATTAAAGCCTAGACCTCGGGGTCAAGGATTACCCCAGAGAGTTCATCGGGCGTGTTTTGTATATTTTCTATGAAAGCATGTGGCAAAGTGAGAGGCATCATGGTAGCCATGGATATTGTGGGTGGAAGAGTAGAGAAAGTAGGTAGTGGAGGAGGGAGTGAAGAAGACAATAATGTAGATGTTGTAGATGAAGAGGAGTCAAGTATCATCACTAGAGCAGTCAGCAAGGTGGAGGTGAGGTGGATCGAGATGTCCATGGTGAGTAGAGACAAGATGGGTAAAGTCTGAGAAGAAGTAGGTGGAGGAGTGGCAGTGGTGACAGTGGTAGCAGGAGCAGATGTAGTAGGTGGCAAGCATAGCCACTCAATTTCTTCTTCTTCCTCATGTTGAGGATCCTCCTCTATGGTGGGCATTTCAAGCATGAATGTCCTTGTTTTCTTCGTTCTTTTAGATGATTTCCCTTCAGTGGGATTTGTAGAATACACCTTTTTTTTGGATTTCACTTGGCTTCATCCTTTCTTTTCTTTGACTTGGTGGAACCCTAAAAATTTCCCTGGTCCCATTAGTTCCATTTTCAAAACATGTGATTTCTCATGACTTCTTTCCACTAGGATTTAGGTTTATTGCTTTTATTCACATTTACACCCTTGATTATCTTATTGGCTTATAATTCCTCATTGACCGGTTGTATCCAATAACTAGTTGCATTAGTAACACCTTATGGTATTCTTTGTCATTGTTTAACTAGCTCCAATGCTTAAGTTTCTCGTCGAGCCTAGGAGTTTCCCCCTTTCAAAACAACTTATGCCCACGTGCATTTTAACACCACTTAAGTACATTGCTAGCAATATATCACTCATCGTGTGTCTCTTTGAAGTAGCCTATGTCTACCCCACGATGAGAAAAACACTATCCCTCTTACCATTTTAAGTTCATTTCCCATTGCTTGTTCCACTGTCACCACCAAAAGGAAACCCCTGATGAGCAATTTGGTTAAGCACTTAACCTATCATTGGCTTTGTTACCTTCACCAGTTGTTTCATGCTTTCTAAAAGGAACTCACAACTGTCGATGGGTTGAGTTTCTCTCCATTGTGTGAGATTGAAGCATCATGAGTTGAGACTGCTTGATGAAATGTGAAGTGATGAGTGATGTGAGTGGGTTGGTGGCTAGGATTTTTCTGCAATCAAGATCAATGGTTGATATCTCATTGTTGGCTTCATTTCTATTTCTTGATGAGATTCCAAAGCAAAATTGGAAGTAACGATGGTTGATGCTCAAAGAATATGAAGAGGTACATGTGGCAGCTCTTGGGCTTATCGTCTAGTACCTATCAAATTGCCAAAGGGCCCCCATGTGGATAGTGTAATCATGCAAACCATTAGATGAAGGCTTCAAATGTGAAATCAATGAATCAAATTCAAACAAGAACAACCAACTGACAAAGTAATTGATCTCACTTGCGCAAGTCTTCTTCTGCCATTAATGGTGAACTTACTCAACCAAATTGTTGTTAAAGTGTCTATTGTTGGAATTCCATATCATTCTACATATGCAGAGCTGAAAAAGATATTGGAGTGACAAGATATTGGAATTCCATCTCATTCTAACATATGTAGAGCTGAAAAAGATATTGGAGTGAATAGTTGTAGAGAATTTTTTGGGTAAGCCATCATTAAACCCTATAATTTTTTCTTATTCTTTTGCAAGAATTGGCATAGTATGAGAAATTTTTTGAATTGTCTTCAAGGGTAAATTAGGGTTCTAGATTGTCTTGGCTAGTTTAAATTTCTAATTGGGGAAATATAAAATGGGTAGAACTGTGCTCAAACTTAAAATGTTACGTGTAGAATATCAATTTCAAAACCCAATTTGCATTCAAACCTAAAAAACCTAGCCAAGTTAAAATGAGTTAGTTGAGTGAATCATCATCCTATAAGTCCTCACCAAAAAGGAAAAAACAAAAGGTTTCCCATGACACGCCACAAAAATCTGAAGGAACTGATAGGAAAAAGGGGAAGCCAAAGAGCTATGTCCATTTCATGGACAAATTATAGCCTCCAGATGTTAAGGAAAGTGGAAAGAAGGCCACTGGGGAAGGATTGTTTACTACAAATTTCAAGGACCTTGCAGCACAAATTGGAGACATTGATGTGCTAGAGCTAGGTGGATTTGTTCTTGTATACTTTTAGAAGGAGAGATGCTCCACATCCTGGACGAAATATGTGGGGTTATGATTTGGGAAAACTTGTTGTCCCAAAAAATATTTGTGGAAGTAGATTTGATGTTGCAAATTATAGATAGATATGATGAGGTCAACAGGGTTATAAAAGACACAGATGGTAAAAATATCTTGGAAATCAAAAGGAGTAAAGTTATAAAAGTTTTTGGATGAACCTTGATGCAAATCAGAAAATTATCATTGAAAAACTGCAACAAGAATATGCTCACCATAGAGTTGGGATTAGAAGAGGTGAGCTACCAAACATAGACGTGAGAGGGGTTCAATGTTTGCACTCAAGGAAGTTGAACAACTTGACTGTGAGGAATTTGCAGATTACTTTAGGTTAACATACTATATGTTGTGTCAAGTGATGTGAATGAAATGTGATGGAAGAATAGTGCCACCTTTGCTAATAAACATTATGGATATTCAACAGAAAAAAACCAACATAGGTTGTCTAATTATGCCCATTGAGTTGCTGGGAAATTACATTATGATTTGGTGAGGTTGAAGGAAAGGAAAACCCCACTAACATTCAGGAATTATTCAATACTGATGCACATGTTGCTATGGGAAGGAAGGGAAGTTTTTAGTCAAGTTTTGAGATTGAGACTAGTTGATGAAAAGAATCATGAATTTCCTATCCAAATGTTGACACACATTTGGGATTTGCATTGCCCAACTTCCAATTATGTTGGATTTTGCAATGCTATAAAGAAATCCATTCAAGTATAGATGGGAGTGAGGCCAGCTAAAAGGATTTTTAAAACAATCAAGGAATTGTTGAGGCCAAAGGAATGTGGAGATGACCCCAGTTATGAGTGCAATTGGGGAGATTGGTATTTTATGAGAATTGTATAGTTATCAAAAGTTATGGGACAATTGTAGCACCACACCTTATGCCTAGATTTGTTTATGACAGGCTGGCATTTATTGAAAAAATGTGGCAAATGGACACTAGTGATGTGGAGAACTTCAGGTTATCCATAAAGGCCTCCATAATTGTAACAAATTTCTCTTTTGACCATTTTGATGTCACTGCCAAGAAGCATATGATGTTTTTGGCATAATGGTAAATAACTTGAGAATGGAAATAACCCCCAGCAGAAAATTTGATCCAATGGGACTGATTGATAGGGAGATGATTAAGAGGGGAATATTAGGATATGAACCCCATACCTTTAATCGCAAGGAGGATGTGATAAGGAAATTTCCTACATTTGATGTTGTCATGGATAGGGAGAAAGTTTGGATGAAAATTGTTGAGTTAGAGCATAGGACTTCTTCTAAGAATTCTTACTATGAAATCCCCTATAAGCACATCACTGATAATTTTAAGAGGATGCAGATAGTACTTAGTGATTTCAGTGATGGCACATTTATGGAGAAAGTAAAACAAGCAAAGCAAATGGCTCAAAGTGCTCTGCAAGAGAATCAATTGAAAATTGTTGGCCAACCAGAAGAACCTATGGCACCAAAAATTCAGCAGCAACCAATTGACATTGAAGATGTGTCTGTTATGGAGTTTCCTACTGAAAATGTTGAGGAAAGATAGAGTGTTGAAGGGGAGATGCAACAACCATCTGCTGAGTCAATTCCTACTGATCAAGGGATAGAGCAAGAATTTTCATACCCAGATGTGGGAGAGGTAATGGAACCATTTGTCCCAGATGACAGTCTAGTACCCTGGGAGTGCGATGAAGACCAAGACAATGATCTGCAAGGGTTTTAGCTTACAAAAAGTTTTTAAAAGATGATTCTTTTGTCACAACTAAGGAATTTAGAGAATTCTTAGCTGAGCTAAGGTCCTAAGAAATAAATGACAAGATAAAAAAAGAACAAGAAGGAGTTGATCCTTCACAACATAAAGAGGTCAAGAAAAAAGTTGAGGAATAGATAGTTCAAGAGATTGAGAAAATGAATCCCATGGAGGCTAGATGACTTGTTAAGGAGAGTGGGATGTTAGTAATTCTAGGATGGTACATATCTTCTATAATTTCTCTTGATGCAATTAAAAGTGACTCGGGTGCTATGGTATTAGAGAAAATTTTTGATGAGAAGACATTTGGTTCGAGGTTCAGCCCCAACTTGCATGCACTAGCCATTTGGTCACTAACACTATATTCAGAATGATGCAGACTTAGTAGAACAATGACTAGTCTCTTGGGAGAATTGATCATTAGAAGAGCCTCATAGATGACAACCACATAGGCTACAAGGTTAACAATGCATTATGCTATGTTGAGTGTTGATACTACAGAGATTACACAGTCTAGATAAATGAAGTTGTTGGACAAACATAACAAATTGGTTGAAGAGTAAAATAAGGTGAAGGCCTCTTTGTCCAAGGCAAGTCAGAAGGCCTTACCCACATCTCCACAATTTTTTTTTTTCACAACAAGACAAAGATACCTTGAAGTTAAGGATTGACGCATTAAGAAAAGAGCTCCAGGCAGCAAAATCAAAGAAGAACAAGCTCCAAGAAAACATGAAAAAGGTTACCAAGGATATGGCTGAAGATATTCTAAGTTACAAATTGTCTAGAGTATCCCTTAAAGAAAAAACCACATGGTCAACCTACAAAGGTATGCATGAGGCATATGGAAAATTTTAGCATGTCCAAGAGGTTTTCAAGAACACATGGCATAAATGGAGCAACAGGTTAAATAGTTTAAGGGAGATTCAAGAAAATGCAAAGGGAGACTCTGAAGCTCCAATAAATATTCCAAACATAACAAAAGGAATTAAAAAAATTGGTGAGGTCACAAGCTTTCATGAAAGGATTGATGGAAAATTGCAAGAGAAAAATAAAAGCCTTTAGAAATATGGAAGACCAAGGTGTGCCAAAAATCCTAATGAAGATGGAACAATCAAAGATTATTCATCATGGAGGGCCCTTTTCAAGCATCAAACAACTATGTGTCCATAGATAGTATACACTGATGATAGGTTAGACTTATCTATACTCAATGGTTTAATTGATAACTACATTAGGATGGAGTGGGGCATGGACACTTTTTTGAAAGAGGCCAGGATAACAATTGATGCTAGATATAATGCATATGATATTAAGGTGCAGGAACTACTGGGTATTAATTGGACCATAGAGGATGAATACAAAAATTGGTTGGAAAAGTATGTAGAGTAAGCTACATGGGTGGCAGGATGAATATAATGCATGGTCAAGTATAATACTAGTCTAGCCATCGAAATAAATTGTTTAAAATCTACATTTCATCCCAATCAGGAAAGTGCATGTGGTCATCCAACCAATTTTCTATCTTTTTTTAAAGTTTTCTTATGCTTTCATGTCTTATGCTCTTGGCAAAGTGGTGCTATGATGTGGATTCATCAACAAAAAAGATACAAGCTCAACATGTCATTGCAAATATTTTGTCTCTTTGTACTTCCCCCCATTTCTTCAATACAAATGTAACTGTCTGAGGGTTGAAATGAAATGAAATATCATGAAATACAAAATGAAATGTAATGTGACTGATCAGTAGCCCAATGCTTGTTTTGCTCCCTTAATCTTATAAAAGGGAATTCAAGGCTATTGTGTAGGGTATTTTGTCAATTTTTGGTTGATCTCAAATTGTCTTAGGTTATCAAAAGAAAATATTTTCATGAGATTTAACAAGCATACAAGATAATAGAATTGTTTGTTGAGTCTTAGGTTTTGAGTTTTATTTACAGTTATCTTAAATTTTTTGCAGCAATTATAACATTTGAATTTGATAATGGAAAGTTTCAAGCAGATAGTCTCCTGTGTACTCATTTACATGAATTAACAATGAAATAATTAAAGACCATTTCATTGGTCTCCAATTCACATGGTTTGGTATGTGTTTAAATTTTTTCTTCAATTCAAGCAATTGATTGAAATGCTTTGATGTAATCACTTGTTTATGATGTTAAGTCTTAGGATCATCAAGTATTTTTTTTTTTTGAAACATTTGAGTTGTGAATTTGCAATGAAAATGCATAATAGTCTATGAATGTTTCATGTCATTGTTGTTGCATTATAGTTTATTACAAATTTTACCCCGTTACCTAGGATAATACAATGTTCTATATGTCACGCGAACTCAAATGTATCTGATCATCTAGATCTTTTCAAACAACAATCCATTTAAATAAAATCATACCCATAATTTCAATTGTTGTTATAATTGTCATTTGATTTTTCCATTCTCTACTCCAAGTGGTAAAGGTGTAAAGAATTTTCCAAGTTCTTGCAAATTATTACTTGTTAAGTCATGAATATGAGAATGTATCTGCTAAATATGCAATGTATGTGGTAACTTTGTAATTTAATTATGTTATAAATGCATTGTGGGATCACCCTCCTAGGTTTCATAGAGCTCAAAGTGTAGGAGGAAAGCTAATTTGCTTTCTCTCATTCATTGGCCAACCCCTTTAGGTTTCCAATTTGGAAAATCCATAGGCTTCCTTGAAGATTTGGTTGGGAATTAAAAAGACCCAACATGACCTAGTAGCTGACATGGACTTGGGAGCTTCTTTTGATGGGAAAATTGTTGTGCCACTATCAGTTTCACTTTCAAACTCATCCTTGAGCTCACTATAAGTCAATTCAGCACCCTACTCTTTAAGTTGGGTAATTTGTGTGTTCACCCACTATCTTGTTCTATTTTCAATGGGTCAGGTCAATATATTGAGGTTGGTAACCTCTTCTTCACTCCAATCTATAATTGATAGGAGTACATCTTCCAGAGCATGGTATCTATCATCAACAATATTTTCTTCCTCCTCCACTATCTAATTAGGCATAAGGAATAGATTTACCAACTTCACAAACTGGGTTGTCATTCTCATATAGTGCCTCATTCATAATTTTTTATCATCTTTGCAATTGGCCTAGAAGTCCTCAAATGAGGTTGGTGGACATATTGTCGTCCAACCCATTTCTTCAACTTTCCATAAGGGTCCATCCTTCCTCAATCAATGTGGAGATCCAAGTTATACTCCACCAACTCTTTCTTTGAGTACTCCATGCATTGGATAGCAAGGTACGAGTACATTCCTTGTGCAAAGGTCAGGGTATATGAGATCTTGACTTGATATTTATCACTTAATAATGTGTGGGTACTTTGCAAATACCAAGAAACTTCTAGCAAGATGATGTGGTCATTTGGATAGCATAACAACATGTAGGGTTTCCTTGAGAACCATTCTCCTCTAATATATGTGAACTTTGGGAACTGTATGAATAGATACCCAAATTTCTTGACGAAAGCTTTCATGTTATGTGAAACTCTTCTCTCAAAATCTCCTCCTAGGAGTCTGATTACGTGCACAATGAAGGAATCATTTACCCTTTTGTATTATTTCTTGAATTTTCTATATTGTAGTTGAGGGTAGCAATCATAGACTTCAAGCTCTCCTTTCTTTGTTCCTAGTGGGCCTACACTAAATAGTCCTTTGTAAGGGAACTTCTCTACCAATAGATATACCAGATATGAGGTCATATAAAGTTGGAGCTCTTCGACTGCCATGAGCTGGTTGTGCAAGTTATCACTGATCATCTTGGACCAATGGAACCTATTCTTTCCTCAGAGGATTTCTTCAAAGAAGTAGGGCATCCATTTGTCAAAGAAGGAAGCAGTCAAAAGCCCCATTACCCTACTTAGTAGAGTGACCAGATCATGATATTCTTCAAAGAAGCCACTCTTGAATAGCTCCTAGGGTACTTTGTTGGTACTGCTCCTCTTTTATTTTAACCAATGTTGGTTGATTATTCTTTTCCCTGTGATGGGGTCTTGCTTCCACATGTTTTTAGCAAATCCTTTCTTTGTTTCTTCCATTTCATCAAATGTAGGGATCTGGAATGTCTAGCCAATATATTTAGTAGACAAGTCCACCAATTCCTTTCCATCTTTATCAATGATCTTCCTATTGGAATGATAACATTCCTGATAGTTCATAACTAGCTTTGGGGCAATTAATGCATGAGGAAAGCCAGTCACCTTGGCGAGACCACTTGCCCTGATTTTTCATGCATTCTTAGTAGTAAGGTTAACCATAACCCTTTTCATGAATTCATCAATATCCATTTTCCCCAAGTTTGTATTTGACACCATTTCCCAGCTGGAAGAAAGCTTGGAGGTATACTCCACTCCATGAAACTGATACTTCATTTCGTCTTTTTCTTCTTTCGCTCTTGGTGCCTTTGTAAATTTTTTTCCTTTATCAACCTTTCATGTGGGCTTTGCTGATGATCCCTCAATAGGTTTCATAAATCCTACATGGAAAGATGTAGTAAGTGCATTTTTATACATATATAACAATCAAAAAATAAGTCAAATCCTACAAAAATGAGCATTAAATCCATTCAAACATTCTTAGAAGATCATAAAATTTATCATTTTTCAGCATTTGGAGTTCATTTGGATCATTCAAGCAAATGCAGGCCTAGGGGTGTAGATTTCCCCTACACAGAAACCGTCAGGAGAAATGAGGAGCAAGATGATGTTGGGTTCATGGAATCCCATAGACAACCACCCACAGTGAAATTCTCACATAGTTCCTTTGGTGATGAAAATATCTTATGAGATGATTAGGCACGTGCAAAAATAGGTTTAAAGGTACTTGGAATTCCTATATTGGGATTTGATGATTTGTGGGTTTGGGACGTGCAGGAGTCGTGAAGTAAATTTAGGTCTTGGGTTTAGCTATTAAACGTCGTTTGGTAGGAAACGACGCGCACGGGGAGTTCTGCATTGTAGTACTCATGAGAACCTTAGACCACCAAGGTTGTACCTTGATGTTTTAATGCTTTGGGATGCAAGAAGGGAAGTCATTGGGTTGTCGTCAAATGCTTTTTGTTAAAGGATGACCTTGGAGGGATGGTAGTCTATAGGCGGTAGTCCTTATAGGTAGGCCCACATTGATCTCACAGAATTAATTTTTGGACCCAAGAACTTGAAAAGAGCAAATGGAAACCACTCTTGTGGAACTTGCCATGCGAGAAGACATGGCCACTTGGAAGTAAGATAGCAGTGATGACCCAATGACGACCCACAGAAGGCAGTCCATAAAGGTCCACCCATAGTGAAATTTAACTTAGCATTTTTCTTAGCAGACGAAGGAGGTGATGGTGGGCACAAAATCTGCATTGTGAACGGATGAGATGACCTAGCCATTAAATAATGGCAATCAAAAGATGTCGAGCCACATACAGTGGCTCGTAAAATCATTTAGACTTCGTTAAATTTTTAGATGATAGGCTTAGTCCATTCGATGGTTGTAACAAATGTGGATCCCATTGTATAGGGAGTCATGAGGGCTTAGTTGCTAAGCCACAACAATGGGATGGCAATGATCTACATGCAAAATTCTACATGGGAATCCCCACGCAAAGTCGATGACTTATCCATTTGTTTAGATTTTCAATATTAACATGGAAAGTGGTGGCGGGGGTGCAATCCACAAGGGTTTCTTCATTGTATGAAGAATGAAAACAAAAAATTAGGACTTCGCATGGGCACGACTTTAACCAAAACTAAGGGATTTTGTTGATTTAGGTGGATACCCAATGTGGGCCCAAAGGACATGAGAGACTCTGATGGATTTCCGCAGCAAAGGAGAGCTTGGATTCTCAACGATTTACTACTTATGAAACCATGAATTTCCAAAGAAATTGTTTCTCAAAGATTTAATCATGAACATACCTGGAAACAACACAAAAATCCAATGAAAACCTTTGTTTGGATTTGTTGTAAGCTTGTGTGGGCATGAGCTCCTCGTTCTCCATTTTCCTCTCTTTGGAATTTTGAAAATGTGAATAAAAATGACAGGTGGGGCTGCATATTTATAGGCCAAAGTGCATTAATGGTGCACATTAAATTTTAGTACAACAGGTAATCGGGTTGGTGGGATGTGGGAACCCGACTTAGCATGGACATTGGACAAGGACTCAGGTGGTAGTGGAGATTGTGGACTCCACAATGTGGGCAAATACCATGAGTTAGCTACTAGCTAGTGGTGGAAAGATAATGGCAGCCTACAAGGGGAAACCCACAAATGTGGATCCGCAAAGCTAGGAGGACGTGGCAGAAAAGGATTAAGGGAAACCCATAGGTCTAAACCCGAAAAGGAAAATAACTTGGAAAATTTGGTGGGGGTGATTTTGGTCAAACGAACTTTGGTGACTTTACTGCATGTGACCAACTTAAGCTTAGAATTAGGGACATGAAAAACAAGGCAAAGGAAAAAATGACCTAGAAAAGGAAAAAAGGAAAGAGGGTGTCCTCAATTTGAATGTGGCATGTGTGCTATAGGAACAACACTACCCTATACTCCCTTGTTTATAGTGCAATGCCATATTGCTGATTGAAGTTGAGATCCCATCACTTTGAATCTCTTTGAAGAATTTAATCAGTGATGAAGATGTTCAAGTCACACAATTAAGTGAATTGGAACTCCTGGATGAGAAACGCATCAAGGCCTATAATCATCTCCAACCATATCATCATTTTCTTCAAAGAAATTACAACAAGAAGGTCCGTCCCCACCAATTCAACATTGGTGATCTAGTCTTGAAAGAGAATCAATGTACCCAATAGGATCGAGAAAATTAGGGAAAGTTTGAAGCAAATTTGTTTGTTCCATATGTTGTCACCACAAAATATGGTTTTGGGGCATATCAGCTTGCAACACCTGAGGGGGAACCCTTGGAAGAACCCATCAATATCATGCATCTGAAATGGTTTTACACCTAAGTCAGCTAGGTTATTCTACCTAGAAAAATAACAAAAAAAGTAAAACATCAACAAAAACAATTCAAAAAATTCAAAAAAATCCAAAAATAGTAAAGAGAAATAATCCATCCTATGGTGAAAACCACCCTTGGTGGCACCTTGGATAAGTATTTCTGGTGAAAACCTAACAATAGGTGCCATTTGTAGGGGGCTTAATCATTATCTACCTTGCATCGTATCCTTACATCCTATCATATCCATCCTCTTGTCGGCATCCCATTATCTGTCACCTGGTATGTTTTGGTTGAGCATTGGATGATTCAATTTTCCTATCCTAAATCTTGAGATTTTATCCTGACTTTGAGCTTTTCATCACCTATATATTGGTGTCTTTTATCTATCTCGTGTCCTCATCTAGGGTCTTTCATTGTTTTGGTCATCATTAGGTCTCAAATCATCTTTGTCCATTTTTTGAACTATGTTGCCTCTATGCTTTCACATAGGCAAGGATAATCATTTCATCAACCCCCAAGGAATTTTTATGTTCAGTCTTCATCATCCAACACGGTTTCCATTGTCATCTTTCTACTTTTATCCATGGTTAATTATCAGTCTTTTCTCAAACTACAAGGTCTCTACACTTTCATGTAGGAAATGCCATCAATTGATGAGCCCCCAAGACCATAGGTCTATCCTTAGGGTCTGTCTTGGTGTCATGTCATGTCATCAAATGTGTCCCCATCCAATAGGTTCCTAACAAAAAAAATACATTGGTGCCATGAGGTCCAATTCATTTTGAGTATCCTGAGTCATGTTGATCGCCTAATCTATCCTCCATCTTTGGTCTTAATAGGATGTATCCTTCCTTAAAAAAGACTGTATCAATCCCATCCATCTACTAATCCTATAGAAAAGGACATTTGAAATGTATTGTGATCTTTCGATGCTTTTGGTGTTTTGTTCATCATTTGAGCTTCCTATCATACTTTGTCAAGGTCACCATGATCCATCATATCATGGTGTGCTTTGGCTAGTAAACATAGGGGAATATCTTGATTTTGCATGATATTTTCTTCTCAGTTGATCCACACAGTACCCACCAAGACCCTTGTGGTCTTGTGTTACACTAGGGCATCCTTTGTGCTTATGGTTATTCCAATACCTAGCTCGACCAAAACCCTTGCAGTTTTGGGGTGTTGGGATAACCTTTCTAGTTTTTTGTGCTTGTCTTATGCATTTGAAATCAATTGGCCTTGGTTCTTCATACCTTTGCATATCATGTCCTATGTTATAGAAAAAATTAGTGCTCCTAATATGGAAAAATGGTATTATATTTTCATTTCATTTAACCATCTCATTGCATTACATTTATCCTCATCTATTCTCCCCCTAGCCTATGGTTAGTGATTTTATGTTGTGAAAATGTTCTCCCCCCATCTATTCTTCCTATTAATATTCCTATGGTTTTGAAATGTGTACTATCAGGTCACTATCATCTAAGTTCATTTCATTTCATTGCTCCATTTCATTATCATTTTAAGTTTATTAGATTAATATAGATCTAATATTCTAAGCATCTTAAGTTTATATAATTACATTTCATTACTCACCTTAAGTTTTTTATATTAATATAGATTTTTTATTCTAAGCATCTTAAGTTCACATTTATCATATCCATCCATGCCCTGATCCCATATGCATACATCATATATTTTCATCCATTACATATTTTCATGTCATATCATACATACATCATCAACCAATATAATGCAATCATCCATACATTATTCATCATCCATGCATAATCCATCATCATATCATATCCCCTATACATACATCACAAATCATAATAAATTCGCCACCTACGTCACACACCATTAGTATCATGTCCATAGCATATATCAAAACCATAAATCACCCATCACATGCTACATCAAAAGACATTAGACATAATGCATTTCATCCATATCATTCACATCGACATAAGCATAAACCATCATAATCAAATGCATACATCATAATCATAATCATACACATGAGCACAATAAATATCCATGACATCACAGAATAATCACATAGTATCATCAATTTCCATTGCATAACATATATATATCAAAAAAATAATGTCTACCATGAGTCCATCCAAGGTATATAATAAAAGATCATACAGTTCATCAAAAGTTCATAAACATCTATCATAGTCCATAATAAAAAGTCTATGTCCATAGTCTATCAAGTCCATCAAATAAAGCTACAAGTGTAGAGCTCTAATGAAATACAAATGACTACATCTAACAAATCAAGGTGTCTTGAATCAATAATCAATAAAGAAAGAAAGAATCAATCAATCAATCAAATATCTACAATCATCTACATAAAATAATTTGTAGTCTCCACCGTGCAAATTATCCACCTTGCACCTATCAAAATTGGAATCCTATATCTCCCCTCTATCTACCCACTACTTCTTGCATTTGATCTTTGTGGGGAGTCTTCTCCTAGACCTTGACCATGGGGGGGTGTCTCATGATAATTTATATATCCATGGGTACGGGTGGCACTCGAATGAGAGGGTTTTGGCCTCTACGACACTACTTTGACAAAGGGTGGTACCCTCTATGCTAGATAAAGAACCTCCCTAAAATAAGCACTCATCTAGTACCTTGCCTCAGTCTTGGCATCGTCCTCTCCTATTGCCTATGCCCTATCCATCTCCCTCTCTAGGTGGTACTTATCCCTTTGCTACATGATCCTCCACCTCTTCTACTCCCAAGCTTCATGTGCTAGCCTCATTTGTTCCACCTGTGCCTCTAGCTGCCCCATCCTCCTTGTGGCCTCATCCCTCTCACCCTACAAATTTTGCACCTAGGCCTTAGCTACCTCTACTCTCTTGAATAATGTCCCCGACTCTCCCATGACTACCTTTTCACACTCTGCTCTCTCTTGAGCCTCCTCCCTCTCTCCTTGATCTTCCTCTAGTTGTCTCCTCAAATCATCTCTCTTGGTATACATCTCCAATAACCGCCTACTTTCCTTTTCTACTAGCCCCCCGAATGCTCTATCTAATTCTCACTATGTGACCTCTTCTACATCCTACAGCCATTGCACCTGTCCCTTCCATCTTCCCACCTTTGTCTGAAGTTTATCCCTATTGGCCTCCAACTCCTGCATTTTGTGCTCTACAATCCATAGCCTAGCTAGGGCTCCTATCAATAATATTGTTGGGTCCTCTAGTGGTGGTGACACATATGAAACCATGTCCAATGAGTCCATTGTTTGGGAATCCAAATCCATCACCTCCTCCTCTCTCCCTACCTCCTCCATCTCCACATCCACCTCTCCCCTCCATTGGCCAACACTCCTCCTTCATGGCCTTGGATTCTCTTGCTCATCCTCCTCACCAAATCCTACAACTCGTATGATAGGGTCCATTGTGGTGATCCTCCCAGGTCTCTGTTTGGCCCACCATGCTAAGCATCACACTATAGTGTCTACATCCTCTGATCCTCCCCTCCACAACTATACAATGAGAGAGATGACCTACCACATTTGATGGTCATACTCTATTGTAATCTACTACCCCCATATCACCCCCAACTCTCAGCTGATCCATCTAAAAATCTAGGGCCCTACGGGGTGGTCTTGTTGTTGTCCATATTGATAAGTGACCCTATCCATCCTATGTAGCTCTACAATGAATGGATCTTGGCCAATCAAATAGCATTGGGAAAACAAGTAGCCCCTACATTGCCTATCATCCTCCCTCTATCCCTAGAAATGTTGCCCCATATATAGTCTCCAAGTGATGTCTTCGTCCACCAACCCATCAATCCACTATCACCAAGTCTCTAGGCTCCCTGCCTTTAGGTAGTGTAGCCTCCAACCATACTCTAAACACCACCAATAAGTCACTGGAAATGTCTCATCTCTAGCTCCCATAATCAAAATTTCTAGCCACTCCACTCTGATGTGCTGCCAGGCCCATACCTAGAGTAGTGTGACATGTGTAATACTTAGTGCCCACTTGTAGCACACCACATGAATGTCCCGATATAGCTGCACCAATATGCACGCCCCCTATGTGAAGACATCATCTCTCCTCTCAAGGATGTTCCTAACAACCTCAATCATCTTGAGGCTAAAAAATAAACTACTCCTATTAGGAAGGAGGATCCCACTAATTAGTCCACAGAGATATAGAGGCAAAGGTTGTGTAACTGTCCCTAGGTAGCTATAAATATCTAACTCCTTCCCTCACATAAGAAGGTCCACATCTCTAGACACTACCCCTAGGCTCTTGTCCACTGATCGGCTATGTGCTATGTTGATCAAGTTTCCTTGGATCTATAGTATGAGGATACACCGTATGTTGTCCAAGGTCACCATCATCTCCCCTGTTGAGAGATGGAATGTGGATGTCTCTAAGCTCCACCGCTCCATCAATGTTGTTAATATTGATTTGTGTGCTCTAATGTTGGGATATCCCAACATGTGGAGTAGTCCTGCTTGATTAAGTGCCACATGGTCATCCATACTCATCACCTCTAGGCTCACCACGAGCACAACTAAGTGTCTCTCCCATGTCCTCAGAGTCTCAAAACTCTGCATCCATTCAAACCATCCTATCAGATTTTCTAGCATTCCATTGCTATCTTTTTTATTTTTCATCCCTACCCTTGTTTGGTGAGTTCTCCACTATGTAAGGAGAGTTTTCCTATTCCCCTTTATAGTGTGTACACCTATCCAACTCACACATTCACCTCTGCAGTTTCTTTTCATGGGTTTGTCTATTCTACAAGCATCCCCGCCCCTTTCTTGTATAGGCATAGATTCACCCTTTTCACCCTAGGGGAAAACTCACATTCTCCCCATATCCCCCATGTGCAAGTGCGTACTCTCCCTTGTGCTTTTTCCTTCCCAAGTGGAGAATTTTCATTCTCCTTTCTTCCCAATGGGTAGATTTGCATTCGCCTATTCCCCTTTTGGGCAGATTCTCATTCCCTTGTTCCCATTTTGGGCAGACTTGCATTCGCCCTTTTTCCTTTTTGGCGATCACATGATTTCCTATTTCACTTTCCCTTCACCCTTGCATTTCGCAGGTTGACCCTTTTTAGAGAGAGGTGATTCCACAATCACCCCTCTCTATGAATATCCATCCCTGTGGGATATGCACCCACCCCTTCCCTTGCCAATTCATTGGACAAGCGAATGTGCTTGGCCAGAAGGGTGAATGCACCCTTCCATGGTGAATCCATATGACCTAGCTACCCTCCCAAAACTAAACATGTGCTTAAAATCAAACTAAAATCATGTAGTAGGGATATAAATCCTACCTGTTGAGGTACTCTCACTCATAGTAGTATGTTTGCACCTCCTCTCCTTAGTGGATCAGCTTGTCGTCACCCTCCATGTTACTCATCCATTCAAAAATCACTCACTCTCTATCTCTCTCTCATCAAATCACACGATGACACGTTTGCAAATGAAAATTAGGTGAATAGTGATTTTTCAAGTTTACTATTTATAATTTTCATTTTTTATCCTATTTAGCCTTTTAATTTTTGGGTAATTTTTACCCTTTAATTAGCCTTTTTAATTAATTTCCCCCTTTTCTTCCATGGGCTGCCATTTTCATCCCATATGTTTGTTTTCCTCTATTCAAAATTCATTCTTCATGGTTTTTCACACTCTATCATGTGGTACCCTCCATTTCTTTATATCGAGAAGTTGCTCAGGGCCCCTCTTCTTCCACATTTTCTCTCTCAAGGGGACATACCCTAACATATTCCTCCATTCACCCTTCATATTCATTTTCTTATGATACTGGGGCATCATCTAACATTCTTGTCTTCAATTGAGTCATTTGTGTTTTATTTTTCTTTGAAACACTGTTATTCTAATAGTATTTTGAAGAGGGGAAAAATGTACACACCTAAATTTTACCACTCCCATATGGTCAAATTCACCCTTGCATTCCTCTATCCTACATCCCTAAGCCATATTAGTTAAGTAATTTATTATTTGGTTAATATTTTATTTCAGCTCAATGTTCCCTAAGGTATTTAATTAATTAATGAAATACCTTACCTCATTCCTCTCTAAATTAAATAAGGGTTTGATTTATTTAATTTAGTCACTTTATCTAAATGAATTAAATCAATTTTTAATTCATCTTCTTCTCTCTCCTCATGTCACATCCTCCATAATCCCCTTTAATATAGATTAATCTAAGTAATCTATGATTAGAATGTAAACATCCCTAATCATCATTAGGGTCACATCCTCCATAATTTTCCACTTGCCTCTAATCCTGCATTTGCACAACCTTAATCATTTATTTAAGCTAACCTAATCCTCATTCCATTATGGCATGTGCCCTTAGTCAACCATTATTAAATTATTTCTCCTTTTTGAGAAGGCATCCTCTTTCCCATGTGAATTTAAAATTCACATTTATTCTTCCCATGCATTTTAAGGAATTTTTAATTCCTTCTCCCATCCCCATGAGGATTTATGAGGAATTTTTAATTCCTCACATGTCCTCTCAAGGTACATGTGGATAAAGACCTTCTTTATGAGCAGATCTTGTCCATTCCCAAGGTACATCATAGTACCTCCACCTCACCTCCATTTCATCTCCTCTTTTCCACCTCATCTGAAACTTGTCAGCATGAGATGGCTTGTGAGTTCTCAACTCACCCTAGTCCTTGATCTCCTCCACCTTGGATGCATCTTAACCCTTCATTACTTTAGAGGAACTTCCCCTAAAAGTAGTGGATTTCCCTCATTTGACCATCACCAAGCAAGCATTCAAACAAGCCAAATTTCATGCACTCACACAACCAAGCATCCTTCATTGTTACAAAATCTTAGAGCCACCATATTGCATCCAATCACTCATCCATGGCCACCATCACATCCCTCATTTCATCTACATCATTTTGAGCATAATTTTGAGCCATTTTGTCAAAGGAGCATAAAAAATAAAGATCAGAGGGACAACAAAAGGAGACAACTCAAGAAAGGTAAAATTCGCAATTTCTTGTGTATTTTTTTGGGTTAAACTAGGCCAATCTTGAGTGTTTTTTGTGTGTATTATTTCTTGCATTTTCATTGTTGTTTTCCATTATTAGGCTAGAATTGACTTGTACATAGTACCAATTTTAATAAAAATCATCATGAGTGCATATACAACAACATAATTCACTGTCATAGCTCCCCCTTAGACATATCTCCTCTTTTTGTATAAAATGAGCATGTTTATCAAATTCTTTCCTTTCTCAATTGCATGAGCATGAGAATTTGCACAACTTTTCCCATTAGATCATTTGCACACTTTATCTCCCTTTGACATCAATGGCAAAGGGTCTCACCATGAATTTATTGAAAGAATTTATACTCTCCCCCTTAACAATGGAAAAGGGACCTTGCTCCCCATTTGACTGATACCAACTGATATCATTTTTTGCAACTACTCTCCCTCTTTGACTAACCATTCAAAGAGAATGAAAAGATTCATAAATCTACAACCATAAAGTCATTAGAAATTTGTAAAACCAAGTTTACCTTACTTGATCTCTACTTCATATATAGGGATGAATAACATTTCAATGAAGCTCCCCCTAGAATCATTCCCAATCACTAACATTTAGTGATATGATGTGGGATCAATAAATCCCAATTTCTACCTTAGATATTCAAATTGTTCCTTGGGAAGAGGCTTGGTGAATATATTAGCAATCTAATATTTAGTTGGCACATACTCCATGGCGATGTCCTAATTTGCAACCTTCTCTCTAATGAAGTGATACTTGATTGATATGTGCTTTGTCCTAGAATGCATGACTAGATTTTTTGAAATTTTAATTTCACTTGAATTATCACAAATAATAGAGATAAATTCTTTGTGCTTAACCTTGATGTCTTTGAGAGTCTGCTTCATCCACAATACTTGAGTACAACATGTTGCTGCAACTACATGTTCTACTTGTGTAGTAGAAAGGGTGACTAATTCTTGGCTTTTTCTCATCCATAAAACAAGTTTTTCCCCCATGGAAAATTCACCACCACTATTACTTCTCCTATAATTTTCACTTCTACCCCAATAAACATTTGTATATGCAATTAGAGTGAAACCTTTTCTCTTGGAATACCAAAAATAGTCAATAGTTCTTTTGATTATCTAAAAATTCTCTTCATTGTATTGACATGAGACTCTTTAGGAGTATCCTGGAACCTTGTAACCATACACACTACTTGCATAATATCCCACCCTGATAGAGTTAAGTACAATGAGCTTCCTATCATTGACCTATACACTATCTTATTTGCATCCAAGTATTCATCTGTTTTTCTCAACTTACATCTTGTTATCATGGGGTACTAATTGGTCTACTATCTTCTATTCCAATCTTTTTTAAAATTTCCTTAGCATACTTAGTTTGAGATATAAATATCCCATCATTAGTTTGTACTATTTATAAACCAAGGAAGAATGATAGTTCTCCTAGCATTAACATTTCAAATTCATCTTGCATTTGAGTAGAAAATTGTTTACACATCCTATCACTACTACCACCAAATATGATTTCATCCACATATACAATAAGAACTATCAAGTGCCCACCTTATGATTTGAAATATAAATTTCTATCTACACGTCCCTTTTTGAATCTTTTTTGTAGATACTGGTCTAATCTTTAATACCATGTCCTCGGTACTTGTTTTAGACCATACAATGATTTCCTCAGTCTCCAAACATAATCTTCTTCTTCTAATAACTAAAAACATTCTAGCTATTCTATGTATACTTCTTCTTCAAGGTTTCCATTTAGAAAAATAGATTTTACATTTGTTTGATAGACTTTAAATCCTTTATAAAGTGAAAATGCAAGAAACACTCTTATGGCTTCTAATCTTTCAACAAGTACAAATGCTTCTTTAAATTTTATCCCTTCAACTTGTGCATACCCCTTGCACACCAATATTACTTTGTTCCTTACTATAGCTCCATTGTCATTTAGCTTTATTTTAAACACCCATTTAGTGCCAATCACATTTTTACTTGGGGGTCTAGGAATCAATTCCCATGTTTTATTTTTCTCAATCTAATTTAGCTCTTCTTCCATTTCCTTTATCTAGCTCTCATCCTTGTTGGAATCAAAATAGCTTTTAGGTTCAATTTGAGATAAGAGAGAAAAATTTACTTGTTAATTTTTCTTTGCAAGTCTTCTCCTTGTCTAAACACACTCATTTTTATTGTCAATTATCTGATCTATAGGATGATCTTTATGAACATACTTTGTAGGTGCTTTTGAATTCTCTTCTTTAGGATCTTCATTTGCAACATCTTCTTCACAATCTAATCCATCTTCAAATCTATCTCTTTCAAACTTAACATGTTTCATATCTTCATCAATCTTCGCATTGATGCTTTCTACAATCTTGTGCAGTCTCTTGTTATAGCACTTGTACACTTTTCTTTGAGCGGAATATCTAAGAAATATTCCTTCATCACATCTAGAATTAAAGCTTCCCAAGTTGTCTTCTTCTCTTTTTATGTAGGATTTTCTACCAAACACTTTGAATACTTGATAGATGTAGGCTTAACATACCATAGTTCATATGAATTCTTATCACTATTTGCTCTAATTTGAACTCTTTTCAAAATGTATACTATAGTATGAAATACTTCTCTCCAATACACATCAAGCAACTTGGCCTCATTCAACATTGTTCTTTCCATTTCCTTAGCCATCTAGTTCTTTCTTTCTACTACTCCATTTTGTTGTGGAGTTCTTGGTGCAGAATATTTTATTTTGATTACATGCTTCTCATAGTATTCAATGAATTCACTTTATTTTAATTCTCCACCTCTATGTGATCTCAAGCATTTGATTCTTCTACCAATCTACTTCTCAACCATCCTTCTAAATATATTGAATCTTTCAAGTGCTTGTGTATTATCCTTTAGAAAGGTTACCCATGCCATTTTTGAATAGTCATCAATCAATAACATGAAGTATATTTCTCCTTTCAACCCTCTTGTCCTTGTAGGACCACACAAATTAGTATGAACCAATTGCAAGTTTGTAGTTGAGTATTCATTTTTCTAAAATTTGATACTTGTTTGCTTACCTATTTAAAATTCTCTATAGGTGGTGTTTGTAGGTTTAGTTATCTTAGGAATGTCTCTTACAAGTCCTTTTGAGCTCACCTTCACCAAGTTATCAAAATTTACATGCCCCATTCTCCTATGCCACAACCAACTCTCATCAACTTCACTTATGAAACAATTCTAACCTTTTACTTCATTGAGATTATAAAGGTTTCTATTTGTTCTCACTCCTTGTGTAATTTTTTTCCATTTTTTTCTAATTTTGCATCATTCTAAATTAAATGTGACTTTATAACCATTGTCACACATCTGACTCACATTCACTAGGTTGTGCTTCAAACCTTCAATATAAAGAACATCTTTTGTAGGTAATTTACCATATATGTTTAATGTTCCTTTCCCAAAAATTTGCATAGTTGTGTTATCACCCAAACTGACTGAACCTTCATTACACTTATTAAGTTAGATGAATTTTCTCTTGTCACCATTCAAATGTTTAGATTAGCCACTATATATCACCCATAGATTTTTCTTCTTGGCATGAAGTGACATTTGTGCAATCATTGGTTGTGTGGGTATCTACTCTTTTTCTTTCCACACTTTCTTAGGCTTCTTCTCCACCTTCTCTTCTTCCCTTTCACAGACATTAGACTCTTTATTCACATTAGGAGGTATGATTTTTTTTTCTCACTCTAAACATTTGGTCTTATAAACTTTGATCTACAATTCTTAGATATATGACCAAAATTATTATAATTGTAACACATTACATTCATATCAACTAAAGGAGAAAATGTATTTTTTCTAACAAAATTTGTACTCCTTTTAGGAGCTACTCTACATTCTCTATCCCTATGACCAAATTTATTACAAGTATAATAGTACCCATAGAAGTATGAAGATTATTTGTTCATAGCATTTCCTTGAACAAGATGAGGATGTCTTCTTTTTCTTGGCTTCTTTAGGTCTCTCACCCTTGTGAATCCATCAACATCAGTTCTCCTTATATTTTTCTTCTCCTTTCAGTGATCAAGAACTGATTGATTGTTCTTCTTGTCTACACCAAACTTTTTTTCTTCCTAACCATCCTTCATCTCAACTATTTTCTTCTCATATATAGAGGTATTCTCCTTGCAGGATTTCTCACCATCTATACCGGAATTTTCTTCTATGCTAAATCTCTCATATAGTTTTATAGAAGTACTAGAAAAATTACTCTTCCCTTTCTCTAAACCCAAACAATATTTCTATTTGTTTGAAGGGTTTTGTTTCCTAATTAACTCATCAATAATCTTTGAGCCTCCTTTTAGCTTTAAGCCCTTTTCTATATGTTCTCTAGATTTTTCTATATCTTTTCTTAAGAAAATTATTTCTACCTCTAGCTCCATACATTTATCAATGTCGGATTGTAGTTTACACTTTACTAAATCTTCAATTTTCTTGGCTTCCTCCACTTTTAGTTTCAAGCTCAACACCATCTGATTAAATTCTTCAATATTTTTAGTTGGCTTTTTAGTCTCCTTTTGTGCAATATTTGTTTGATGCTTATTCTCCATTTCTAGACTAACAATCTCCTCTCTCAAGTTATCAATCTCTTCTAAAGCACAAATTAGTTTACCTTCAAGGTAGACTTATCCTTATTCATCTTCTTCACAAATATTCCCAACCTTACCATATTTTTTTTCTTCAATTTATTTTTCCATGAAAAGAAATTATTTTTCTATCATCATCTAAACTATCTCTTTCATTAGATGAATCACTTTCCTCTTGGATGTATAGACTCTTCTTTTTATTTTGAAAATTTTTCTTCTTACAAAGGTGGAGTTTTTTTTTTCACCATCTACTTCTTGTTCAAAGTTATCCTTCTTATTCTAGGGGCATTTGACAGAAAAATGTCCTACTTTACCATAGTAAAAGTACTTGAAGAGTAACTTACCTCTATATTTATTGGAGCCTCTCCTTAATCTTTTGATGAAGTTTGTTTCTTCATATTTAATCTCTTCATGTTCAAAAGTAGAAGATTCTTCCTTGTCTTTCTTGGATTCCTCAACCTTCTCCTTGTTGGTAGCCTTGAATGAAACTTCTCTTTTGGATGACTCCACATTTCCCATTCTCATTTCATATGCAGTGAATATGCCATTTAGTTCATCAATAGTGAGTTTTTCTATTTCTCTTGCTTCCTTTATTGTAGATATCTTGGAGTCATACTTGGATGGAATGGACCTTAAAACCTTTGTGTTGGTGTGAATAAATGTATTGTACCTAGTTATTTCACTTACTAGGTAATTAGTGGACATATTCACATGTTAATTTTACTTAGGTTATAAGATTCTTTCTAGGTGTTAGTTGTCATTAGTTGTTATCTTATCTTTTGAAAACTAACACATGTGACCTAGGTAGTTGTGTCAAGTTGTCTCATGTCATAATATTAAGACACTTGTCATAATCTTATGACATCTTGTATCTCACCTTGGCTATATAACCAAGGGGTCTCTACTACACTTGTACATAGACTCTTTTTTGCATTCATAGATAGGAATATAGTTTATTCTTGTCATATTGATCTTCTAAGTATTTTGTGCTTTCTATAGGCCTTTGGATCTTGGGTGGCTATCTCCATAGCCAAATATTACATGGTATGAAAGCAAGTTGAGTGCCTTTGGTTAGCCTTTTGGGAGATCTTGAGTGCAATCTTGTATTTTTTTGAAGCATTGAGTATGCTCTTCTCTTGCATCTTTAGATGATCTGGAGAATCAGAAAGGTGTGATAGAAATAATAGATTCTAGGGGGGTTTCTTTTTTCTAGCCTTGTATTGTAGGTGCATTTTCGGAGCTCGTTGCATCTGATTTGAACTCACCATTGTGTTTAGAGTGTCCAAAAAAGTCATATTTTCCTTTTGTTTCGTCCTAGTTGGACATTGGAGGACAAATCTACAAGGGTTTGAAGATTGAAGGTGGTTTCCGGATCTAGGAGGTAGCCATATTTTTAGAGCATTTTCATCCTAAAAAGACATCACCATTGTGCTCAGAAGGGCTAAAAATCGCTAAATCGACTGCCAAATCATTGAATTGGACAAAGTTGTTGGCTGATGCAAAAAAAATTCCTCGCCAAGTCGTACGACCCAACCATTATTGTGTCAGTACTATTTTATTTTTTTTTGCAAAAAAATATTATTATATTTCTATGAAAATTTAAAAAATTAAATAAATAAATAAATATTTTCATATTTTTTATTTGTATAAAGTTTTTTTTTAAATAAAAAAGGGGAAATTTTAATTATCCACAAACAAAAGTTTATAGAATGTTGTACTAGCCTACCATGTGGTACATGTGTACCCATTCTCTTTAAGGAGATGCTACATGGCAATCTTCCATTTGTTGTTGCACCAACCTTGCGGGCCCCTCTCTCCCAGCATACCGATTAGTCACTATTTCAATCGGCGACCTCTTAAATATCGACAAACTACTCATTAATGAAAAAATATTCTTGTGGAATATTCCATGGCAGATTCCTTTGATATATTCTGGTAGCCAAGAGAAGATTTGGGCAGATTTTTGATTGACGGTGACGATTTGACAACGGTCATTTTTAAGCCAGTGATCAGAGAATATTCAGTAGAGAAGGGCATATTCCATTGTAATGGTTTGAAGGCCATCAAAATTAGGCTGGTGTTTTGATGACATCAGCATGAAATTAGCAGGGTTTTGAAAAATTCTACCCCCTCTACATTTTCTTTTTCAGTTTTTAAGTTGATTATGAAATGCTCATAAGTTGTGCTTAGGACCTCCAATTTTTGAGCAATTTTTTTATTTGGGATAATTTTTCATTCTCTAGGAACTGGTGTAATCAGTTTCTAATTTTAATGGATGGAATTTTTAGAAAATTTAATTCATCATAGGTGTTGCTAAGTTGTCACCTTTTTTGGAACTACCGGGGCTCCATTCGGGTTCATATGGACTCCTTTTTAGGTGCAATTTTTTTTAAAAGTGCATATTTCTGAGAGATTCATAGTGGTGCTATCAATTTGTATTCATTGTGAGAAAAAATTGTGCTTTTAGCACATAGCCTTATTTGTCTCATTTTGGCAATTATATTACATAGATAACAATTTGATCCATGTTGATCATAGTTTGATCTTGCCTCATTGTGGCAATTGTAAGCATTGAAATCAAAAGTCCACTTAGCTAATTCTGTCAAGTGGCAATTGTAACCACACTAAGTATAAAGTGCCAAATCATTTGATTGGGGGGGTTCTTTGATTGAGTGAATTTGGGGGGGTTGTGTTATGTGATTGTGCTTTGATTTCTCTCTTGTGCTCTTTATATTTCAGTCATGGGTCATCCTAAGTTTCCTCTTTTAACTCCACATAACTATGCAACATGGAAAATAAATGCATGGAGTAAACTAATGGAAAAAGGACTAATTCACTACATTGATGGATCCATTCCAGAACCAATTGATCTGAATCTAAAGAGTGAATGGCTCATTAAAAGTACTATGGCTCTTGGAACATTGAGGAAATATGTTTCTCCTGATCTTTCCTTCATATTGATAAGTGTAAATTAGCAAAAGAAGCTTGGGATAAACTTGCTCAATTGTATAGCAAAGTTGATGAGAATAGGGGATACAAACTTGATAATGATCTCACTAATTTAGATCCAAAGAATTTTGATAAAATCTAAGACAATGTAACTAAGGCTAATGAACTAAGAGAACAACTCAAATATTGTGGTATTGATAGGAAGGAAGCACAATTGGTCTTCAATTTGTTGGACAAGCTTCCTTTAGAATATGCAACTTTTGTTTCTATTTTTTAGACTCATCGGTTGACTATGGGAAGTGCCTATACTACACCTTTGTTTGATTCATTCCCAAAGTTGTTATTACTTGAACAAACAAAGTTGACCACTATGGGTATTCTCAAGTCATCCAAGTCACAATCTTTGGTGGTAGGACATGGGTCATGATCCAATAAGAAACATAAGCAATAAAAGAAAAAACCATGCAAAGATCAAGCACAATCCTCTTCTCCTTAGCAAGGAGAATCTCCATCATCTTCCAAGAAGGGGAATTCACAAAAGAAGGAGAAATCAACTTGTGCATATTGCAAGAGAGTTGGTCATGATGAGCATATTTATCATGCTAAGCAAGTTGATGAATTGACTAATCTCATTAAGAAGAATAACATCAACTTTCCATCTTCCTACAGAAAGGAAGCATCTCCTTCTAATTATTCAAACTCAAAGAAAGGAAAAGGATAGGAACTTGTTGCAGCCACAAGATCGTCACAACAATGGATACTTGACTCGGGTGCTACACATCATGTATGGGTTCTGACAAAGAATAGTTTTCTTCATTGGAGCCTTGTACAGTACTACACATTCTTACAGGTGATGATACTCAAGTGGAGGTTGTCAGAAAAGGTTTGGTTGACATGGATGATGGATCATTTAAGAATGTTATTTGTGTTCCTAACTTGTGTGCCAACCTTCTTTCAGTCTACCAAATCACTCATCTTGGGAATGGAAAGAAAGTTGTTTTTTCTCCAAATGCAGTTGTGGTCAAAGATCTTGAGGATAATTCCTTGATTACAGTGGTAAAGGCCAATCATGAGTCTTGTCTATATCAATTTTCTCAATTTGTGCCATGTTCTCCTTCTACAACATTGCTTACTCATACAGATTCAGTGAGTAGGTTATGGCATGAACGGTTTGGACATCTTAATTACTATTATCTTCAATAGCTTAGCTCACAGGATATGGTCACAAGTCTCCCTCACATCAATTTTTCAGATGGTGTATGTCGAGGTTGTGCTATGGGTAAGCATCCATAAGAAAATCTTCATAAAGGGAAGTCTTGGAGGGCTTTAGAAATTCTTTAATTGGTTCACAGTGATCTAGCGGGCCCATTTCCAGTCTTTCCCTTCAGCAAGGATTGCTATGCACTCACCTTCACTGATGACTACTCTAGATTCATTTGGGTCTACTTTCTTTTCCAAAAGAATGAAGTCTTTGACAAGTTTCAAACCTTCAAGGATCATGTTGAGAAGAAATCTGAAAAGTATATCAAGATTCTTCATATTGAAAATGGTCAAGAATATGTGAACCACAACCTTGTGCAATTCTCTACTCTTGAAGGGATCGATCTTCAACATTTAGTTTCTTATGCACCATAGTAGAATGGTGTTGCTAAGAGGAAAAACATGACCCTCAAGTAAATTTCTAGCTACATGATTCATGCTCATTCTGTTAGTCCAGAGTTTTGGGTTGAAGCCATTAACTATGTTACACACATTCAAAATTGAGTTCCCCACAAGGCATTGAAAGGCATGACTCCTTTTGAGGCTTGATGTGGTAGAAAACCAATTGTGTTGCATTTTAAAGTTTTTGGCTCTCTAGCTTGGGAATTCATTCCTCTAGAGAAGCGCAATGCATTGGAATATCAAAGTAGGCCTTGCATCTATGTTGGATATCCAGATGGTGTCAAAAGGTTTTGACTCTTGGGTCCAGAGACACATGAGCTATTCATTGAGAGGAGTGTTCACTTTGAGGAAATCCCTCCTAGATTGAACTTCAATCCTCCTCATCCTTCCTCCATAGTGGACTCAAATGATAGTGAATCAAATGATTCTTCCTCACTTCCTACTCATAGGGTTGCACCTTTGTAAGGTTCTCATTCTGAGGTTTAGGATTCTTGTCTTTCATCCCCTTCATCTTCATGACCTCGTTGGGCTCAACAAACTCTCAAGTTAGTAGGAAATGTTTTTGGGGATCCTATAGACACTCAAAGGACTCAGTCACAACATGAAAATCTTCCACATGTCTACATTTCTATTGCTTCATATCCATAATCCTTCAAGGAGGCTTCAAGCATTCCTAAATGGGATTCAACAATGGAGGAAGAGTATAGTTCCTTGATGAGGAATCACATATGGGACTTAGTTCCTCTTCCTAAGGGAAGAAAAATGGTTCAATGTAAGTGGATTGATCAAACCAAATATGTAGCAGATGGAACAATGAATAAGTTCAAAGAATGACTTGTTGCTAAAGGTTTCTCACAGGTTCCCGGTATTGATTACATGAAAACCTTTGCTCCTATTTCTAAGATGAACTCCATTCACTTGACTCTAGCCATTGCAGCAACTCATGGTTGGGTTGTCCATAAAATGGATGTGAAGAGTGCATTTCATCACGTAGATATTGTAGAGGATATTTACATGGAGTAGCCACAGGGATTTGTTAAGGATTCTTCTTTGGTTTGCAGATTAAGGAAGTCTCTCTATGGCCTCAAATAGGCCCCTCAGGCTTGGTATGCAAAGATGGACTCCTTTCTTATCTCAAAAAAATTATCTTGGTTCCACTTAGGTTCAAATGCCTATACTTTGTGATAGGATGACTCTCACTTACTTCTTATTCTCTATATTGATGACTTGATCATTACTGGGAGTACATCATCCATCATTGGTAGAGTCAAATCTTCTTTGCATGATAGGTTTGCTATGGCTAAATTAGGCCTCTTGCACTACTTTCTTAGGATTGAGATCACACAGTCCTCTTTTGAGATAACTCTTGCTCAACCCAAGTATGCTTTTGACCTTCTAGCCCAGTTCCACATGTTTGATTGTAAGGTTGCACCTACTCCCTTTCTGTTAGGATTCAAACTTGAAGTCAAGTTTTCTACTCCACTCATTGATGCCAAGTTGTATTTTTAGCTTGTTGGGATCCTCATCTACTTGATTCACACATGTCTTCATATTTATTTTTCCATTGGAATGGTTTCACACTTCATGTAGGAACCACATGAGCTTCATTGGAAAGCTTCCAAACACATCTTGCATTACATATAGGGTACACCACATTATGGGATTCACTATGCAGTAAGTACAATACTCAACCTGGTTGGATATACAGATTCAAATTGGGTTGGTCATCTTGGTTTTGGCCCCATTTGTTGGAAGAGTGAGAAGGAACATGCTATTGCTCTCTCTTCAACTGAGGCTGAGTATCGAGGAGTTGTTAACATTTCTACTAAGGCTATTTGGCTTTAGAATATTCTGAATGAGTTTTGCTTCACGATTCCATGGCCCATGGTCCTCCATTGTGACAACCATAGTTCCATCCAAATCTTGAAGAACTCGGTTCAACCTCAGTGGACCAAACACATCGAGATCCATATGCACTACATCAAGGAGCAAATATAGGAGTAGGTCATTGATTTGCAGTATTGTCCTACAATAGAGTAGGTTGCATATATCTTCACCAAACCCTTCACTGAGATTACATATCACCATTTATAAGCTCTATTGGGGTTGTGGGATGTTTCTTCAGGGGGGTCACTTTACCTTCTTCATTCTCAATTTTGGGGGGAATTTTTCCTCACTTGAGGTTTTGTCCTTCTCATCTTTTTTGAGAATAGTTTCTTGTTTTGTTTCTCTCTTTTGGGGAGGGGTTTTTTCCCATTGGTTTTTCTACTTTTCCCCATTTGTGAGGGATTTCATTGTATTTGTACATGGGTACCTAGCATGGCCTCATAGCTAGGACCCATCTTTGAATCATTTGCATAATAATCTTCCCCCTAAGTTGCACTTAAGGGGCTTGTTGTGTGAATAAATGTCTTGTACCTACTTATTTCACTTACTAGGTAATTAGTGGACATATTCACATGTTAAGTTTACTTAGGTTGTAAGATTCTTTCTAGAAGGTGTTATTTGTCACTAGTTGTTATCTTATCTTTTGACAACTAACACATATGACCTAGGTAGTTGTGTCAAGTTGTCTCATGTTATAATATTAAGACACTTGTCATAATCTTATGACATCTTTTATCTCATCTTGGCTATATAACCAAGGGGTCTTTACTACATCTGTACATTGACTATTTTTGCATTCATTGATAGGAATACAGATTATTCTTGTCATATTAATCTTCTGAGTATTTTGTGCTTTCCATAGGCCTTTATATCTTGGGTGGTTATCTCCATAGAAAAATCTTACACTTTGAATCCTTTACTTCTTCTCCAAATCCTTTGATTGAGTTCACAATCTCATCAAATCTAAGAAGATAATCTACAATATTTTCTTCTGCACTCATCATGAGACTTTCAAACTTGGCTCTAAGAGTCTACAACTTTTCTAGCTTTACCTTATCATCTCATTCAAATATTCCTTTCAACTCATTCTATACATCATGTGTAGTATTTTAATACACCACTTTGACAAAAACTAAGCTAGACAATCCATAGAGAATAGCATGTTTAGCCTTTGCATTGTTCTCATAGTCTTTCTTTTATGTAGCATTAGTAGTATTAATAGGAGGTGTATATCCATTCTTAATAGACATCCAAACATCAAACCCTAAATATGCCAAATATGTCTCCATCATAATGCTCTAAAAAGAATAATATAACCCATTAAATCAAGGTGCCTTGTTTGTAGATGAACCCTCTTGACTGGCCATTGTGTTCACTTGTCCAAGATCTACATGAGTTGATTAAGCTTCTCTAAGGGAACCAGGATTTGATACCAAATTTTGGAACACAAAAATCTATTGTGAGGGGGTGACTTACTAGATCATCAAAATTTATCCCTTTAACACTTTAAAGTGATTCATTCCTTTTAAGACCTTTAGTGCATATTAAACTAAATATGTAGAGAAATAAACATGCACACACAATAGCTCATAACACAAGATATACGTGGAAATCCAAAGATGGGGAAAACCACAGTGAGAATAGTTGCTAGGATCTATTATCCTAATCCAATCTCATGATGTAAATATCTAATTACAATTTTGTTTAAGGGCACCAACCCTAAGGAGACACAAATCCCTTGGTTTTAGGAGCACCCAATCCAAGGAAGCACCCATTTCATACATTAAGCACCTACCCAAATATCTAATGGCACCCACCAATCAAATTTACAATGCAAAATAATACAATTTTTTCTATCAAACATAATTCAATGTTGTAACTATAAATACTTAAAATCATATTGATCAATAATGTTCATTTGAATTTGATTAGTAATACTGCTTTCATCCTAAATCACCTCTTTTTGACCATTTAATTAAATAATCTTAATTTTTTAATTAAATTTATCACTTTCGGCTACTAATTAGATAATCAATTTTATCAAGTCATTTCATCCCCTTTCATGCTATTTTTCTTCCTATTTAACTGGATAATGCAAATTATTTAAATTGAACCCCTTAATTCTTCTCATTTGATTAAATAATCCTAATTATTTAATTAAATATCATTAACCCCCTTTCATTAAATAAGTTAATTATTTAATGAAAATCTTAATTCCATCCATCATGCACAATTAAGTAATTTCTAAAATTACTTAATTAGCTAATTTCTCTCATCCTCCCACTTGCAAAGGAATATTCCCCAGGAATATTCCTCCATTTCCACTCCTCCATAATGGTAAATATCTTGTAACAACTTTCTATTTTTTAGGAAGTTTTCTTCTTCAAATAAATAAGATCCATTGATTAAAATCCTTGATCCTTATCAACTTGCATTCTCATCTATTGATGGGAATCCTTGATCCATGCCAACACCTCTTATTGGTTTTCATCCATTGATTGATCAAATCAATCCAGGCCATTGGTTAATCTATTTCTCATATAAATAGTCCTCATTTCTATGAGAAAAGGATCCATTTTCATTTAGAGTAACTATACTATACTAAATTTTAGAGCATTCTTCATAAGCATTTAGCATTTAGCATCCATTTTAGTAAGCTTTTACATCCATTTTAGCTAATATTTCATTAACGGAATCCATCTTCAAGTTTGTTTCAACCAAGGGATTAGAAAGGACTGATATTCCACATCAATTCAACACCAATCCCCCAATGGGATGAGGTTTGATGCATTATAGTAGGTTTCCATTATGCATTTCTAGTTTGTTTCATATTTTAATGGTTTGTTTGCTTAATATTTTCAAGTATTTCATTAAGAGTTTGACTTAACTAGTTAGATCTTGGTTAATTTCTTGTGGATAAGCCATGTTTTTCTTAGGTTATGATCATGCTCACATCTTGGCACTAAGAGGGAATTACTAATTAAATTTGATCAAATTTTCTTGAGATTTATGTGTATTTTGAAGGTTGCAGGGTGAAGAACAATTGTGGTTTAATAGAGTGGCACAATTGTTGTAGTGGAGCGACATTGATTTATTAAAGAACAATTGTTGCATTAGAGTGCAATTGTTTCATTCCCACTCTCATAAACAAATTGCAAACTCTCATACTTTGTGGGCCTACTCTCATGCAAACAAATGGGTTGCTTAAGGGAAGATAAAGAATTTAGTGTCTCTCGTCTGAAGTATACATGTGGTGTTCATGGTGTCACTAAAATCTTTTGTATTTAGAGGCCAACCAGGTTTTATAAAACACCCTTTAAAGTAGTGCATGGGAGGTGCACCACTTACAGAAGTTACTTACCACATCTAATTTATAGTCGATGCATAAATATTAAGAGTTCATTATCTTGTACAAATCTAGTCATATAAAGATGATATATTTCCTTGATATGGCCTATTTTAATCCTCTATAATTTCAAATTTAGAATCATTGATCCAGGGGTGAGGTAAGCCTACTAAGAAGTGACATGCCTTTATTCTTCTAGATTGTTAAAGTGACTTATTTTTATAAGCCAAACTAGTAAGTCTTATGGGAGAAGACTTACGAAATATCTCCCATACCCATTGAGTTTATTATACACATTTCTTGGCATTCAAGCAACTAAAAAAAATAAACTTGGTCAAAAACTTCAAACCCTTTGTTTGTATGTGTGCACTTCAAGGACAATATATTGTTTCATACCCCTAAATATATTTGTTTTTTTTGAAACAATATATTAGTGGTTTCCCAATATATTTTACCATATCACTACTCACTTATATCAATGTTAACCTGTGGAACTATGGCTTAGCTCTTTGATTTTCAAAATTCCAAGATTTTGTGGAAAACATTTTTCCTTGTCATGGGAATTCTTAGTTTAAACTTAATCAAGACATTTGATGTGGTAAAAGAAATCTCATTAGTCAAAGACTAACTCAATTTAACTCAAAAAGAAGGTATACCTTTGTTTCATTTTCAAACATCTCGACTTCCAAACAACAAAGAGAAAACAAGGAAATTCATTCCAAAACATTGTGTCAAAATTCAAACATCAAACAAGAATTGGCTTCTTAGGTTTAATCACTCCAAGGGAAAAGCATGTATTTCAACACCTTGATCTTGAAAATAAGTCCCTCTTAGGTTCAAAACATTAGGATCAATCATCACATTCACATCAAAACATTTGACATTCCATCTCACAAACAATTTTAAAAAAATTGGACACAACAACCTCCTAGACTTAGGTTATCATCAATAAATCCCCTAGTTTGGCTATATGTTTGGAAATGAATCCTTTTTCATACATTTAGCTAGATTATCCAACATTATTTTAAATGAGTTTATCCTAAAAGTGACAAGTCTACTATTAGGATCCACAAGTTCATTAGTATCTTTATCAAAACAACAAACATCAAACCTTTAGTCTAGTGTTGCCCAAAATTTTGAATTTCATCCTCCATATCACTCGGCCCTTTCATTATCAATTCACATTATTGGTCCTAAACACCTTAGAGGGTTATTTCTACCAAAATTTGAATCAATGTGAGTTTCAAAAATATAAATCCCAACACAATACTCCCAAAGTTGATCCAAATTTATGGTAACAACAAGATCACAATACAAGAGAGATATGGAGAAAAATAAAAATCCATCTACCATGAGTGATCCCAACCAACAATAATTTAATCCAAGAAGTTACTCAACCCCCTCACAAAATACACCAAAAAATTCATTAGAAATATGGTATGGAGTATAATATGTTATAAAAAATCCACTTGAACTCACCACAGAGGAAATCCTTGAAGCACAACAAGATCCCAAAACCCACCATCTCATCAATGCATTGATGAAGTTGAACCCAATACAATACGTGCTAGCCTTATCAAATGAAGGAGAAAAAATCCCTTCAACATTTGATTTGGACACAATTAGGGAACAACCTTTGGGAAATGTTGCTTCTATTTCTCAAACATCCATTACAAACCCTCATCACGAGGTGCAACTTAATATATCACTCAACCATCTTCATCAAATAGGACAAGACAACCTTTTAATACTAGCCTTGCAACTTGAATAGGAACCAACCTTGGTCTCACTCCCAATCTAGGAAGAAAAACAAATTTGGGTACACAAGACACAACTATCCCCCAAAGCATGAATTGGACACCAAAATTTCATGCCCAACCATATGCTTCCACTACAACAAGTTCCCAAAGTATTCCTATTGTTCAAAAAATTATAGTGATTCAAACACCCCTAGTGGATCAAGGACAAGTGAACACCATAGTGCAAGATTAATCCTCCACCCAAAAAGGTCCATCTTCATCAAACCATCCAATTGAACCTCAAAGTCAAATGGTTTGACTAGTCCCTCAAATCAACCAAGGAAACACATCAAACCCATTGGTCACAAATCCCATAAATCAATGAAACTCATTAGTCAAAAATCAAACACATCAAGGAAATGCATCCAATCCATTGGTCCCTCAACAAAAAAACAATCAATGGAATCCCTCCAATCACTAGATCCAAAATAAAAGTATGTCACTAATATCACAACACCAAGTGGTGTCATCTCAACCTTCGGTCACCCAAATAATGAAAAATCAAATGGGACCTCAAACTTACATTCCTCCACCCCAATATCAAATTTTACAAGGGATGATAGCACAAAACCAAGGACAAAATATACCAAATCTAAATATAATAGCCAACCCTGGAAATCTCATCATACATCAAACATCCCAAAATCAACTCAACCTAGAAATCACTCACCACATGGTCCCCCAAAATCCACTACTCATTCCACAAAATAAAAAAATATCAAGACAATACACTCAAGAAATTCAATTTGTCCCAAACCAAAACATCATTTCATAATCTCAAGGACAAAATACGCATTCCCAATTAAAGATATTAAGTATAAAGATATCTTGGAATTAGAGCAAACCGTTAATATTCCTGAACAACAAGAACCAATGGACATATCATGTGTCCACGACAAGTCATATTCATTGGCCATGGATCAAAGGGTACATTACTAGGGAAAAGTATTAGGTCTTATTGAACATAACATCTCAAAACCAGTAGGATCAAAGCATGACAATAATGCCTCCACAATACTAGGGGCAACTTTTTCTTGTGTAAACACCAACATAGGGGGCATGAAGAATCCTTATGATGGAAGTGTTGTCATTAATACAACTAGCCATATTATGAATAAACATGATGGAGCCCCTCAAAAAAATTATTTGGTTCCATTTTTAAGCTTGCAGTACTTGGCTTTGACCCTTGTTTAGGTTTAGGGTTATGTTCCCCATCGTTGTTTTAAGGTTTGTGTTGTCAAAACCCTTACAAATTAACCTTTGAGTCTTAAAGCCCTTGGGAATTATATTTATGCATTGACTTGATACTCCTAGTTTCTGATCTTTAAAGTTACCTCTTGTGCCATTAGAATCAATATCTTTATCGGCCCCATGGTTTTAGGTTTTTCAATCACCAAATTCCTTTTCAGCGTTTAAGTTCTTATGTGATTGGGCTTGAATTTCATATTTAACACCTTAAGTCTTATATTTTCATGCCTAAGGGTCAAATTCCTACCATCCTAGTAATAGCCTCCTTTTAAAGTTAACATTTGCAACATGCGCAGATTTTGGCTATATATATTAGCCATTTGATCATTGCGGGAAATATTGACCATTCCTCATACACCTGCTCTATTTTGTTCTTCATTAAAATATTCAAGCAAGCTGGTGGGAAGTTGCCATGTGTCATGTCAGAAGGTGGGACCTATTCTTCCAAAGGGTCACCAAGAAAAACTTGGAGAAGGATCAATGGTTGGCATCATGACACATGTCTTCATTTGGACCATTCCCCACACACCCATCCATTCTATGCATTGAAATGAATTAATCATATGGGCTAGTGAGTGCTTGACATGTGTTAACTTTATGTGATGGGCCCGATATCTTCTTATGGTCAGTGAACAGTATTAAAAGGAAATCTACGGTGGTTGATGGGTGACGTGGTCAAATCTCCACCAATCCCTGCCACCCCACCAGATTTTATTTAATGCTTATAAAATGTCACAAGCTAGCGAGCAAGGTGACACCTGTTGCTTCATGGAGGGACCCACTAGGCTATGGAGGTAGAAAATGTTTTATAAGTATAGAGATCGATGGTTGATGCCAGATGATGTGGGTGAATCCTGACCACTCCCCACCATCCAGAGAGGGGCTCACTTGTATCTCCTGCTTCTTAGTAGGCGAGTAGGTGACTGCCATATGGTAATTTTTTAAAAGGTTCTAGTAGATTTTAGTGGAGATAAAGTACTACTAAATTTGGCCAAGATGGCACTATGATAAAAGTGGCACCATATTAGAACTTATTCTTTTGGCATGTTTTCTAGATTTTGACCATCAATTTTGTCAGATGTTGGTATACATGGGAAGGTGAAAATAAAGTGAGGCAGGGTACAAGACGATATTATGAGATTGAATCAAGATCACTCCCACTTGTCTTGTTGTGATGAAGTGCAAGTGTATTAATTCCGATGGGCAAGCGGGTAAATATGACATGATAGGATTTTCTTAATACTAAGTATGTGGTTAAGTGTGATAAAAGAGTGGATGTCCATCCACTTGGGCTTTTCTGATTAGGAAAAGGAATTAATCACATACAATTAAGCTTTGTCATAATTCATTTTCTTGATTGTAACTATCCATTGATTTATCTTAATGTGTGATCAATGACTGAGATTCAAAAATCAAGTAGCCTATTGCCAGCTGCCTCGCACAAGCTTTTCTTGAGTATCAATAGTTCTCACACTTGCATGGCTAAATATAATGAGGATCAATGGCCATATTTTTCATTCAAATTTTTTCTTTTTAGAGGTTTAAAATTAGGTTAAGTCTAAGAATAGGTTGGTGAGGAATTTCATTATCAAAGATTGCAGAGGTACCGTGATAAACCTTTCCCTAGGTAAGTAGGTACTAATACTTTCTCTTCTCAATTATGGTTACAATAGTTTGTGGGTTTTAGAATCTTGGGGTGGTGAGGGTTTTTCTGGAAATAAGGAATCTTCTTGTTCTTTTTCTGGTCATTTTGAAAATGAGTAAGTCAGGTGATTTTGGTAAGCCAATTTGAAGGTCCAAGAGATTGAATTTTCTTGAGTCCAGGGACAATACTCTTGAAGTTGAAGTTGAAACATAGGGAGCTCCTAAAACACCAAAAGTAGAGAAGGGAACACAAGAAATTTAAGAAATATGATGTAAGGAGTAATTACCACCTGAGGAGCTAGACCATTTTAGAAGAATTGGCCAGGTTTAAAGGGAAGGAGTTGGTTGAGTCTAAAAAGAAGGCAAAGAAAAGATGCAAGTATCGTAAGGCTTACTTGGGGAGACATAATTCACTTGTTGAGGTTTCTGATAGCCCTTTAGATGGTGGAGTTGACACTAATCTAGAGTATGAACATTATCCCCTTTCCCTAGTGCCTTCTAAGGACTCTAATGAGGAAGCGATGATGGTTCCTCCAATTTCATCATGAACAAGGAGTTGGTGAGCATACTATGAGGCTGACGACTCAAAGAAGTGTTTTCACCCCAATTTTGTTTTTGATGACACCATTGTCACTGCATCACGATCGTCCTCTTCAACATGTTTGTGGTTTTTTGTTTTTATTGTTGATGTGGAAACCTTTTGGGCTGGTATGTTGGAGAATTACCAGACTCCCTAAATTTAACGGCAGGTATGTTTTTTTTGTGTGATATACAATTTTTTTTTGGCTATGAATGGAGAATCTTCTTTGGTCAACAAGGATGAGGTGATTCAACGCTACTATAGTAAGAAACTATGCCTTTTGGAAGGCTAGCTAGCCTTCATTCAAATGATTTGGAGTTTCATCTTTTACTCTTCCATACTTTGCAATGATCTTACATGTAACTAGCTAGGGAATGTCTCAAACTCTAATGCAAATAGTCATCAAATGATATGAAATGTAACTGCAATTGAGCCTAATGCTTGTTGCACCCTTGTTCTATAAAATGAATTTCAAGGCTCATTACAAGAGTTCAAATTTTAGGTCTCAAAATTGTCTAGGTGAAAATCTAAGCTTAGAGAGGAACATATTGTAAAATACTAATGAATAGTGTAGTAAAGAGTCTAGGGTATGAGTCTTGTATGTAATAATCTTAAAATAGTTTTCCAATGGCAACAATATTAGAAGAAAGTATTAGTTTCTGAAACATATGGTCTCTTTTGTAATTTCCTCTTGAATTATAAATGGACATTGGTTAATAATATTTTCATTTGTCTTCAGCTATTTTACTTGAATGTGTGGGTTTATTTTTTGCTTCAATACAAAGAATTGATTAAAATGCTAAAGTAAAGTCGTAGGTTTGTGAGGGAAAGGAATAAGATCGATAAGTAGTAGTGTTACAGGCATAATGAGTTGAATACTACAAGGCAGTATGTTAATAGTTCACAAATTACTGAACTAAATTGCTAATGAATTACTGGTTGTTGCAAATATGACACCATTATCCAAATGGATAATACATTGGCCTTTTCATTAGTTTTTCTTAATAATAAGTTAGTTAGTAATGCACCTAACCAAGGGCTTGGGATGAGAATAAAGAATCAATTATAAACTTTCAATTACAATGCACAAATTTGAAGTATCCTTTTATTCCTTGTAATAGATGGTAGTGGGTTGAAGGTCATCCAAATCTCTAACAACTGTTGTCTATTTGTAGTTGTAGGAATTTATTTGTGTATAGAAATGTTCTTGATCTAGTAAATATTATTTGAACATATGTAGGATTACCCTCTTAGGTCTCACAAAGCCCGAAGTGAAGAAGTAAGGGCCTCAAAATCCTTACTTGTGTGTTGGACAATCCTTATCCTTGCTAATAATTGAATTTTGGAAAATTCATAGGTGATTGGTAATATCAAGTTTGGTTCATAAAAAATAACCAATAGATTGGCGACTCTGTTGGGGAAGAACTTTGAAAATTGGTTGTAGACTGTCTTTTCAAAGAGTCATTAAAATCTTAAAATATTATTTGTAACTAGAAGTTGGAAATTGTGGAGTCTTATTTTCCCATCTGAGTCACCAAAAAAAATGGCGACTCTATTAGGGAAACATCAGAGAAGAAATCCATTTGCATAGAGTCAAGAATTGGGTGAATCTGAACATCTAGTTGAGATATTGAGAAGCTTTCAGACCTAGAAGTGATTTTTTTGTAGTAATTTCAAAGAATTTATGTGTGAATTTGTTGTGGGAGAAGACCTAAAATAAAATTCATCTTTGAAAGAGCTTCATACTATTTGAAGTTTAGTCCTCTGTGAAGAGAGGTGGTGACTCTATCTAAAGAAATTGTTGAAGACCTGAAGAGAGTTCTAGATCTACAAAATTTTCAGTCAAGAAGAAAGGTTAGCAGCTACTACAAGTTTGTAGGTATTATCATAAAATTAAACAAATCATTATTGTCTTTGAAAGAAATTTATGAGAATTCTTCGAGTCTTGAAAAAATTTGGTTCCCTATTGATTGAAATAAGCACTAAGAAAGGGAATAATAGTTATTATTCTGCATACTTCTATATTACTACATTGTAGTATCTATTATACAGTGAAGTATGAAATATTTTTGAAGAAACTAATTTAGAAGGTCTTAAGCAAGTTGAGATAGAAATATGCATTATAAAAGCTTAAGATTATGTTGTAAAAGAAGTTTGAAGTACCCCGTGTAACTGTAAAGTTGATTTGAAAAATCTTGTAGAGGTGTGAGAAAATGTATCATCAATATATGCATCCTTGTATGGTTCATAGTTCAACCATGGTTTGTGATTAGCACCAGCTAGGTTTTAAAATAGGTTTCAACACTAAAAGGAACATAGCCATCAATTTCAGTGGAATTAATGGTTACCCAAATGTCATACCATCTAAAATCAGGGAATACTTACCAAAATTCAGTGGTACAAAGTGTGAATCAGCAAGTAAGCATTTGCAAGAATTCAAAAACTTAATGGATGAATATGAGGTAGATCATGAAGATGTGATCAAGAGGTTGTTTGTTCAGTCTTTGAAAGGAGATTCAAGGGATTGGTTCTTTGATTTACCAGCATGCTCTATCTATTCTTGGGAGGAGTTCAAAGTAGTGTTCATGGAGCAATTTGGTGAGAGAATCAATACTAGTTTTGTGCTCAATAAATTTATGAGCATTGAGAAATGAGAGGACGAGCTAGTTCCAACATTTAATTGAAGATTTGCTAAAAAATTGAGGGATATTCCTAAGGTTTTGACACTAAGTGATGTAGTGTGTTTGGTTGTTTATTTTGGATCTTTTGATAATGAGATGAGCTATCTTTTGAGAGATAAGGATCCTAAAACCTTACATCAGGGCTATGATATAGCCATGAACATTGAAAAAAACTAGAAATACAGAATGCACAAGGGTCATTTGTCTACAAGTTTTTGTTGCCTTGAGACACCAAATATTGATGAAAGGTGTAAGTCAAAAGTTTAAAATGAATGTCAAAGTACTTACACCCCTATTGTTTCAGCTTGAACATCATTCCATAATGTTGATCACATAGAGCCCCAAACAAATTGTCAAGAAGTTGCATGAATTTATGACCCTATGGTCTTTGTTCAAGCCCTCTCTTACATAAGGAAACATGAGGAAGAATCATCATATGATCTCTATGAAATATTTATGGATACCTTGGTTGCAATTCCTAAGTGTCACAAACCTAAAAATTTAGAATGCATTGATTTATTTTATGAATCTTATGAACAAGGTTTGAGTGCTATGTGAAAGGAATTAAAGCTTGTTAGACTTGACCAATTGTGTGAATGATTTTATCTTTTTGAAAAGATTAGAGATGATCATCAAGAAACTATTATGTTTTCAACCTGTGATGATAATGATTTTGTTGCTCCATATGATTTAAGAAATGAGATATCACTTGAAGAAGAAGAGAGTAGAGTAGAGGTTGAAAATGTACACCTCAATGAAGCAAGTGAAATGAGTGGCATGTTCATTAGTTATGTAGATAATGATCATATTTGTCATATTTTAAATTTATGGTCTAGAGAATAGAAGGAGGTATGTGAAGTTATCCCCTGTTACAAGTCTACTAATTATGGAATAGAAATGGGCTCAAGTAGTCAACATAGTGAATCAACCCAAGTGATTATTGATGTTAAATCTAAAGAGTAGGAGCCTAAATACATATTTGGTATCCTCCCAGGTTTCGATTATTTTGAAGAGTCTACTACCTATACTCTTATGGATGACATAAGACTGTGCAATAATTTAGAAAATTTTGAACAAAGTTTCAGTGTTGATGAGTCCTCTTTTTGTTGTAACAACGATGGCATTGAGTGTGGAAATTCCTCTATTGATTATGATTATCCTCATGAAGTAGAGATGGATTCTTTTGTTTCAAATGAGAAATATGTTGATAATGATGGGAATGCATGTCTGCTTGGGAAGGAACAATTTTTTTTCTGTGAATATTTTTTTAGAATGGGAGTCAAAGATGTTAACTATTGAGGATGTGAATAAAGTTGAAAATCTATCTGTATGCTCTTCTAGTGATTGCAATGATTTTAAATACATTGATGATATGGAAAATTTAAACCTTCATATTGAGGAGGCTAAGGATTTAATGATAGAAATTAATGTAATGGTAAATACCTTATATGATGAGCCTCCATCTTCACTAGAAATGAGAAATGATGATCCTTATTGGTGTAGAGATAATCCACTCTTTGTTGAGGACTCTAATGATGCATCTAACATAGGGTTAGAATGTGGCCTTAACCAAATAGAGCAATACAATGATTAGCTCCTTGAGGAAATTTCCTATGAATGTCTTACATTTGATACAGATGTTGTAGGTAAGGTTGAGTATCATGATACCAACAACTTGAAAGAGTATGAACACTTTCAGTTTCTATTTAGTTGGGAGGTATTTTGATGAAGCATGAAAATAAGATGAAAAGCATGGAATGTTGTTTTCAGTGTGAACATGTTTCATGTGATGAAAATAACACATATGTTTCATGTGATGATGAAAATTTCTAGTTTATTCTTGATTATACAATGCAAAATGACATAGATTACATTGGCAATGTTATGCTCAAAAAATTTGTGAGAGATGTTAGTGACAATGTTTGTAATCAGGTAGATTTTAGTGGTAAGCACATATTTTTTCTTGCCAGAGGAGGGCTATACTTGTTGCAATGGTATGACAAAGGTAAATGTGGGTTGAGGGAAGTCAGTTCCTTTAATAGATTGGTTTTTGATAGGGACAAGTATCAACGCTAGGTTTAGTGGCCTGGGGCCACCAAGTAAAGTTGAAGCCTAGTTGAATTGCAGGGTGCATATTGAAAACTTGCACCTCAGTGGAAGGCTTCAAACAAGATATAGATTGAATCTCTTGTTTTAGGGTTTTGTAACCTATGTAAAAACTATACATATGCTAGTTGTTTTGGTCGAGTCTTCTTGCCTAGTTTAGGCAGGTCCTAGTTTTGTTTTTTGTGCTTGGTCTACTTCACCTAAGATTTTTGGATCTCACCATGCTTGTGAAAGGAATGTGTCCCCAACAAGAGCCATTGATGGAACCTTTCAAAAAATATCTTTGGTTCCATTTTTAAGCTTGCAGTACTTGGATTTGACCCTCGTTTTAGGCTTAGGGTTCCTTTCCTCCTTATTGTTTTAAGGTTTGTGTTGTCAAAACCCTTCCAAATTAACTTTTGATTCTTAAAACCCTTGGGAATTCTATTTCTACATTGACTTGATACTCTCAATTTTCAGTTGTTAAAGTTACCTCTCGTTCCATTAGAATTGTTATCTTTACTAGACCCATGGGTTTAGGTTTTTTGGTCACCAAATTCCTTTTCAACACTTAATTTTTTATATGGTTGGGCTTGAATTTCATATTTCATGCCTTAAGTCTTAATTTTTCATGCCTAAGGTTCAAATTCACATTGACCTAGTAATGGTCTCCTTTTAAAGTTAACATTTGTGGCATGTGCAGATTTTGGCTATATATATTAGCCATTTGATCATCACAAGAAAATCTCAATCGTTCCCATGCACCTACTCTATTTTTTTTTTCATTAAAATATTTGAGTGGGCTGGCAAGTGGTTGCCATGTGTCATTTCAGAAGGTGGGACCTATTCTTCCAAAGGGTCACCAAGTGAAACTTGAAGAAGGATCAAAGGATGGCATCATGACATGTGTCTTCATCTACACCATTCCTTGCACGCCTTCCCATTCTATGCATTGAAGTGAATTAATCACATGGGCTAGTAGGAACTAGACACATGTTGCCTTTATGTGGTGGGATTGATATCTTCTTGTGATCAGTGAATGATATCAAAAGGAAATTTATGGTGGTTGTTGGGTGAAATGGTCAAATCTCCATCGCTCCATGCCACCCTACTAGATTTTATTGAATACTTATAAAATGTCATAGGCTAGTGGGAAAGGTGACACCTGTCGCTTTATGGAGGGACCCGCCAGGCTATGGAGGCAACGAATGTTTTATGAGTATAGAGATTGATGGTTGATGGTGGATTATGTGTGTTAATCCTGACCACTCCCTACCATCTTGAGAGGGGCCCACTTGTATCTCTCATTTCTTAGCAGGCAAGTCGGTGACTGCCACGTGGAACATTTTTAAAAGGATCCAATAGGTTTTAGTGGGGATAAAGTACTGGTAAATTTGGCCTAGATGGCACAATGATAAAATCAATACCATTTTAGAACTTATTCTTTTGGCACATGCTCTAGATTTTGGGCATCAATTCTTTCAGATGTTGGTATACGTGGGAAGGTGAAAATAAAGTGAGGTAGGGTATAAGCTGATATTCTAAGATTGAATCAAGATCGATCCTCGCTATCCTGTTGTGATGAAGTGCAAGTGTATTAATTCCCATGGGCGAGCTGGTAAATATGACGTGGCAAGGATTTTTAATACTAAGTATGTGGTTAAGTGTATTAACAGAGTGGGTGTCCATCCACTTGGGATTTTTTTATTAGGAAAAGGCATTAATCGCATACAATTAAGCTTTGTCATAATTAGTTTTCTTTATTGTAATTATCTATATACTTATCTTAATGTGTGGTCAATGACTGAGATTCAAAAATCAAGCAGCCTATTGTCAGCTCACTCACATAAGCTTTTCTTGAGTATTAATGGTTGGCATGCTTGCATGGCTAAATATAAAGAGGATCAATGGTCATATTTTTCATTCATAGTTTTTTTTTTAGAGGTTGAAAATTAGGTTAAGTCTGAGAACAGGTTGGCCAGTAATTTCATTATAGAATATTGCAGAGGTACCATGATAAACCTTTCCCTGGGTAAGTAGGTACTCATACTTTCTCTTCTCAATTATGGTTACAACAGTTTGTGGGTTTTAGAATCTTGGGGTGGTGAGGCTTTTTCTACAAATTAGGAGTCTTCTTGTTCTTGTTTAGGTCATTGTGAAAATGAGTAAGCTAGGTGAGTCTATTAAGCCACTCTGAAGGTGCAGGAGATTGAATTTGCTTGAGTCCAAGGAAAATGCTCTTGAAGGTGAGGTTGAAACATAGGGAGATCTTGAAACACCAAAGGGGAGAAGGGAACACAAGAAATTTTAGAAATATAGTGAAAGGAGTAATTAACACCTAAGGAGCTGGACCACTTCAGAAGAATTGGCCAGGTTTAAAGGGAAGGAGTTGGTCGAGCTTGAAAATAAGGCAAAGAAAAGAGGCAAGTATCATAAGGCTTACCTGGGGAGACATAATTCACCCATTGGGTTTTTTGATAGCCTTTCAGATGGTGGAGGTGACATTGATTCATAGTATGACCATTATCCCCTTTTCCTAGTGCCTTCTGAGGACTCTAACGAGGAAGCGATGATGGTTCCTCCAATTTCATTACGAACAAGGAGTTTGCAAGCATACTTTGAGGCTAACAACTTAGAGTAGTGTTTCCACCCCATTTTTATTTTTGATGACTCCATTACCAATACATCAAGATATCCTCTTCATGTTTGTGGTTTTTTTTTTTAGTTCTAATGTTGAAACCTTTTGGGCTGTTGTGTTGGAGAAGTGCCAAACTCCCTAACTTTGATGGTAGGTATATTTTTTCAGGTGTTATACAAATTTTTGCTCTAGATATAAATGGAGAATATTCTTTGTTCAACAAGGACAAGGTGATTTGACACTACAGTAGTAAAAAACTATGCCTTTTGGAAGGTTGGTTGGTCTTCATTCAAATGATGTGGAGTTTTTTCTTTTACTATTCTATACTCTACAATGATTACATGTAATTAATTGGGGAACGTCTCAAACTTTGGTGAAAATATTCATCAAATGAAATGTAATGTAATTGCAATTGACCCTAATGCTTGTTTCTCCCTTGTTCTCTAAAAGAGATTTTGGGGATCATTACAGGAGTTTGAATTTTAGGTCTCAAAATGGTCTAGGTGAAAAGCTAGGCTTAGAGAGGTACATATTGTAGAATACTGATGAATAGTTCAATAAAGAGTCTAGGGTGTGAGTCTTGTATGTAATGATCTTCAAATAGTTTTCCAATGGAAAGAGTAATAAAAGAAAGTATTAGTTTTTGAAACATATGGTCTCTTATGTAATTTCCTCTCAAATTATAAATGGAATAGTTAATAATCTTTTCATTTTCCTTCAACTATTTTACTTGAATGTGTGGGTTTATTTTTTGCTTCAATTCAAATAATTATTTAAAATGTTAAAGTAAGGTCATAGGTTTGTGAGGGAAAGGAATAAGATTGATAAGTTGTAGTGTTACATGCATAATGAGTTGAATATTGCAATGTAGTATGTCAATAGTTCACAAATTACTGAATTAAATTGCTAATGAATTACTGGTTGTTGCAAATATGATTACATTATCCCAATGGATAAGGCATTGGCCTTTTAATTAGGTTATCTTCATAATATGTGAGTTAGTAATGCACCTATCCTAGGGCTTGGGATGAGAATAAAGAATCAATTATAAAATTTCAATTACAATGCACAAATCTAAAGTATCCTTTTATTCCTTGCAATAGATGGTAATAGGTTGAAGGTCAGCCAAATATTTAACAACTATTGTCTATTTGTAAATTTAGGAATTTATCTTTGTATAGAAATGTTCTTGATCTAGTAAATATTACCTGAAAACATGTATAATTACCCTCCTGGATCTCAAAAATCCTGAAGTGAAGAAGGGCCTCAGAATCCTTACTTGTGTGTTGGCCAATCTTTACCCTTGCTAATAATTGAATTCTAGAAAATTCATAGGCGATTGGTAAGATCAAGTCTAATTCATAAAAAATAACCAACACAACATCCATTTATCATCCCATTTGTAAATTGGGACCAACATGAAAAGAAAGATTCATGTTAAAGAAGGATAATGGAACCAAAGAAAAGGGAGTAGTAAATCCAAAAGCATAGAACAAATATAAATGGATACCAAATCATACAAAAGATCATCCCTATTACACTCCACTAGTCAAATAAACTATGGGGAAAAATCAAAAGGGGAAATGTATCCATCAAAGGAATATAAAAGCAAGCTTCTCAAGTGGCATACACAGTATACCAAATAGCTCATCCCAATATCATGCAAACCTCCCATCATTTCTCATCTTCCCAAGATTAGAGAATTAAAGGTTCCAAACTATTGATTAGTCCATCTCATACCTATTTATGCATGGCATTGTCCAAACCATCATTCATGATATCCAATTCTCACATTGACCATGTGTTTGTTGCAAAAATGAAGGTGTTTTTATTGTTTTCAATTTGCCAACTGGTTTATGTTGTCATTAATGGAATGGATGTAGGTTATTAGTTATATATGTCAAGGATATTGAGAAAATTATAATGAAGAAAGGCTGCATGTGTTAAATGGTTGCTCCTAATTTTTCTCTAGGATTTTATCATATGTTTTTGTGGTTCATATATGTTGATCATGGTTGTTGGAACCTACTATATCCCAATTTTTGGCTTCTTATTCATTGTATAGTGTGAGTTATGTTCACTAGTTGTGAACTGTGGTTTTTTATGTATTTGGCTAAGGTCCAGGAGAAATGTTGTTGCTACAAATTTCTCTTTGGTTGAGTCTTGTGACTTGTGGTTCTAGAGTTAAGCTATTATGTTCGTGTCAAATATAATTTTGATGTCTAAAAGGATTGGATCGTGCTAAGGGTTGCGTGTGCTTAATTGTTCTATTTTTTTTACACTGGTTTGGCTAACCTTGTGTTGAACACTACTTTCGAAGTTCATGAAGCATTTTGGGACATATTTAGGTCCTCATCAAGTGTGTGTTTTGGTCACCCTCATTCTAATTCCAACCTAGGATCTTTTGGCCTTGACCTAATTTGAATTAATGATGGATGACCAACTTTGGATATGTTTCAAAGTTGAAGATGGTATAAATATAGGATGATTTAGTGATGAAAGATGTACAAAGAGATAAGTGAAAAGAAATAGAGTAGATAGATGTGAAATAAATGCAAAAAACTATGTATGTAATGTGAGTATGGTAGATCAGTGCAAATTCTAAATGTTGAGTTTCTGGATGTAGTGAGCTGAACGTGTACTCTATCATTCATGCATGTTTGCAAGTGTTTGAGTGAATTATGGTGGAAATCTCTATTGCATTGATATTTTATTCTCTCTATAGCATATCCCTTATATCTTATTTGTATCTATGTGATAGTGAGCCCTCTAAGTGGTTAACCCTTATTGGACAATGAGTCTTGATCTAGAGAGTTAGTCCTATTTTTGCAGCGATCCTTCTCTAGCAGTGAGAATTTGTAATCAGTTTAATATTCTTTATATTGTAAGCTAATCCTCACCGTAGTTTTTCCCTTATTGGGTTTTCCACTTAAATCTAGTGTTCTTGTGTATGTCTATTGCTTTTTAGTTTTTTCCTTTGCACTTAATGTTTAATAATTTTAGTAGACTAAAGGATTTGTGATTGATCTAAGTTCTTATGGATGTTTTAAGGATTAAAATTTGCTACAACTAATTCACCCCCCCTCTCAATTGTCTTGTTCAATAATTGGTATCAGAGCTTGGTTCCTTGGAGAAGACCTTAACCGCTTAAGGAAGGTCTGGTATGGCAGGAAAAATAACTTATGAGTATCTGAAGTTTGATGGAACTAATTAGGCTATCTGGAAAATACTAATGGAAGAATGTATAGAGTATTGTGGACATGATGTGGAGAAAGATTACAAGACTATTTACACTCCTACTAATAGTCTGAGTACACCTAATGAAATCAAGGCACCTAAAGCGAACAATAAGGTGAAGTTCATTTTGAAGAATAGTTTTGCACATTCTGAGTTGATTAAAGTTCAAAATTTGAAGATTGCTAAAGAAGTCTAGGATGCTTTAGAAAAGGAACATGAATGAGATGAAAGGTTCAAAGAAGCAAAGTTTCAAAATTTGGAGGCATAGTTTGAGCTCCTACATATGTCTGAAGATTAGAATGTTAAATCCTATGTACAAAGATTGGATAAGATAGTAGGTGGAATTTGAGGACTTGGTACTCCAATAGATGAATCCAGGATTGTAAAAAATATTCTTAAAACTCTTCCTAATGTATATAGTGAAATGGTATGTGCTATTGAAGAACATATAGACTACAAGACTTACACTAAAGATTCGTTATTGGGAAATCTAACATATTATGAGATGAGAAAGTTGAATTTGAGAAATGGATCCAAATTAGAAACTTATTTTAAGGATATAGGAGCTAAAGATCTGTATGAAGAAAATCTTGATGAAGTAGAAGCTAACTTTGTGAGAAGGATGAAGAAAGGCTCCATTAAGTACGAAGGTAAGTTACCCTTTAAATGCTTTAGTTGTATAGGAATAGGTCATTATGCTTTGAGATGTCTACAAAGGCCTAAGAGGAATAAACAAAGATTTAACAAAGAAATAAAAGGTAAGAAGAACAACAGACCATATTATGTGAATGAGGATGCTAGTATTTCTGATGAGGAATCTTATTATGGAGATCCTGATGACATTGAATGCTTGTTCTTGGATATAAAATATGAACCTCCTTTTGCTAATTTTGAAAAATAGGTGAATGAATGCCCTCCGGAGAAGGATAAAAGTGAAGGTACTATAATCTCTGCCCTACATGCTAAACAGGAAAAGAAATATTAGGTTGTTGATAGTGGTTGTTCACATCACATGACTAGTGATAAGAGTAAGTTTGTTAAACTTGAAAAATATGATGGAGGCTTAGTTATATTTGGAGATGATACTAGTGCTAAGATTTTTCATATAGGTTCAGTAAGTTTTGATGGAAAGCATAATACTAATGACATCTACTATGTTAAGGGATTAAGGCATAATCTTTTGAGTGTTGGAAATATGCGCAGTAAAGGATATAAACTTGTATTTAAGGATGAGAGATGTGAAATCAAGAAAGACTTTGGGACAATGATTGTAGTAAGAAAGAAGTCTTAAGGAAATATATATCAACTTAAGGGTGTTGATGGACGATGCTTTATGACTCAAATTAATGAAAGATGGCTATGGCATTGAAGAATGTGTCATATGAATTTTGATAATCTTGCAAGTATTAGTGAAGTATATGCCGTGAGAGATTTACCAAGGATTACAAATCCTATTAATGCTATTTGCAGAAATTATCAGTTTGGAAAGAAAGCAAGAAACAAATTCATATCAAAGGAATAATCTACTATTGGAATACTAGATTTAATTCATACAAATCTCTATGGTCATACAAGAGTGAGAAGTTTACAAGGTGAAAGGTACTTTATGCTTTTGATTGATGATTAATCTAGGCATACTTGGGTTACATTTCTTAGAGAAATTTTTGATGCATTAGATAGATTCAAGACATTCAAAGCTACAATTGAGAATGAATTAAATTTAAGGATAAAATGCTTAAGGTTTGACAGAGGTAATGAATTCACCTCCCATGAGTTTAATATGTTTTATGAAATTCATGGAATAAAAAGGAAATTATCTTCTCTGAGATGTCCTCAATAGAATGGAGTTGTTGAAAGGAAAAATAGAACAATTCAAGAAGCTACTAGATCAATGATTATTGAGATTGGTCTACCAAATTTTAATGGAGAGAAGCTATTCACACTACTGTTTATGTATTCAATTGAGTTCAAGCAAGAGAAAATAGTACAAAGACCTCCTATGAGCTATGGTGTGGAAAAATTCCTATTGTTAATTATTTCAAGGTATTTTGAAGCAAATGTTATATCAAACGGGATGAAGAAAATTTAAGGAAGTTAGATACTAGAAGTGATGAAGGTATTTTTCTTGGATATTCTACTAAAAGAAAAGCTTACAGATGTTTCAATAAAATACTAAGAAAGATTGTGGAAATCACAAATGTCAAGGTTGATGAAGCAATGAAGAATTCAATTGATGTTGATGGATATGTATCTAATGAACTTGATTACGTAAGGATTGAAGAAGTTGTGGAAGAATAGAAGGATGAGAAAGAGAAGCTAAATGAAGAAGAATAAGAATCTTCAGTGGTGTCCCCAAAGACACCTAGGCATGTGCAAAAAAACCATTCAAAAAATTAGATCATTGGAGAAAAGAAAAAATTAGTATTGACAAGAAGCAGAGCTGTTGCTGGTGAGATAAATCTATGTTTACTTTCTAAGATTGAACCAAATAGTGTAAGTGAAGCATGTAAAGATGAGAATTGCATGGAAGCTATCAAAGAAGAACTTATGCAGATCAAGAAGAATCAAACTTGGGAATTGGTCCCTAGATCTATGGATAAAAAAAATATTGGATCAAAGTGGGTATTCAGAAGTAAGTTGAATGAGAATGGAGAAGTAGTTAGAAATAAAGCAAGGCTTGTGTGTAAGGGAAACTCATAAGTAGAAGGCATAGATTTTCAAGACACTTTATCTCTGGTGGAAAGAATGGAAGCTATCAAGATATTCTTAGCCTTTTTTATTATAAAGATTTCAAGGTCTATCAGATGGATGTTAAGTCTACATTTTTGAATGGTGATCTAGAGGAAGAGGTATACATAGAACAACCAAATATGGTCTAAAATTTGAAGAAAGCTTTATATGGATTGAAAGAAGCTCCTAGAGCTTGGTATACAAGGTTGGATATGCACTTGATTCAACAAGGTTTCAACAAAGGTATGTCAAATAGTAACCTATATTTTAAAATTGAAAATGACAAAATCTTGATTGTGGTTGTATATGTTGATGACATTATTTTTGGAGGAAATGAAACTATGTGTAAGATGTTTGCAAAAGAAATACAAAAATAATTTGAGATGTCTATGTTTGGAAAGATGAATTTCTTTCTTGGGCTACAAATTAATGAAACAAAGAAATGGATTTTATTTTCATAGTCAAAGTATGTGAAAGAGATGTTGAAGAAGTTTGGGATGGATGGTTCAAAAATGATATGCACTCCTATGGTGATTGGTTGCAAACTAGGTAAAAATGATGATTCATCTAAGGCTGATCAAAGAAAATATGGATCTATGATTGGTGGACTATTGTATTTGGCTGCTACTAGACCAGATATTATGCATGTTGTCTATCTTGTGGATAGATTTCAAGAAGATCCTAAGGAAACACATGTTGCTTCTGTTAAAATAATATTCAGATATTTGAATGGCACTCTAGATTATGTCTTATGGTGTCCTAGGGATACTAACTTCACACTAAGTTCTTATACAGATGCAAATTAGGTTGGAATTGTAGATGACAGAAAAAGTACAAGTGGTGGCGCATTCTTTCTTGGTTGTAGATTGGTGGCATGGTTGAGTAAAAAGCAAGATTTAGTTTCCTTATCTACTACTGAAGTTGTGTATATTGTTGTTATATCTTGTTGTACACGAGTTTTATGGATGAAAAAGACATTGAAAGACATCAAAGTAGTGTATGATGATCCTATTTATATCTTTTGTGATAATATAAGTGCATTTAACATTTCAAAGAATTTAGTGATGCACTTGAGGACAAAGCATATATCTATCAGGTATCACTTCTTGAGAGAGAAGGTTGTGGATAATGAAGTAAAGCTTGAGTATGTACCTATGAAGGATCAGATTTCTGATATATTTACGAAGGTTCTTCCTAAAGATACTTTTGTGTATCTTTGGGAGAAGTTAGGGATCATTTCCCCTCCTTTCTTGAACTATCTTTAGGGATCATTTCCCCTCTTTGTGTATCTTTGGGAGAAGTTAGGGATCATTTCCCCTATCTTTCTTCTCAACTAATATTTTTGTGGCTACCTCTCAGGGGGAGTAGGTAGTGTCATGTGTTGTCACTGAAAGAGTATTTTTTTCTTAATTTCAAAGGGGAAATCAATGTCAAATATACTTTTCCTGTGCCATTGATGTCAAAGGGGCAGATGAGGAATGAGGAAGATGTGAAAAAAAAATTATCTATTGAAGGGGAGAAATAGAAAGCAAAATCATGAAAAGCGTGTTTAGGGCTAGTGTGTTGTCTTTGATGTTTTTTCACATTATGTGTTTCCATCAATGAAAAAGGGGAAGATTGTTGCAAGAATGAAGGTGTTGTCATTGATGTCAACTGGTAAACTATTTTCAATTGTTATTAATGTCATGGATGCATGTTATTGGTTGTACATGTCAAAGATATTGAGAAAATTAGAATGAAGAAAGGTTGTAGGTGTTTAGTGGTTGCTCCAGGTTTTTCTTTAGGATAGTCTCCCATGTTTGTGTGGTTCATATATGTTGATCATGACTATTGGAAGCTATTATATCCATATTTTTAGCTTCTTATTAATTGCATAGTGTGAGTTATGTTCTCTAGTTGTGAACTGTGGTTTTTTGTTTATCCGGCTAAGGTTCGAGAGAAATGTTGTTGCTTTGGATTTCTCTTTGGTTGAGTCTTATGACTTGCAATTCTAGAGTTAAGCTATTATGATCATGTTGAAGGTAATTTTGGTGTTTGGAAGGGTTGGATCATGCTAAGGCTTGCGTGTGCTAATTTGGTTGTGTTTTACACTAGTTTGGTTGACCTTGTGTTGAACACTACTTTTGAAGTTCATGAAGCGTGTTGGGACCTATTTGGGTCCTCATCAAGCATGTGTTTAGGTTTCCCTCATTCTAATTCCACCCTAGGATGTTTTGGAACTGACCTAATTTGAATTTAATGATGGATGGCTTACTTTGGATATGTTTCAAAGTATAAGATGGTATAAATATAGGATGAGTTAGTGATGAAAGAAGTACAAAGAGATAAGTGCAAATAAATAGTCTAGATAGATGTGAAATAGATGCAAAATAGTGTGTATGTGATGCAAGTGTGGAAGATCAGTGTGAATTCTAATTGCTAAGTTTTTGGATGTAGTGAGTTGAAGGTGTACTCTATCATTGATGCATGTCTGCAAGTGTTTGAGAAATTTTGTTGGAAATCTCTATTTCATTGAGATTTTCTTCTTTGTGTAACATATCTCTTTTATCTTCTTTGTATCTTTGTGGTAGTGAGCCCTTCGAGTGGTTAAATCTTGTTGGAAAGTAAGTCCTAATTTGGTAGTTAGCCTTTGTAATTAGTTTCTATATTATTTATATTGTGAGCTAATCCTCACCGTGGTTTTCCCTTATTGGGTTTTCCACATAAATCTAGTGTTCTTGTGTATGTGTGTTTCTTTTTAGTTTCCACCTTTTCACTTAATTTTTAATCATTTTAGTAGAGTAAAGGATTTGTGATTGATCTAAGTTCTGGTGGATGTTTTAAGGATTATATTTTCTACAACTGATTCACCACCCCTCTCAATTATCTTGTTCAACAGTGTTTTCAACTAATCTTCATCATAAGAATTCTGAAGGCACTCTATCATGATGTGCACACATAGATGAGGTTAATTCCAGTATCAACAAGGTAGATCAAAGTTTTCAAAAGTTGCATTAAAGTGTCTATATCTTAGCAAAGTAGCTTCTTCAAGCAGGATATTGTTAGCATGTTATGATAGTTGCATCTACATCAGTACCAATAGGCAGTTCAACATGAGCATAAACCTTCAAAAGCTCAAAAAAGTCAAGAAAACAATAAAGATAAAAAATTTCCTCTTGTGAAAGCCACTACGGTGGTGCTTTGGGAAAGTATATGATGAAAACTTGGCAAATAGGAATCATGAGTATGATCAAGTGTTTATATGATCCTTTTTAGATGGAAGTATCTCATCCCCCTCATGATAAATCCAATATCCCCTCCATCCATTCAATCCATCATTATCTAGATCTTCATGTTTATCCTGATCTTGACAAAGGTTCGACATATACTTCAACTCCACTCATGGAAAGCTCTTGATGGGCTCTTTTACCATTTTGTCTCATGAAGTCCCATAGCCCATATCTAGCATGATAAAACTCTATTGAACTCTTCACATATACATTACCTATCTTGGTTTTTCCATTGAACTATGCTAGAAACTAGGGGAAGGTTCATGCACTCTTATTTTTAAATAACTCTTGATCAATGTCTTGTTGTTGAATGAACAAGACAACTAAGAGGGGGGTGCATCTATTGTATCAAACTGGAACATTAAAACCATAAAAAATAATCAAATCCACATGTATTCATTAAACCCTTAATATGTTATAGTATTTAAACATGAAAACTATGGTTTAAGATTATGATAAAATTTTGTGTTTTTATTTGGTTTATGGAGTCCCTCAATTTCTACCTAGATGTGTCAATCTAGGGTCATAAACTAATGAAAGGTATAGTGGCTATTTTCTCAAGCGATGAAGATGATAAGTCGAGTGGGAATGTATGCATATACAAGTCTAAATAAACCAATAAAGATTAAAACACACTTCCTTAAATTGTATTAAAATAGGACCTGTTTTAAATTCTTATCTACTCCAACAATCTTAACTCAATTCTACTAATGCATGATTTATCTCATAACATTATTAACAGTGATAAAAAAATTAGAATTAATTATTGAAATCACACTAATGTAATGTAGGCGACAGGAGCTGTGTATTCGGGCAATAGGACCTCTGTTCCTTGGCGACAGGATACAATAAAGTCTAACATATTACTTGCAATGTTTATAAAATAGATTATATACCATTGTCATGCTTCTATTACATGGCCTGTGTCCATACCAAACATTAGTAATGCTTAAATCGCTTCACTCTTTATGAATATAATCGAGACTCATTCATTACCACACACATACTATGTTATTAATATTAATGAAGTTGCATACAAATCAAATCACTACTTATACATAGAAAAAATGCAAATAATAATACCTCACACAATAGCAAATAGGATAACTCCAAGCAATGGCAGGGAGCGGGCCCTCTCCCCCAACTGTTTGAATGGAGTGGAAACAATAAGATACTTGCAACTTAGTCTTTCAACAATGCTATGTATTAATTCAAACTTGTGAAACAAAAAATTAGGATGTTCTTATGCTTACAGAAGAGCATATATAAAAGTCTTAATACAAAATAGAGTGCTTATAATATCACATCCACTGATCATACGTGGATAAAAAAACATTTACCAGTATATGAAAAATAGTAATATGGCCTACAACCTACTATTTTTTCAAAAGCTATTAACCGATATCAGTCCTAGTCACTAACTTATTAGCTAAGACTATACTAGGAGACAACCACCAAATGAAAACCATTAAATCACATGGAAATTATTGTCTTTATGCTTTGCCCCTTTTTAACCTGTTTCACACAACCACCATGATTAGTGCTTATAAATGGTTGATTACCTAAGAGTTTTCATATCATTTATATTATATCAATTCACTTTGATTCTAACAAATATTATGGCAATAAAGGAACAATAGGCCAAAGGGGTAAACTATTATGGACACAAAACTAGACAAATCATGATAATAATTAAGACAACTATTGACTTCATCAAAAAGTAGATAACAAAATATAAAAAAACCATCACCATACACAAGATAACATTGAAATTTATGTGGAAAAAACTAGAAGGGAAAAAACATGATGAGGATTAGCTCACAATATAAGTAATTGTAAAATGGATACAAAGAGGCTCAATCACAAAATAGGATACACTGTCTAGAAAGGCTAACAACCCAGGATCACCGCTAGAATAGAAAGAAGAAAGAAGATAGAATGTTACACAAAGAACACAATCTCAATGAAACAAAGATTCCACCACAACAACTCCACCAACACTAGTAGCCTTCAAGAGATCAAGATACCTCAACTCACTACATTCAACAATCTTGCATTATTTCTTGCACTGCAATTCAAACTTTTTCACTTAATTTCACATCACAACTATTCCCCACTTAATCTCAATCAACTCTCCTAGCATTTATACCATCCATAACTTGAAAAAAATCTTCAATTTAGATACACTCTTCTTACACTTTACAAATTCAAATTAGGTTGGCACTAAGCATTCCTATAGTGAATAGGAATGAAAGTGGACCAACAAAAAACTTAGTTGGGACCCAAATCAACTCTCACATGCAACACTATGCCTTCATTAATGTTCAAACATCTTTGAATGTAGTGTAAACATCGGGTCAGTCTTTACCTATGCAAACACCATTAAACTTTGAATTACATGCTTCCTCAAATCCAGGGAAAACTTGCAAACCATATACCACACTTCATCATGATCTAGGATATTCCTCTATCCTCTTGAAATCCATCAAAAATCCTTCACAACAACTCACACCTTCAAAATGTACACACCCTTTACACTCAAACTACATTGTCAAACATTGCAAATCTAAAATCCAAATTCCAGAGTACGAAACCACAAATCCTCTAGACATAGGCAAGAGATCAACACCATCAACATACCTTCAAAATTGTAAAACCTAAAGAACAAGTCCATAGAAATGCAAGGAAAATACATTTCTCCTAGACACCTCTATAAGCAACACTACAAAAATAGTTCACAAATTGGTGAACATAAATTCCTCTAACCATCAATCCAAAAACCCAAATCTTGAATATAGAAACTTTGAACACCTCTAACCAACATATACAAACCACATAAGTAGATCTTCAACCCAGAAGAAATGAGAAGCAAGACTAGAACACCTCCACAAACCAGAATAACTCTGTAACACCTTGTTTCCTTATTTTATCAATTTTCTTAGTATCCTCAGCATATAAACCATAAAAAAATGATTATCAAAGAAACACTAGAGGTTAACATTAGAAACTTATCTAATGACAACATCATGTAACTAATCAAAGTAATAGTCTCTTTGCAAAATTTTCACCAATGAAAACATGAGCTTGTTGACATCAATGACAACAACTTCATACTCACAACAATATCCTCTTTGTCATTGATGGCAACACAAGATGTGAAAAAATATCAAAGACATAACAGTTCTAAACATACTTATTTCCTTTTCTCTTTTCTCTCCCTTGCGCAACTATCTCATTACACACTCTCTCCCTTTGATACTTTCCTTTTTCACATGAATTCTCTCTCACACATGACTTCTCTCTCTCTACTTTGGCATCAATGGTAAAGGATAAGATATTTTTCATTGTTCTCCCCCTTTGACATAGAACCAATATACTTGTAACTTCTCTAAATACTTCCCCTTAGGAGTACACACCAATCAACTCAACAACCTTTGCACCATGAAAACATATATTTCATACTACAAAGATTTCACTACCTACTCACCCTGAGAGATAGCCACCAACATTAGTCTAGACAAATAATGAATCCATATATCCACTGGACTAATGCATCTCCATATGCATCTAGTTCCAAGGAGGGGAAATAACCCCCAACTTCTCTAGAAGATACTCAAAAGTATCCTTAGGAAGAGCCTTACTAAATATGTTAGTAATTTGATCCTTTGTAGGTGCATATTTAAGATTTACTTCATTCTCCATGACCTTCTCTCTCAAAAATTGATACCTAATTGATATATTCTTTGTTCTTGAATGCATCACTATATTATTTGAAATGTTGATTGCACTTTAATTATCACAAAAGCTAGAAATAGGCTCATCATACACTACTATGATATCCTTCAATTTTTTCCTCATCCAAAATACTTGTGTGCAACAAGATGCTACTGCAATATACTCAACCTCTATAGTAGATAAAGAAACTAAATCTTGTTTCTCACTAAGCCATGATACCAATCTACTTCCAAGAAAGAATGCACCACCACTTGTATTTTTCCTATCATCAACACAACCAACACGATCTTCATCTATATAAGCAATAAATGTGAAATCAATATCCTTAGAATAACACAAGCCATAATCTAGAGTGTCCTTTAAAAATTTGAATATCCTCTTCACAACTACAACATGTGTCTCTTAAGGATCTTGAAATCTAGCCACAAGATCAACTAGATGCATGATATATGGTCTAGTAGCAGTTAGGTATAGTAATCCACCAATCATAGATCTATAATTTTTATGATTAGCCTTAGGGGATTCATCCCCCTTACTCAATTTACAAATAGTAACAATAGAAGTACATATCGCTTTGGAGTCATCCATTCCAAATTTATTCAACATCTATTTAACATACATTGATTGTGAAATAAATATGCCTTTATCTGTTTGATTGATTTGTAGCATGTTGATGTGATTTTTATGCACTTCTCAACACAGGTAATGCATAGGTGCATCACCTCTCTTGAAAGACAATCTTCCACAATCAAATTGCAGAACACTATCCCAAGGTCTCTAATGTTAGGTCTTGACAATTCTTGGAATATCTCAGTTGATTTATGTGATTTGCTGGAATCATAAGGTAGAATTACGGATGAGTCACAAAGTGAGGAAGTTGGATCTGCAAATGGAATTCTTAGGTTGGGAGAATTGTTGTGAATTTGCTGCAAGTTTGAACAATAGTCTTGAACTCCATTTCATCATTGGATTTGGCTTTACAATGTGAAATGAACCTTAGCATAGGTCACTATTTAAAGAAAAGAAAAAAGGGCAGAGAAGAGAGGAAGTTCCTGGATCTGAAACTATGAATGAATACTAATCATGGAGGCTGCTATAGTAGACAAAACTCCCTAAACTGGGTTTTTCTAGTCTAAGAGAATCCTACAGTTACACAAAACTAGTGCAATCTTCTAAGGACTATAGATTTTTAGATTTCACATGCACATCATGCACATGCAATCGAACTAAGTTACAACAATAAAGAAAGGAAACTCAAACTAGCTTTGCAAAGTGATTCATCATCAATGAACCAGAAAAAGCATGAGCTGAAAATTCATCAAATACTGAAACAACAATCACCAAAACCACTTCCATTCAAGAAACTAACAACTAAGTGAAAAAGGGGAGTAGAACTATGTATGCAAAATGAGAAAAATCAAAGAGAACATCCATAAAATTATGCAATGTTGTCTTCTATTGCTGCAAATGCTTTTTACAATAGCTCTCCAACCCTTTACAAATGAGGGGTAAGCCCCTATTTATAGTTTTCCAAATCCCAAATAAATGGCTAGGATTGAATTACATTATGTGGCCCAAATTTGATTGCACTAGGGCTTCACCTACCCCACAATATTCAACAATTTAAAATACATCTTTTTTCTTTTCTCTATTTTGTATTGTAGTGGCCAGTCACTGTAGCTATTTTGTCATTTAGCTGATTTCCCTTTTCACTATAGCTAAAACTTCCCAAAGGTTGCTCTTCGCTTGATGGACTTACACCATTCTTCATTGGATCAAATGGGCCTGTTGACGACAAAAATCAATGGAATGGTTTCCCCTTATTTGGGTGGATAGCTCCTTAAAGATCATCATCATCTAGTAAAAAGTAGGACAACTCCCCTAATGGGCCTCCCTGACGGACCCGCAATAGGCTTCTTAAATCCTGCATACACAAAACATTAAAAGATCATAATATTCATATTTGGAGCTCATTTGGACCATGAACATAAATGCAGGTTTGAGGGTGATGGCTTCCCTTAGTGCAGAAGGATGACAAATGGAAGGCAGAAGGACAACAGATAGCCGACGGATGGCGGATAGAAGGCAGAAGGATAGCAGACAGTCGGCAGATGACGAACGAAAGATAACACTCTGGAGGGGTGGACCCAGAAGTGCAAAAGGAGAAAGCCAGAGGGTCACTGCCCTTTTGAAATGAAAAATGAGCAATGGAAACCCAGAAGGGGAGACTGGGTGAGCCAGGCCCAGCAGGTCCCATAGACAACAGTTTTGAGATATAAAGGCAAAAAGTAGCTAGGGACCTGCCAAGACTAAAAATCTTGGAATTTGAGGGGGAAAAGAACATGGCTAGATTTTAGATGACTCTTTTGAACACCAACATGGGGGCACACAAAATGAGGCAACACCAAAATTGACCTGAAAATGAGAAGAAAAGAGAGGGTCCCCGTTCTGAATGGGGCATGTGTGCAAAACATACACAACATAGCCAAAGGAAGAAATTCATCTCCCCAAACATATAGATCTCAAACTCTTTCTACATCTCTTCTGCAAACTTCTTGCACATAGCTTCATTTCCTCTAAAGATTATGTCATCAACATAGATAACCATAATCAAGATATGATCTTTCTCAATCTTAAAGTTAAGATTACTATTTATGGTGCCTTTATTGAATCCTTTCTATATCAAATATTTGTCCAACCTTGTATACCAAGCTCTAGGAGATTTCTTCAATCCATACAATGTCTTTTTAAATCTACATACCATATTATGTTTATTTAACAACTAAAATCCTTCTAATTGTTCCATGTAAACTTCTTCCAACTCTCCATTCAAGAAAGTAGACTTCAAATCAATCTAATAAAATTTAAAGTATTTATGTGTTGAAAAAGACAAATACATACTACTTGCTTCCATTCTAGCCACCAAAGCAAATGTCTCCTCAACATCTATTCCTTCTGTTAGCTGTCAAAAATGTAGGCAGAAAGCCTCAAGAGGCTGCCAATCTCTTGATACGTTTTAGGGTAACAGACAAGGTCAAAAGAACTCAACCTTCTACACTTCAGGTGCTGCTAAACCTAGGCAGGTGTACCTTTTGATTTTGAGTAGACTTATCTTATGATTAACCTTTGAAATGCTTTGTCACAATGGCAAATGGGAGTGAACAAATGAAACCAAACTTGATAACAATAGATACAACAATCTCCAAATCTAAATCCTACTACACTCAATTAACAGATGTAAAGAAAATGAATGAATCTGAATGATGAAATGCAGAGACCATTTCCTTATTGGGTAGGCGGAGTCAAATGAAATCAAGATGAGAAACATTCTTTGGAGAAAACTCAAATTATCTGGTATAAATTATGTTTACAACTTGTATAAACATGCAATACTATAACTACTAAGCTCTGCTTTAATAATCCAAATGAATCTCTCTGATTATTGTGATCAACTAAAAGGATTTAATCTTTGCTTGAAAGAACCAATCAATTAACCACACAGATACATCAATTGTGTACTGATAAACTGAATATAAACTTATTACATCAATTTAAACAACTAGAAAGAATCCATCTTGGAGACAACTTAGAAATACTTTCATTAAATTGAATAGATAATTGACACCAGAAATGTGTAGCAACATCAATTGACTTTCATAAATACCTCCAGTTTGAAAACATGCAACATAGTCTCTGATCTAATAAATCTATTGTACTGTATCCATATAACTTTCCTACTATATATCGAATAACTGATAGATGATATCCCTATTACAAACACAAGATGCCTATTTATATACCAGCATGAGAAAAACATATCATATTGAGATCCCATGTCGTCCTTCCATAGAATTCAGGCTCCATTCAAGTCGTCCTGCAATGGTTTTCAAACATATACATGTCGGCCATAGTATTTGAATTTCTGTTATTCATAGTGAATCAATTGATGAGACATATCGTATAGTTATGCTGAAGGAAATTCAATCATCAATCGTTCCTTGGTTCTCCCTGTTTTGCCATGACATTTTACTGTCGGAGAAATACCATACTGGATACATTATGTTTCACCGAGAGCCTCATGGTTAAACTTGTCCCCATGACTTATCGCTCTCGTGGAGATATCACATAGCTTTCAAGATGTGTTTCTGATATGCATCTCATAGTGTGTTATCCATTTGTTGAGATATAATCAAACTTCTCACCGATACACTGTTTGTTTCATTCACTGTCGCTGTAACTTAATGGTATCGGAGAGACCTCACATAGAGTGCTCTTTGTTTTACTGAAATATTTCAACCAACCCTGAGTGTCGCTGAGACAAATCATTTTTCATGCCGACAAGGTCTTTCATGTTCCATCGGCGAGACCGGAGGTCACTCGCCGAGACCTCATATCGATAATCTTGACTCATACCGATATCGCATCCCTTTATCCTTAGGTCACCAAGACAATGCCAACCTCTCACCGAAAGTCATTCATAAGATTTGTTAGCAAGACTCGACGGGCTCGCCAAGACTTTACAACGAAGCCCAAAAGTCTTATTGAAGTGTTCACTTAGTTGCTAGTCGGTGAGACATAATGAAATCACTAAGACCTCAGCTTGACAGCCAAACTCACGCTAATACACTAATTCTTCAACCACCGATCGGTGTGACAAAAAGACCTCGCTATAACCTCACACCGAAAACAACTTGTTTGGCCGAAGTGAATCCATAATGTGCTTGTCGGAAAGAACAAAATAGTTCGCTATGACCTTATATCGATGCCGCAACTCCTTCCAAAATGTGTATCATCCTCTGTCACCGAGACCGTGGAAAAGTCCTGCCAAACAATGCCTATAAATGAAAATAAAATCACCACGACAACATAAACATCTTGCTGATAGGAAACATAGACATTTCACAAGCAAAAAAACTCAATGGGTCGGGGAGACCAAAATGAACTCATGCTGATAGGAACTACAACCTGAAAAATGCATGACCCGATTGATTTATGGGATAAAAATAGGCCAAAATGCAAGCAAAATGTCATGAAATGAGGAAAATATGCCTAGGGTAGGACTCATATGGAGACTTAGGGGTATGAAAGATATGTAAAAATCATCATATTTTTATAGTTCCAATAGTGGCTCCGTCTGGGGATGAATGAGGGTAAGATCATTGCAAGGATCCAGACTTTGAGTGAGCAGACCAGACACAGAGTTAAACACCAGTGAGCAGAAATGGAATGAATGGCAATGGAAATGAATGGAAGATAAATGCAAAATGGAGGTGAACTAGAATCCTAAACTACTATGCATGGAAAATAATTTTAAAGAGGATAAGCAAGAGTTTTCCATGCACTAGCAACCCTTAATCCTCTATGTTGCTCAAGAGAAAAATTGCTTCAAGAATTACCCATGAACAGGAAATTCCTGATCTTCACCAGCCATATTCTGTAGATAATATGAGTCTTCACCCTTCTTTCCAACAACAACAAAAGGCCCCAGCCACAAAGCTTCAAACTTACCATGCTTGCCTTTCTCCTGACACCTTGCGTTCCATATCAACACCAAGTCATTTTCTTCAAACTTTCTATCCTTTGCCTTCTTGTCAAATAAGTACTTCATCTGTGTCTGTAACTTCATGTTTTGATTTTGGGCCACTCTCCTTATTTTATCAAGTTTAGCAAGTTGCTCCATTCTTTCCTCCATAGGTTCAAGAACATCCAAATATTCCTGAAGGACAAACCTATAAACTGGCAACCAATTCTGCAAAGGCATCCTGGATTGTGCTCCATACACCAACTCAAATGGGGGTTTTCCAATCACCTTTTTAACAATAATCCTATCAACCCACACAACTAGTTTCAATTTTGAATCCCAAGCCTTCTTGTTTTGACTCAACATCCTCCTTATAATCTTTAAAAGACTCTTATTGCTAGACTCTGGTTGACCATTAGCTTGTGGATGGTAAGGAGCTGCATACGAAATAGTAATGCCATATTTGTCACAAAAGCTTCTGAACTCATCAGACCTGAAACACATCCCATTGTCTATGATTAACCTCAATGGTGTACCAAATCTGGTGATAATGTTGTCCATCAAGAAATTTGTCACCACTTTGCTTGTAGCCTGTTTAGTTGGGATTGCTTCTACCCATTTGGTAAAATAGTCAGTGGCAACCAGTATCCACTTGTATCCTCCACTTTATTTTTCTTGTATCTCTCCAATGAAATCAATTCCCCACTGATGAAAAGGGGCATCAGCCTACAAAGGTTGAAGTGGAAAAGTTCCTTGATACTTCAGTTTTCCAGAGAACTTCTGGCAAGCTTCACATTTTCTTACATGTGTGAAAGAATCATTAAAAACCTTAGGCCAGTAGTAACCTACCCTAAGAATTTTGTGTGCAGTTGTTTTTCCTGAATAATGCCCTCCACAAACTCCTTCATGCATTTCTCTTAAGACATGCTTTGCCTGTGACTCATCTAGACACAACAACAGTATACCATCCCTATTTTTCCAAAAGAGATCTCCATCCATGAAAACATACATAGATGCCTATAACTTCAAAGCTATTTTTTGGCTATCACTTAATCCCTCTGGACATTTTATGTACTTAAGGTAGTGCATAATATCAGTATACCAAGGAGTGTACTCAATGCTTGCAATTGCAGTCGCTTCCTCAACATTACAAATTTGATTTGCTTCAATATTCGATTATGCCATCAACCTAGCCAAGCCTTGACCTCTCACTAGCTTAGTAATCTATATCTCTATGTCAAACTCTTTGATCTTGTTAATCCATTTTCATCTTTTCCCTGTCACTTCAGATTGTGTCAGAATATCCTTGACAGCAGCATGAGGGACATAAGCAATCACCTCTGCTCCAACAAGATATGGTCTGAATGCCTTTGTAGCCTTCACTAATGCAAACGCCTACTTTTCCATTATATCATACTTGAATTCAGACCCTTGCAATGACTTACTGAAGAAAGACACAAGTTGCTCATGACCATCCTCATTCTTTTGTAACATAACAATGGCAATAGTGTGCATTGAAGCAAATGAAAATATCTGAAAAGGCCTTGCAAAATTGGGAGATTTAAGAACATGAGCCTCCTTGATGGCCCTTTTGACAGATATAAAAGCTTCCAAGGCTTCTGCAGTCCATTCCATTTTCTGTCCTTTCTTCAACATTTTTTATATGGGCTTAATGATCTCAGCAAATTTAGAAACAAATCTCCTAACAAAATTAATTTGTCTAAAGAATGATTGTATAGCCTTAACAGTCTTGGGAACAAGAATTTTATCAATAGCTTCAACCCTCTCAGGATCTATTCTAATTCCCTCTTTTGAAACAATATGTCCTAAGAGCTTACCCTCTATGACTACAAAATGACACTTCTTTGGATTTAAGCTAATACCATATTCAAGAGCTTTAATAAATACCTTCTCTAGATGTTGCACATGATCTTCAGCCTTCTTCGAATAAGCAGTCAGGTCATCCTGGTACACTACCATGATAATATTGATTAAATTTGCAAATGCCACATCCATAGCTCTTTGGAAAGTCGCTCCAGCATTAGTGAGACCAAATGGCATTCTTATGTATACATATGTTCCCCAAGGAGTTGTGAATGTTGTTTTATATTGCTCAAATTCTTTGACCTTAACCTGATTATACCCTGAAAACCCATCCATCATGGACATCAGTTCACATCCTATCACCATATGCAGTATAGCCTCCATATTGGGTAGAGGATAATTGTCTTTGAGAGATGCCATGTTCAGATTCCTGAAGTCCACACATAGTCTGATATCTTCGTTCTTCTTCCTCACAGGGACCAAATTTGAGACCCACGTTGAGTTCCTGATTGGTTTGATAATTACTTCATCTCTGAGCTTTGTCAATTCTTCTTTCATTTTAGGCTCGAGTGTTGGATTTATGGGTCTTTGCTTCTATCTGAATGGCTTAGCATATGGATTCAATGGTATTTCATGCTGAAACAAATCTTCCCTGTATGCTTTCAGATCTTCATAAGACCAAGCAAACACATGTTTATATATTTCCTCAGCAACTCTATCAACATTCTTCTAATTGTAGGGCTTATCTTCTTGCCTATGTACACCTTTCTTGGTGCTATCTCAGTCCCCAAGTTAATCTCTTCAATATCTTCTCTTCTGGCTGGTGTTTGCTTCATGAGGGACCGATCATTTCCATCACACAGCCTCTCTAATGCCACTAAACCCTTAGGAAGCTTATTTTTTTTGAGTTGCAAGATCTCCTTTCCAAACACTGTTTGCTTCCCATCCACTTCTTCAACAAAAGCATTGAAATCAATTTCCTGGGCTTCATATTGATCTATACAGTGGAGAAATTTCAACAGGTCAGTATCATCATTGAAGACTTGCCAACTATAAATGTTATCAGGAACAATAAGACTTGTTTTGAATTCAATTTGTGACACCCCAACCAGTGTAAGATCATCTCTTTTGAGAGCCACATTTGCTAAAAAATCAGCCATTATGTTCTTTGATTTGTCAATCCACTCAATTGAAAATGCATCAAACAATTCAATTGTGTCCCATACAACATTCCTGTATTGTTTCAATATTTTATGCTTTGCTGCATACTTCAACTTAATTTGTGGAACAACCGGCTCAGAATCACCCAGAACTACAAGCAGCTTCATTTTATGTTTCATAGCTATGTTCAGACCTGTCAACAAAGCTTCGTACTCCGCCACATTGTTTGTACATTCAAATGCTAACAGGAATGAAAATTTAAATGTAATACCTTTAGGTGCAACAAAAAAAATCCTAGCGCCATTACCTTCTTGGCTGCATGCTCCATCAAAATACATCTTCCATACTTCATTGCAGCTTTGTGCCACATGCCTTTTAATTGGATCACTATTGGTTAATTCTGACTGGGCTGATTCAATCTTAAAACTTCCAAGATCAACATCACAAAAACAATTGATCTAATCTTGTGGTACACAGTCAACAAGTTGGTTCATTCTTGGTTCCCTATACAACTTCACTTCTTGGCCATTCACTGGAATTGTTGCATAAGATAAATCAAACTGGACATTTCCCCCAACTGCTACTATCCATTGTCTTGACAGGAGCATCCTGAATTGAGGAGTATCAATGACTATTATATCTATATTATAAGCCACCTATGGATAAGTAGCCAGTTTGACTTCAACACCTCTCATAATGCCTACCACAGGAACAAGTCTGTTATCCATTGCATAGCACTTTCCTTCACATGTATCAACCCACATGCCAAGCTGCTTCATGACTCCTACTGGCATGACATTTATAGTAGCACCAGAGTCTATCATGCAATTCCTCAGTAGTTTGTTGTTTATAAGCAATGTAGTGAAAAAAGGATCAACTTGAGGGGGAGTTGTTAATACATCACCCAAGCAGACCTCTGGGATATTTACTTTCTCCTACCTATTGACTACTTTAATAGCTACACTATTCTCAGAATTTACATGTTTTTCATTTCCATTTGTTATCAATTGAACAACAGTGTCCCTATATTCTTTTATTTTCATCATTTCAAGTAGTGGGATAGACATTTTTACCTAGGATAATGCCTGAGTGAAGTCAAAAGAAGAGCCCTCCACCTTAACAATCTTCTTCTGCTCCAATGTTTCTCCTTTGTTTTCTTCTTTTTATTTTTTACTAGGTTGGTTTGGTATTTGTATCCTTTTATGTAATTCCTTCACTTCCTCCTTAGCTTCCTATTTCTAGGAAATCTTCTGTTCATCTTTATCAGGCATTCTCTTTTCTAACTTCTTCACAGTTCCTTGTGTTGCTTTCTGATCCTTCATGAAAATTCCCCCATGGATGCCTTCCATCTCATTCACTTTTTTGTTTCTCAACCAGTATTTACTCCTTGCTTCTTCAACTATAGCAACAGCCAGTCTCTATATTTCTTCTTTGGTGAGTCTCCTCATACTACATGGAACAAGCACCTCAACAAAATGTGGCTCTATGTAATCTTCCTCAGAATAAAAAAAAGACCTGTTGTTGAGCCATATGGACATTATATCTCTAATTTCAAACATCATACTCATATCCTTCATCCTCTGAAGATGAGTACCTCTCCTGAACATGATGAAAAGTATTTGAAGTCAAATACACTGTGTGATCTTCTTCATTTTTTTCCATCAGCATTCCCTCTTGTTGCATCCTTTGGGCTACAACACAATAGTATGGGGAATGTGGCTTATCACAAGCTTCACAGAAGTAATTATTACTCACCATATAAGTTCCCCTTTTTCTCAATGGATCAGGAGTCTCTTTGTTTCTAGGCCTAGCTGTTATAGGTTTTCCATCCTTCCAGTCTATATTATAAGGCATATCATGCAACCTCGGCCTCTCATTTCTGTATGTATTCTCCTGTCTGTACTGATAATTATTGCTGGTCTGTTGAGGAGGCCTAGGGTTATCTCTTTTATTGATTATACCAGCATCCTTCCTGTTGTTTTCAATTATTAATGTTATCTTCTGAGCTTCAGCCAAATCTCTCGAGAATCTATTCCTCAGTTCATACCCCATTTTAGGATCAAATGCATTAAAATAAACACTCAAAGCTACAGAATCTGGTAGCCTTGATCTAGGAGGTACCTGAGCCTGCAACTTATTGAATCTTCGGTTGAAATCATAAATTGAATCATTCTGATTTTTTTGAAACGCATCAGTTCATGAAGAGTTGCATCTAGTGCATTTAGATTCCCATATTGCTCTAAGAATCGATCTTGGAATACTTGAAGAGAATTGATTGAAAATGCAGGCAAGCTGTTGAACCAATCCCTAGCATCTTCAATAAGTGATATCATAAACAACTTCATGTGTAAATCTTCATATGGCACATCTATGTCTTCGATGAAAATGTTGAAACTCCTTAAATGCTCTTCAGCAGTGATTGCATTACTCCCTATAAATTTGGGCACCATACCCCTCCAACTGCCATCCATAGGGTAAGGGTATAACTGAAAAACCTGCTAAATCAAACTGTCTGATCATGGTTGTATGCTGGTGAGGGGGAGGAATAGGTGGACATTGATGTTGGTGCATGGGATTATTGTACTGTGCATTATACTGTGGGATAAAATATTGACCAGGAGGTGGATGATTTGGTTTCTTATAGTGATTCCCTGTCTGATGGTGAGGAGACACTAGTGTATTTGAAGGCCCTGCACCATGATTGCCTTGCTTATGAGGTGGTACATACTTTGGGGGCACCAGCTGTCTAATCAGTAACCTGAGTTTTCTACAATTTAGCCTCTAATTCCTCTATCCTCTTCCTCTATAATTCAAACTGTGCCTTTACTTCCTCAGGAAGTTCATGATCAACAAACACATTTTGGTTACTCTGCATCTTCTGATCATATTCATGCTGAATTCTAATTCGTTTAGCCTCAAGTGTAGCTTCAAACTCAGCCTATTTCTGGGGATCAAGAGAAGGGAAAGGATTTCTTCGATCCTCAGGGGTACAAAGTTCTGCACTTGAATTATCTCTCCATGTATCATAGTGATCATATGTTTCAAAATGTACTCTTGATGTTTTATCTTTGTCTGTCATGCACATGTTCTCACTTATTCCTTTTCCCTTATCAACCTTGTCATCTTTGTGTGTCCACTTATTGCTACCAGAAGGAGCTCCGGTATGACCTCCCATATATTGAGATCTTCTTCCATTCATGATGAACAACTGGAAAATTTATGTTAGAGTCGCCACTCACTTCTTGTCAAAAATGAGAAAATACTTAATGCTTCTTATTCCCAGCGGAGTCTGTATAAATTTTTTGACTCTATGATTAAGGCCTTAATTCTGAATGTATTCCCCAGCATAGTCGCCAATTTGTTAGCTCTCAAAAACATAGGTAGAAAACCTCAAGAGGCTTCCAATCTCTTGATATGTTTTAGGGTAATAGACAAGGTCAAAAGAATTCAACCTTCTACACTTCAGGTGCTGCTAAACCTAGGCAAGTGTACCTTTTGATTTTGAGTAGAATTATCTTATGATTAACCTTTTGAAATGCTTTGTCCACAATGGCAGATGGGAGTGAACAAATGAAACCAAACTTGATAAAAAAATTAACAACAATCTCCAAATCTAAATCCTACTACACTCAATTAACAGATGTAAAGAAAATGAATGAATCTGAATGATGAAATGCAGAGACCAGTGCCTTATTGGGTAGGCAGAGTCAAATGAAATCAAGATGAGCAACACTCTCTGGAGAAAACTCAAATTATCTAGCATAAATTCTGTTTACAACTTGTATAAACATGCAATATTGTAACTACTAAGCTCTGCTTTAATAATCCAAATGAATCTCTCTGATTACTGTGATCAGCTAAAAGGATTTAATCTTTGCTTGAAAGAACCAATCAATTAACCACACAAATACAACAATTGTGTACTGATAAATAAAATATAAACTTGTTACATTAATTTAAATAACCAGAAAGAATCCATCTTGGAGACAACTTAGCAATACTTTCATTAAAATGAACAGATAATTGACACCAGAAATGTGTAGCAACTTTAATTGACTTTCATAAATACCTCCAGTTTGAAAACATGCAACATAGTCTCTGATCTGATAAATCTATTGTACTGTATCCATATAGCTTGCCTACTGTATATCAAATAATTGATAGCTGATATCCCTATTACAAACACAAGATTCCTATTTATATACCAGCATGAGAAAAACATATCATATTGAGATCCCATGTCGGCCTTCCACAGAATTCGAGCTCCATTCAAGTCAACCTACAACGGTTTTCAAACATATACATGTCGGCCACAGTATTTGAATTTCTGTTATTCATAGTGAATCAATCGACGAGACATATCGTATAGTTATGTCGAAGGAAATTCAATCGTCAATCGTTCCTTGGTTCTCCCCGTTTCACCGTGACATCTTACTGTCAGAGAAATACCATACTGGATACATTATGTTTCACCGAGAGCCCCGTGGTTAAACTTGTTTCCGTGAGTTATCGCTCTCAGGGAGATATCACATAGATTTCAAGATGTGTTACCGATATGCATCTCATAGTGTGTTATCCATTCACTGAGACATAATCAAACTTCTCACCAATACATTGTTTGTTTCATTCACTATCACTGTAACTTAATGGTATTGGAGAGACCTCACGTAGAGTGCTCGTTGTTTTACTGAAAGACTTCAACCAACCCTGAGTGTCACTGAGACAAATCATTTTTCATGCCGACAAGGTCCTTCATGTTCCATCGGCAAGACCAGAGGTCACTCACCGAGACCTCATATCGATAATCTTGACTCATACCGATATCGCATCCCTTTATCCTTAGGTCACCAAGACAATGCCAACCCCTCACCGAAAGTCATTCATAAGATTTGTCAGCAAGACCTGATGGGCTCGCCAAGACTTTACAACGAAGCCCAAAAGTCTTACTGAAGTGTTCACTTAATTGCCAGTCAGTGAGACATAATGAAATTGCTAAGACCTCAACCCAACGGCCAAACTCATGCCGATATGCTAATTCTTCAACCACCGGTCATTGTGACAAAAAGACCTCGCTATAACCTCACACCGAAAACAACTTGTTTGGCCGAAGTGAATCCATAATGTGCTTGTCGGCAAGACCAAAAGAGTTCGCTATGACCTTATATTGAAGCCGCAACTTCTGCCAAAATGTGTATCATCCTCTATCGCTGAGACCGCAGAAAAGTCCTTTCGAACGATGCCTATAAATGAAAATCAAATCGCCGTGACAACATAAATGTCTTGCCGATAGGCAACACAGACGTTTCAGAAGTAGAAAAAATCAATGGGTTGGGGAGACCAAAATGAACTCACGCTGATAGGAATTGCAACATGAAAAATGCATGACCCGATTGATTTATGGGATAAAAATAGGCCAAAATGCAAGCAAAATGTCATGAAATGAGGAAAATATGCCTAGGGTAGGACTCATATGGAGACTCAGGGGTATGAAAGATATGTAAAAATCATCAAATTTTCATAGTTCCAACACCTTCAACTTGTGCATAGCCCTTACACATAATCCTTGCCTTGTTTATTACCACTTATCCATTCTCATTCAACTTGTTTTTGAATAGCCAATTTGTTTCAATAATATTTTTGCTTTTAGGTTTAGGAACTAGTTCCCAAGTTTAATTCTTCTCAATCTACATAAGTCCTTCCACTGACTTCATCCAATTTTCATCTTTACATGCCTCACTTACTATATTTGGTTCAATTTTAGAGAGTAAACATAGATTTACCTCCTTCTCAGTAGATCTTCTTCTTGTCAACAAACCTTTTTTTTGTCTCCAATGATTTGTTCTTTAGAATGATTTCTCTATACATACTTATGGGTTGTAGGGGTCTTTTTTGGGACTTCTTCCTCTTCATTTTGTACCTCTTTTTCTTCTTCTTCTCCACAAGTAGGCTCGTTTGATTGATATCCATCTATTAGAACTGAATTTTGCAAGTCTATCAACCTTGACAGTTGCACTTTCAACAATCCTTCTTAGTATTTTATTGTAACATCTATAAGCTTTTGTTTTAGTAGAATATCCAAGGAAGATACCTTCATCGGACCTTGTATCAAAATTTCCCAAGTTTTCATCATCTCTTCTGATATAGCAATTGCTTCCAAACACTCTAAAGTACTTGATAGTAGGAATCCTTCCATACGTAAACTCATAGGGATTCTTTGTGCTATTAGATCTTGCTTGAACTCTATTAAGTATGTAAATAGCAGTATGAATTTCTTCTCTCCAGTAGACTTCAAGTAGGTTAGCTTATTTAATCATAGTCCTTACAGCTTCTTGAATAGTCCTATTTTTCCTTTCAACTACTCCTTTTTGTTAAGGAGTCCTAGGGGTAGACAAGTGCCTTTTATGCCATGATTCTCACAAAACATGTTAAATTCATTGGAAGTGAATTATCCACCTCTATTAGACCTCAAAATTTTGATCTTCAAATCCATTTCATTCTCAACCATAGCTTTAAATTTTTTTAATTTATCTAGGGTTTCATATTTTTCTCTAAGAAAAGCAACCCATGTTATTCTAGAATAATCATCAATCAAAAGCATGAAATACTTGTCACCTTGAAAATTTCTCACCCTTTTCAAACCACAAGTGTCTATTTGTACTAATTCCAACAATCTAGTATAAGATTGTTCCTTTCCCTTGAAACTACTTCTAGTTTGTTTTCCAAATTGACAATCTTCGCAAAAAACATTGATAGGCTTTGTAATCCTCAGTAGATCTATCACTGCTTGAACTAAATTTATTCTAACCAAGTTATCAAAATTGATGTGACACATTCTCTTGTGCTATAACCAACTATCATTAATCTGAGTCATAAAATAGTGACAATCAACACCCATTAGCTGATAGATATTTCAATCTATCCTCTTTCTAGAAACAATTATAGTTATGAACCCTTTTCTAATCTCACATCCATCATCTTGAAACATAATATTGTATCATTTGCTACACATTTTTCCAATACTCAATAGGTTATGCCTTAAACCTTTAACATACTAAACATATTTAGTATTATTCTTGTCATCAAAACTAATTAAACCAATTCCACAAATCTTAGCACTTGAATCATCTCCAAATTTAACAATTCCTCCATCATATTTTTCAAGTTTAACAGACTTACTCTTGTCTCTAGTCATATGATTTGAGCAACCACTATCAATAACCCAATATTTCTTATCATGTATAACATGAAAAGAAGATACCAAGGTACCTCCAACTTTATCCTTTTTCTCTAGGACACTTTCCTTCACACAAATTTCAAAGTTAGCATAACCATATTCATCTTTTAAATCCAAGAACAACCATTCATTATCATCAATATCTTCATAATCAAATTTATCATAAAAAATACCATCTTCTCTAACATAATAGCTTTTATTGATCATATTTCCTTTGTTTTCCTTTTTCTTATTGTTCATAGTTATGTTTGGACATCTTGAAGCATAGTGACCTACATTTTTGCAACTAAAGCATTAGGTATTTTACCCTTGTACTCATCGGTTCCCTTTTTTATTCTTCTTACAAAGTTAGTTTACACATCATCAAGATCATCTTCATATGAATCTTCAACATTTTCTAATTTTCTAGTCTTGAAATAAATCTCCACTTTTGCACCATTTTTCAAAATAATTTTCCTCATTTCAAATGTATTTAGTGTACCATACAACTGATCTCTAGTGTATGTATTCAAATCTACAAATTCCTCAATAGCATAAACTTTTTCACTATAAGAATTAGGAAGAGTTCTGAGAATTTTCTTTACCACTTTAGGTTCCTTGACTTGTGCACCATGACCTCTCATTTCACTTACTAGTTCATTAACCCTTTGCATGTAACCTATGATTGTTTCATCATTAGACATTTGCAAAGTATCAAATTGTGCCTTTAGATTCTGTAACTTATCTTTTTCAACCTTATCATCTCCTTCATAGATACTCTCTAGCTTATCCCAAACTTCTTTAGTAGTTTTTAGATCCATAAATTTCATTAATTTAGTATTTGGAAGACTAATCAAAAGAACAAACCTTTCCTTATTGTATGTTTCATAGGCCTTAATTCCATCACTCGTGTGTGGTCCATTTGTAGGAATGGTGTATGTAGTCTCTACTACCTTTGAAACTTCATATCCAAGATAAATTAGATAGCCTTCCATATTTTCCTTACAAAATGCATAGTTTGTACCATCAAACATAGGGATATCTTTCTTGTTCACCATCCAGATCTACCTCAAGATGTCAAGTTTTTTCTAAGGAACCTTGCTTTGATACCAATTATTGAATGAATAAGATAACTAAGAGGGGGGTAAATCAATTGTATCAAATTAGAACATTAAAACCCTCAATAGTAATTAGATCCACATGCATTCATTAAACCCTTAATCTATTATAGTATTTAAGCATGAAAAGCATATAAAAAAAACTAAAACAGCCAACACCATACATAAGAGAACACCAAATTTACATGGAAAACTCTAGAAGGGGAAAACCATGATGAGGATTAGCTCACAATATAAGTAATTGCAAAACCAATACAATGAGGCTCATTGCCACGATAGGACATGTCCAAAAAGGCTCACTACTGAAATAGAAAGAAGAAAGAAGATAGAATGTTACAAAAAGAACACAATCTCATGCAACAAAGATTCCACCATAATAGCTCCACCAATACTAGCAACCTTCAAGAGATCAAGATACCTCAACTCACAACATTCAACAATATTGCATTATATCTCACACTACAATTCACACTTTTGCACTTAATTTCACATCACAATACTCAACTCTATTCCACACTTCATCTTGATAGAACTTCTAAAATTATGAGAATTTTGAACTAGTTCTTGCCTAATCATGATTTATTGCTTTTGTGCCTAGGGGTAGGGTTTAGGGTTTTTTTCCAAAATGCCTCATTTTAAATTCTATGACCTTGAACCCTTTGGCATTCTAATCTTTCATTAACTCATTACTCTTGGTTACTGGTCATTTTAGTTACAACTTAATCCATCTAAATTTGTGTTGCTATTGGCCCCTTGGTCTAGGTCTTCTGGTTGTCGTGCACATTTCCATCATTTTAATTTTCTTATAGTCAAGTTGAAATTTTTCATGTTAAAATACTTGTCTTAAGTCGATACTCTCGAGGGTCCAAGTCCTGTTGACCTAGTCAAGTCCCCATTTCTAAGACTAACCTTTTATGCATGTGCAGATTAAATGACCATTTGATTTCAAGATTTAATCTTGGTTGCACCCCGCCAACCCCACATAAATAAAATAATGGTATCTAAAAGTAGCGGGGTCAACGGGTTGTCAATGTGTGTCCCATTGCAGAGGTGGATCCCAGTTTCCACTATCATGCCCAATGCCTAAAGGTTCCAAATAAATGACCAAGGAGTGAAGTTGAGATTTAATCTTAACTATTCCCCATTCACCTCATGGGAATTAAAATAATGCTTTCTTAAGGAAGCGGGGTCAAGGGGTGAATGACACCTAGATATCTTCCTCCACTTGGAGAAGGATGGTGGAGCCCATGGAGGGATGAATTGGCATCCGGTCAGTAAGTTTTCATTGGCTGATGGAGTGGCGAGTGATGGCAAGGGAATTCAAATTTGGTTGAATCGATCTGAGTTGTCCAAAAGGCCATTTCATTTGGAGATCGATGGCTGACATTCAAAACTAAGGATATGGATGAGAGAGTACCTTTACATCATGTGAGTGAGCATTAATGGTAGAAAACACTTGTAGGACTCCTCAAATTCATTCTTGATATGCATGAATGATTGCTCTTTTGTAATGATTGAAGATGAGACACTAATTTTGAGGCATATGAGAGATTAATGATGATGATTCAAAATCCAACTGTTAATCATCTACTCACTCATGTTGGCTTTCTTTAGGCATTGATGATCAATACACTCAAGTTCCTTAATAAATAGGAGTTAATAGAATTTATATCTTCACAATTTCAAGAAAAACCTTAAAAAAATTACAAGAAAATTCCAAGAATACGATGGTTAGGGTTTTATAGTTTGCAATATCTCTAGATTGATAGGAATTGTGAGGATTTGAGTGTTGTGCTTCTACAAAATCTTCTGAGAAACCAATGAGTGGTCTATCTACAATTGTGAGGTCTTACTATTCCCATCTTATCCTCATTAAAAATGAGTAAGCCCATTGCATCTGATTCCCTACTATGAAGGTCTAGAAGACTCAATTTTCTTGAGTCACATGATGATATTCTTGAGAATGAATAGGGTACACCTAGAGTTCTTGTGACTCCAAAGGAGAAGGGAAAGATGAATTCCTGTGGTAAGAAATTTGTGTAGATTAGTGTCAAGAGTAGTTATGATTTGAGAAGCAGGGTTTCCCTAGGAGAGTCAGCCAAATTTAAAGGGAAAGAGTTGGTGAGGTTTGTGAGGGAGGCAAGAAGGGAGAATAAGTATAACTGGGCTTATGTGGGATGAAATAATTCTACCATTGAAATTTGAGATGGTCCCTTAGATAGTGAGACTGAAACTAATTTAGGCTACCACCATTACCTTCTCAGTATGGCTACTCTGATGGACTCTAATGTAGATGAACAAGTGGCTTCTCTAGTTCTGCAAGGAAACAAAGTGTGTGTGTGTACTTTGGTTTTGATTGAGTAGGATTGATTCTTGCTCCTAGTTTTATTATGTGATGATAATGTTGCCTTGGTGACCTTTTTGTCCTTCTCTGCATATGTTAGGATTTTTTCCTTTGTGCAAACTTGGGAGCCCTTTTGGCTGGTGTTATGAAGAATATTTTTGCTTGAAATGGACATGGAATTTCAAGGATGTTTCAATGACTAGTGGTGCTTTCTGGTGGTTTAGGTGGTTTTCTTTGATAGTTCATGTGGATTTTTTTCTTTTGCTTTCCCCTATTCTAAAAATTATTACATGCAATTATCTAGGTAATATCCTAATTTTTGGTGAAATTAGCTTTGAAATGTAACTATAATTCAGCCCGATGCTTGTTGCTCCCTTATTCTATAAAATGGATTGCAAGCTTAGTTACAGGGGTTCAAGTTTTGAGTCTTCAAAGGGCCTAGGTGAAAATCAAAACTCAGGAAAGAGAAGATTGTAAATAGATGAACTAACGGGTAGATCAAGATGGGATTCTAGAGTCTAAGTCATGTATGTAATGATCTTAAAATAGTTTTACAATAGCAATAGTAGTATAAGGAAGTATTAGTTCTAAAGAATATGGTCTCCTATGTAATTTTATATCATATTATGAATGATAATGGTTAATGATTTTTTAATTTATCTTCAATGGTTTCAATTGAATTAGTAAGTTTATTTTTTATTCAATTTAAAGAATTGATTAAAATGTTAAAATAAGGTTACAGGTCTGGGAGGAAAGGATATAGGATTTGATAAGTAGTGTTTTAGATGTAGTTAATTGAATACTACAAATTGGTATGTCAATAGCCCCTCAATTACTAGGTTAAATTGCTATAATATTACTGATTGTTATAGATATGACTCTGTAGCCCAATAGATGAAGCACTAGTCTTTTCATTAGGTTATCTTATATATTCATTTAGTAATACGCTTGAACGATGGCTTGGAATGAGAATAAAATCAAATTAAAAACTTTCAATTACAATGTACCAATCTGAAGTACCATCCCATTCCTTGCAATAGACTGTAATTTGTTTAAAGATCTATCAAATATTTGATGAAGGATATCTATTTGCACTCTATAGGAATTTATCTATGTGTAGAAATGTTCTTGATCGAGTAAATATCACATGAACATATTCAAGATTACCCTCCTAGGTTGCACAAAGCCCAAAGTGTAGAAGTAAGGGCCTTAGGATCCTTAATCATTTGTTGCCCACTGACCTTGAAAATTCTTGAACGTAAGGGTTGGCTACCCTTTAAAGGATTTCAAGGTTTTGCTAGAAAAAACACCAATAGAATTGGTGACTCTACTGGGGAGACTTGAGAAAATTTTGATAGAAGGTCATCTATCCTTAAGAGTCATTGATGTTTCAAAACAATTTGTAACCTAAGATTTGAAAATTGTGGAATCTTATTTTACCATCCAAGTCACCAATAGAATTGGAAACTCCACTAGGGAGAACTTTGAATCTCTAGTTGCAGACTATAATATCATAGAGTCAAGCATTTAGTGGATCTGAACACCTTGTTTAGATGTTGAAAAGATTTTGGACCTGGAAATGGTTTTGTTGTAGAAAATTTCAAAGAATTTATGTGTGACTCCACTATTGGAGAAGACCCATAATGAGATTTGCCTTTGAAAGGGATTTGTAATGTTTGAAGCTTAGTCCTCTATGAAAAGATGTGGCGAATCTGTCTAAAGAACCTACTAAATATGTGAAGAAAAGATCCATATCTGCAATGTTTGCAATCAGGAAGAAAGGTTCACAGGTGATAAAAGTTTCCAGGTATTCTCATAAATCTAAAGAAAGTATTATTATGTTTGAAAACATTTATGATAAATCTTCAAGACTTGAGATTATAAATGGTTCCCTATTAGGTGAAATGGTACTAAGAAATCGAATAGTAGTAGTCATTTTCATACTTCTAGCATGAAATGTGTAATATTTGTAGTGGGTCGAAGAAGTATGTTTATTTCTACATTATGCCTCTGAAAAATCTTTAAAGAATGAGTGTTTGATCTATATTTTAGAATCATGGTTGAATTAGTAAATGAGGCAGTTGATAATTTTGTATGAAATTGATAAGAATTAAAAATGGATGCAATGAGGTTTCCCTGTGAAATGTCAAGTAAGAATATGTAGGGAACAATGTTTTTGTCATACCCTCAAGAGAATTTCTTTATTGAAAGGTATATGCCACTAGCTTTTAATGGTATTAAAGGTTTCCCAAACTTGATTCCTAAAAATTTTAGGAAATAATTTCCTAAATTGACATGGCAGAGTTCAAAATAATCTTCTAAGAATTTGCATACATTCATGGATTTGATGGGCGATTATGAGGTAAATCACAAGGATGTTATCATGAAGCTTTTTGTTTAGTCTTTGAAGGAAGATGTTGGAGATTGGTTCTCATATTTACCGACATGTTCTATAGCTTCATGGAATTAGTTTATGATATCCTTTGTAGAACAATTTGGTGAAATGGTGAATCCAAATGTGGTAAGAAAAAATATTTATAGAAATCCAAAAAAATACTGAGGAATTGGTCCTTTCTTTCAATCTTATATTTGCAAAGGAAATAAGGGATATTTCTGAAAATATGCAACCAAATGATGCTAAATGTTTGGTTGTGTATTTTGGTGCATTTGACAATAAGATGAGTTATCTATTAAGAGATAAATATCCTAAAAAATTACACCAGGCATATCAAATTTCCATGGATATTGAGAACAATCTAAAATACTCAATGATGAAAGGGTATATGGCTGCAAGTGTTAATTACCCTAGCACACCTCATGCAAATAGAATTCATGGATCAGACAATAGAAATGATTGTCAAGATTATAATTCTTTTGTTTTTATGTTTTCTCCATAATCACAATATGTAGATCATAGTGAGCTCCAAGTTGAACGTCAACGAAATTTGAGAAATGTTGATCAAAATTCTTGTGTTCAAGAACCATATGAAATGAAAAGACATCAGGGAGAGTCACCCTATGATTTTTTTTCTGGTTTTTGGATTCCTTGTTGGAAGTTCCCAAAAACTTCATACCTAAGGATTCAATGTGTATTGATTTGTTTTGTGAAATTTATGAATCTAGGTTGAGTAATTTTCCTAAGGAATTGAAGCCCCATAGCTTTGACCAAGTACCTGATTGGATAAAGATTGTAGAAGTAGCCAAATGTGGTTATGCACAAAATGTGATGTCTCAAAATGAGGATAGCAACTATCATATTGAGAAAAATTAGATAACAATGCAAACAAGTGAAAATAATATATCAAAAGATGAACATTCGTCTTGGTGTATTGATACAGGAAATGATGTAATCAACACACAAACAACAATGATAATGAAAAGGATACATGGGATGATGAAAAAATAAATATCTAGGAAAGTCTCTCTTGTAATATCTTTGGTGATGGAGTAAAGGAGACACAAGATGTCATTCCATGTCAGGTTTTATTCAACAAAAAAAATGCAAGTGTGACTAATATTTTAGTGCAAACTAGTAATTGTGATCTTAAAGATACAACTTCAAGCATTCATTCTAAAAAAATTGAGCATGGTTTATGCAATGATAGATTTTCTTGTGATGAGAATCATGATGAGATTGAAGTTTCTGATTTCTTCTCTAAGGATTGTAATTGGTTTTATGAGGACGATCTAGAAGTATATCCCTCACATGAAGGATGCAATGATATTTATTCTCATGAAGTCACTTGTCCACAAGTGAAGGAACAATTTGCATATGATAAATGCCTAGAATTCAGTCCAGGTTTTCCATCAACAGACCATGTTAATTGTGTGAGTGATGATGAATTTGAAGATAAGAATGCATGTGTTCAGTATACTAAGCCTAAGCACAATACTAGAGGTGAGAAAAATGTTGATGAATATGCTTATATCTTAGTTGGTCATGATTGTTTATATGAGTCAGAGATGGAAATGTGTGTGATACATGAAGAGGATGATGATGTACACACAGAGGAAAGAAGGGGTTCATTTTGGAATGATCAAGTTGCACATTATGACAAGTATATGGATCTTGAATCAACATTATCACCTATTGATAATATTGAAAGGATAGTTGATTCATATGATAATAAATTTTTAGATTATGTTGGAATTGTAGAACCTTTTGATCTGTGTGTAGAGGAGTCAAAAGATGAAAGTAATGGTGGATCTCACATTAGTGAATTCAAAATTGAGTACAATTGATTCTTTGTTGATGTTCCTTATCTTCACAATGTGAACATGGACATGCTTTCATCTGATGAGAAAATAATTTAGGTGAAAGAGAATGAAGATTATGGTTCTATTTCTCATGAAAAAAATTTAGATAGAAATGATTTTTTCACATTTGGGTCAACACACTTATCAACTGATATTGCACATGAAGTTACTAATGCACCTAAGTATCTTTCTACTGACCCTGTTGATGCTAAATTGTTTGAGCCTATTTTTGAAGTATTCTACATTGAGCTGAGTGATGACTTGAAAATTGAATTAGAATATGTTAATAAACATAAGAAAAATGCATTTACTCATTTCTTGGATGTTAATGATGCATATGATCTCCAATCCCAAGAAACCAAGGTGTATTATGATGTAGCTGAATCAAAATGCCAAGAAATGTTCTTATGTCATGATACCCAATTCAAGGATGCTCCTGAATTTGCATCTTTCTTTTTGATGCACTTGGAGAATGTTTTCATAATGCACGAAAATGTGTTTATTAAATTTTTAGTTTTATGTGCAAACTTAATGTTGTGCCAAAGTTTATGGTGTCAATGATCAAGTGGAGTACAAATGCTTCACTTTTCTAATTCAATCAGATAAGCTTGTATTAGAATGGGCCAATGAGCAGATTGATTAAATACATTATAGAATGCATGGGTTACATATGTTGTTTGATTGTATCTTTTAGTTAGGTACATTTTATTATGAGGACAATATTGGAAATGTGGCATAAATGGTTGATTGTGCTAATCACAATAGAGTTAATTGTTGGGAAATCCCTAGTAGAACTGATGATCCACTACATACAACAAAGAATAAAGTATTTGACAGAGGTAAGAGATGGTATTCCTGAGAATGAACAAGGCACACCTAGAGTTCTTGGGACTCCAAAGGAGAAGGGAAAGATGAAGGCCTGTGGTAAGAAATCTGTGCAGATTAGTGTCAAGAGTACCTATCATCTAAGAAGCAAGGTTGTCCTGGGAGAGTCAACCAAATTTAAAGGGAAAGAGCTGGTGAGGTCTATGAGGGAGGCAAGAAGGAAGAATAAGTATAACTGAGCTTATGTGGGATGATGTAATTCTCCCATTGAAATATCGGATGATCCCTCAGACAGTGAGACTAAGACTAATTCAGGATACCACCATTACCTTCTCAATACAACTAGTTTGATGGACTTTGATGCAAATGGAGGGGTGCCTTCTCCAGTTTCTACAAGGACATGAAGTGGGCATGTTCAATATTTCTTATTGGTCCTAGTTTTGTTGTGTGATGATAATGTTTCCTTGGTGATCTTATTTTCCTTCTCTACATATGTTGGGATTTTTTCCTTTGTGCAAACTTGGGAGCCCTTTGGCTGGTGTCATGGAGAATCTTTTTTCTCAACATGGATGTGGAATTTGAAGGATGTTGCAATGACTAATGGTGCTTTCTGGTGGTTTAGGTGGTTTTCTTTGATAGGTCATGTGGATTTTTTTCTTTTACTTTCCCCTATTCTACAAATGATTACATGTAACTATCTAGGGAATATCCTAAATGTGGGTGAAATTAGCTTTGCAATTTAATGAAATTTAACTATAATTTAGCTTGATTCTTTTTGCTCCTTTATTCTATAAAAGGGATTTCAAGGCTAGTTACAAGGGTTTGAGTTTTGAGTCTTCAAAGGGCCTAGGTGAAAAGCGAGACTCAGAAAAGAGAAGATTGTAAATAGATGAACTAATGGGTAGATTAGGATGGGAGTCTAAGGTCTAAGTCATGTATGCAATGATCTTAAAATATTTTTATAGTAGCTGTAGTAATATAAGAAAGTATTAGTTCTAAAGCATATACTCTCCTATGTAATTATCTACTAGATTATGAATGATAATGGTTAATGATCTTTTCATTTGCCTTCAATGGTTTCAATTGAACAAGTAAGTTTATTTTTGCTTCAATTCAAAGAATTGATTAAAATTCTAAAATAAGGTTACAAGTTTGGGAGGAAATTATATAGGATTTGATAAGTAGTTGTGTTTTAGACACAGTGAATTGAATATTGTAAAGTGGTATATCAATAGCCCCTCAATTACTAGGTTAAATTGCTATAATATTACTGGTTGTTATAGATATGACTCTGTAACCCAATAGATGAAGCACTGGTATTTTCATTAGGATATCTTAAATATTGAGTTATTAATATGCCTGACCAATGGCTTGGAATGAGTATAAATTCAAATTAAAAAATTTCAATTACAATGTACCAATCTGAAGTACCATCACATTCCTTGCAATAGACTCTAATTTGTTTAAAGATCTGTCAAATCTTTAATGAAGGATATCTATTTGCACTCTATAGGAATTTATTTGTGTGTAGAAATGTTCTTAATCAAGTAAATATCACATGAACATATTCGAGATTACCCTCATGGGTTTTGCAGAGCCCAAAGTCTAGGAGTAAGGGCCTCATGATCCTTACTAATTTGTTGGCCACTGAATTTGAAAATTCTTGAACATAAGGGTTGGCTAACCTTTAGAGGATTTCAAGGTTCTTTTGGAAAAAAACACCAACACATCTTGCATCAAATATCCTTTCATTTATACCATCCGCAACTTGAAATACATCTTCAAGTTGGCTACACTCTCCTTACACTTTAACAATTCAAATTAGGTCAGCACTAAGAATTCTCGTGATGGATAGGAATGAAATTGGACCAATAAAAAACTTATTTGGGATCCCAATCAACTCTCACATGCCACACTATTCATTCATTAATGTTCAAACATCTAGGTATGTGTAGGATCATCATGGAAAAAATAGGCCCTTAAGTGGAGAAAAATTTAGAAAAATCAGAGTTAGGCAACTTAACATAAGAATTTGAATAAGTTATCTATATTTTTTCAAAAATATGTAAGAATAGAATATGTAAAAAATTAAATGTAGTTTCTAAACTACTAGGTTTATTTAAAAACATCCTACTTGGTGAAAATTTGAAATTTCAATGCAGTAGTACTTAATTTTAGGGAAAAAATAAGAAGTGTCCGTTTGACAACCCTAACCACAATAAAATGATAATATATTTTTATAAGATTTTAAATATACATAGAAGACTCATGTTCTGATGTGATGAATATTTTCTTGTAATTTTTTTCCAATTAAATAATTAATTATGAATGTTTTATTACAAATTTTAGAAAATATAAAAACTTGTATGTCTGACCACATTAACTTGGTCAAAACTTAATGAAATTCAATATTTTTTTTAATTCTATATATGTGAAGCATAGAATTTGACACATGTTTTAGATTCAAAAAATGTGATATTGTTTGAAAACTATAGATGTTTTTCAATCAGCCTATCAATTAGGACTTTAGTCGTAATTCAAATAGAAAATGAATAATAATTATTTATTAAATTCAAAGAAAAGAATAATTTATATTGGTGGAAATTTGAGAATCTCCTTTAAAATAAAATCCATTTTTGTTTCATCAATTTTGGGAAAAAAGGTCATCAGTCACATACCCTACACATACCCATCATATCGCCACTTTTTGGCCCATCATGATCCTACACATACCCATCTTCGAATTTAGTGTAAAATCCAAGTCAACCATTACCCATGCAAACACCATCAAACTTTGAATTACATGCTTCCTCAAATCCAAAGATGACTTGCAAACCACATACCATGCTTCATTACAATTTATATTTTTCCTCTATCCTCTTGAAATCCACCAAAACTCCTTCACAACAACTCACACCTTCAATATTTACATGCCTAGTAAACTAAAATTTGTAGAGAAAGGGGATTCAATAATCATGAGTCTCTTTATTTTCAAGAGAGTCACAGGGAACGAATTTCCCTCAACTACCTCAAGGAACAGAGTGAGAGTTTTAGAATCAAAGATAATAGGTCATAGATATTTTCTAGATAAACTGATGGGGTCTCATCCAAAGGATGACAATGCGATGTGCTTGAGTCCCAAAGGCATGCTGGATTCTCATACGAACTAAAACCTAAGATTATCACAAAAATAATCTAAATGACTAATTCTACTCTAATTGCTAAAGACTCTTAAGAATGTGGGACAATAATAGAGTATAACATAACTAAAATAATGTAAGATAAACTAGTAATACATAGATTAAATTATGATAAAATGAAAAAGAAGGAAGAAAGTGCTCACAACCAACAAAGCAATGAAACCTCTAGCAAGTAGATATCTTCAACACCTACACACATAAGATCAAGGGGAAAAATGTTGGGCCTATTTAGGGGCTTGTCATAGTCAAACCCCCATTTAGGTGTTCCCACCTCCACAGATAGTTAGATAGATAGATAAAGTGAACAAAGTAAGAAAATATGAAGTGATAAAAGCAATCCCCACTCAAAGAGGAGAACCTATATCATGATATATATATATATATAGGGGATGTGAGAAATCCCAAGATGCTCAAAGGTACAAGGCACAAGATAGATATCATGTGCAAGGATTAGCAAGCCAAGGAGAAAGATAGAGTTGTGAGAGAAAATAGAGCTGAAAAGGGTACTATGAGAGCTTTAGAGAATTTTGTTGTAGCAATAAATGGAGTTCTACAAGCTTGAGAGAGAAAGAGAGAGGAGAGAAAAGACAAGAGCAAGAGTTAGAGAGATTCAGAAGAGAAAATGAATTGAAAAGACATCTTTTAAAGAGAGAAGAGGAGGGAAAAGAAGCTTCCATAGTCATTACTAGACATTCCAGGCTGTTACGATCAACAAAAGTATGTGAAAAGTGGAATACATGCTTGAAAATGGTCATTTGAATGTTGAAAAATCACAGGATGCTAGCGCTATGTGCAAGAATCTGCACAACATGCTAGTGTCTAGATACTTCACACTACAAAAAAATAAGAATGATAAGACCACAAGGTTTGACATAAAGTTGACACATGAGGGTAGCTATTGAAAGGGGTCTTGAGCATCCTAAGAGGGGAAAAAGTTGATGCAAGGGATAAAATGATCCTACACAAGTTCTAAGGGAGTGGAAACTAGAGTGGATGCAAGAATGTATTTGAATTTACAAGGGGTAATTTTATGACATTACATTTTTCCCCTACTTTAGCGGGCATATGAATCTACACTAATATGTATGCTAAAGGAAATATACTAAACATAAATAACATCATGATACCAAAAGGATATTATAAAGGAAGCAGATAGCTCTTCGAACCAAAGAAGCATGCCCCCAAGATGAATTCCTACAAAAAAAAATGCATTAGACAAGCAATATTTGCATAAGAAAACATGGTTAGAACATAAAAATCCATTACATCATGAGTTTAGAACATATAAAAAGACATACACATAGAAACACAATAAACTAAAAGATTTGAGTTAGAAAAATGAAAGAGACCTCAATGTATAATGTTGTCTCAATACTATGCGTTGTCCCCAAATTAAGAAATAACACATATAAGAATTCTTAAATGGAGAGAAGAATGTAAGGATTGATTGCTTCAAAATAAGAATTCATAGAATAGATAGGGAAGCAATCAATGTCAAAGAGAGAAAGAGCATATACTTAGGATGAATAAGATGTAGATCTTCAATCTAGTATATAGAATTGAGAAGAGAAGAGATAAGAGAATGAAAATTCAAAAAGAGATGTCTCCACAAGTACTCTCTCTTGGGGAAGGTTAAACAAATGCACCATAGGCCCTTAGACCTATGGAAGGTGAACATAATGCTCTATAGGTACTCTCTCCTATAGAGTTGAACAAAGAGATCCCATAGGATGAAAATCATCTTATAGTTCCTCAAACTTGCAAAGGAGGTGCCCCAAGTGCTTAGTCCTAAGGGAAGCCCTATGTGAAAGGTTCTATAGAGTTTGATGGTCCCTTACAAGTACTTGGTCCTGCAAGGCAAGCTTGATGCAAAGAAGTTCTATAGGTTCTCAGTCTCTTTGAGAAAGACTAATCAGATAAGCCTATGACTACTACAAGTTGCATTGTAGGACATACACAAAAAAGAAAGGTCTAGTCAGGCTAGCCCCTAACCTAGATTCCAAAATATAAAACAAGTCTAGTTAGGATACTGTCAAGCTAGACACCAATGAACTCATTTGAGACAAAAGCTTCCAAAGGGGGTCCCTCAAGAACCCTTCAAAAGAAAAAGGAGTCCACTCAAGGGATGCTTCATTTCAAAGACATAGAGAAGAGAGGGTGTCCTTTAAGGGGGACACACATCCCCAAAACAATTTATCACTTCCCATAACATATAGGGGAGAAGCATGCAAGATATTTAGAACATACAGGATAGGCATAGACCTCGATACCACTTGTCATTTGAAGAAGAGGCAGGTGCATCAACAAATAAATGAGTGATGGAACCTGAAACAAGAAGTTGTTGTATTTTATCCTCCAAGGCTTTACATTCACTAGTAGAATGGCCAAGCACTCTGATGAGTGAAGATTATGTAATCTCTTTTAACATATTACAAAACCTTGATTTCAACAACAATTATGTGAGATAGAATCTTTCCTCTCAAAAAGGGGAGGCACCCTTTTTACTTCTTATTAAAACTAAGGAAAACTAATTAAGTATTCACAATAATTTACACTACAATAATGTTATGGGGGTGTGTCACATTCATGATTCTCTCTTTTTTTAGACAATATGTTTTATAATGTTTCACAATTTTAACTTCTTGATGCAATACAACTTTAAACTAAAATTAAGTAGTAATTCCAATATTCCTATCTTGACAAAGCAAATCTTAGGAATACCAGCATGATAATGATAAGTAACAAATAAGAAAAGCTAACAAAGGCACAAAGTCATTTCATAGCTTCCGATAAAGAATCCTTCAAGATAGCAACCAACATTGTAAAAGAAGCACAAATTCTTCTATATAATTCATAATAAATTCCATGAACAACATGAATAAATATAATCCTAAAGTCTTATAGAGAATTCACCAATAGTATCAACAACATCACAATTCCAAGTAATGAGTGTAACTCAAAGTTTACATAGATTTACTCAAAAATCCCTTTCAATCTCAATTACTAATCACTACCGACTCAATCAAATTAAAACATAATTGTTTCCAACACAAATTTTGGAGTGCAACTTCACTTCTTTATTGATCAAAATTAGATTCACAAGAATGAACTCAAAGTCTCAATATTTGTTTCACAATTGGGTAGCACTTTGTTGCAAAAGATAAAAGATAAATATTACAAAGGAATCTTCTCTTATTTATAGATGGGAGAGGAGAGCTAATCTAGGAAAAACCCTAACCAACTAGTTGACTTATTAAAAAAATTGTCCATAAATGTATGAAAACATCTTTGATTTACATGTAATTACATTTTTCAAAATGACATGTAAAATGTCAAAACCTATTTACATAAAAGCATGAAAAATGCTAAAAATGGGAAATCTAATCTAAGGAAAAAATTGGCCTTCTTCAACATCTTTCTCCATGAAAAATTCATGATGGCGTGCACTTCATCACTATCTAGCATTGGAGTGTACTTTGGAGATGATGAGGATTCTTAAGATTGACTCCTTTGATGAGATTGAACGCTTTTCGGTGCCTTTTAGGAACAATTCTAGAATCTAGAGCAAGCTGGAAATCCATCATTTTGTTCATTGAAGCTATTAAGAAAGCTTCACCTTTAAATTCTTCTTGAACCATTGATGAAAACTCCTTTGAAAAATTGAAACATGGGAAGAACTTTTTGGTTGTACTTCAAAGTCTTCTTGCTTGCTGATAAGCAAGAACTTGATAAAAATTGCTCCAAAATCTAGGCACAAGAGATCAGAGTGTATGTAGGAGTAGGATTTAGCAATTATGATGCAAAGGTAGGAAAAATTGAGGTTTTAGCATGGGGTATTGCACTTCATATGTAATTATTGAATTTTTCAAGACACTGCATATTGGATATAAATCTGAGCAATTTCATGGGTTTGGGAAGCTTGAATGCAATGATGGCAGAGAATGGAGTGGAATCAAGAAAAATAGCAAATGTATGTGAGAAATGGAGTGAGAAAAATTGAGTGAATAGGACAGAACAAAGCTTGTAATGCATTTTTGAATGATTTTTGAGCGTTTAGTGAAAAAATGTCTTTTGTGTAAGGGCGCTAAAAATCAACACTTCTACATCTGATAGAAATTATTTTGCATGTAACAACACTAAAAAAAATGCTCTGACATTGAGTGGGAAGATCATTTCATGCTCAGGTGCTAAAAATCACCACTTGAGCATGTCTTTCATGATATTGAGTCAAGTGCATGGGTGGGATTTTTCATTTCCTTTACATTTGAGGGGGAAGTCACTTCGTGTAGGAGTGGTGATTTTCGCCACTTCTATACCTAGAAAGATGGAAGAACTTTTGGGTGTAGATTCAGGTATTTTCACCGCTTGAACAAGTGAGGGAAAATCAACCATTGTAAGCGACGAAAAAGCCCGCTTGAAAATTTTGAAAAATGGAAAGTTTGTAGATGCAGGAGTGGAATTTTTCATCACTCCTACATATGGAGTTGGGAAACATACATGGTAAAGCTTGAACAAGTGAGAAACTTAGTGAAAATCAATACAATAAAGATAGATAAATGAGTGGTGAAAATCATACCCAAAACATCAATAAAAAATATGTAAAACAAAGACCTAAAGAGAAAACTAGGACACGCTAGATAGAAAACGAAGATTCAAAAATAAAAGTATCAAAACCCTAGTAGAGAAAGAATATAAGAAATAGATAGCATTAAACAATGATGAAGAAGAAAAACACAAAACATACGCATGGAGTTGGGAATCATACATGGTAAAGCTTGAAAATGTGAGAAACTCAGTGAAAATCAATACAATAAAGATAGATAAATGAGTGGTGAAAATCATACTCAAAACATCAATAAAACAATGCGTAAAACAAAGACCCAAAGAGAAAACTAGGGTTTGTTAGACAGAAAATGAAGATTCAAAAATAAAAGTATCAAAACCCTAGTAGTGAAGGAATGAAAGAAAGAGATAGCACTAAAGAATGATGAAGAAGAAAAGCACAAAACATACTTGGTGAAAGTAAAGGAAAAAATGTGGAAAACTGATGCAGAGGGTCAGGGATCTCAAAAGATACACAAAGATTTAAGATTAACAAAGTTTTGTTCTTCAATCTCTCAACTAGACACCAACTTAGAAATAAGGCCTTCACCTTGCACTTAAGACCTATCTGCCTCCCTTGTGATTCCTAATCATTGAAATGATCTCAAAAGACTTGAACAAACTTGATTCAAATGGGTTTCAAGCCCTAACCCTCCATTTTATACAAAACTCTCTTTTGCTGCTCACATAGCCATCTAGCCTATTAGGCCTTTGGCAATGGATTTTTGACTTCTTCCTCAAATTTTGCAAATGAACCTCCAATCTAATGATGGTTTCAGATGTGGATTGTGATTACAAACATCATGTCAACTCCTTGGCATCAATTGTTTCAGACAACCTCACTTCAAACCCTGCTGTTTCCTTAAAATTAGGCCTAATTAGCCCTATTTTACAAAGCAACCCCTCTTTAAATTTGTCCCCTGACCATGAAACTTTCAGCAGTCTCCTAAAATGACCCAAAACCAAGGAATCCAAGTTTCTAGCCCTCTATGACACCTCTATCATGCTCCAGCACAAACCCCTCCTCAGCTTGCCTCAAAAACTAGGGCTTCTTGAAAACTAACCTTCCAATCACTTCCAGAACTTGCTCATTGACTCTACACCATTAGGACAACATATTTAGTTGTTACAAACTCAAAAACATGCCCCTCATTAAGGCAGATCTTCTGCTGCTACACCCTAGCCTCCATCTTCAAGCACTTTTCCCTTTGACAACTTGGTGTACACCTTGATATTCTTCCTTCCTGCACATTAGTTGGTTAAATCTGTATGATACATGTTAGGAATGATCCATTTCATAGGTCACAGCAGCATTCTACCTTGAAATGGATCAATCATCCATGAAAATCACCAAAATTAGTGAAAAATTTGCACTTTTTTTAGGACAGTCAGCAATATAATGCAAAGAACTGATTATAAACGTGTATCAGATCATTCAAGAGGTTAATTGAAAGTAAATTCAGGTTCTTGAACCATCCAATTGATTAGAAATTCAAAAGGAATCAATAGATCATCAAAAAGACTCAAGAAAATGCAAGAAAACTATGCTTTTTCACTATTTTCTATAGATGTCCGTACAGTCACTTCTCCAAACGCCCAACCTCCGTACAAATGACCATTTTTGGGTTATAGAACCATCCCCCAACTGATCCAACTGATTGGAATTGATTACAATGCATAATTACCTCTAAAACACCTAAAACTCCTTTTCCCGCCTAAACTAAAATTTAAAAATTTGAAATTACAAACTAGAGATTTATTAAAATCTATCACCTAAAAACCATTGGATATTCACTATCCAAGTTTATTTGACCTATTTAAGCATAATATCATTAATCAAAACCCCTAGAACCTAATTTTCCCTTACATTGCATTTTTAATCCAAATTCCTTATCAGGAACCTTGAAACTTTTAACACCCTCATTACACTTATTCATCTCAAATGCCATTATAGGCTTCAATACATCATAATTTATGTTTTGATTTGTTTGGAAGACCCTCCTGACCCCTGCACTCTCCTGGTTCTTGAACAACTCTTTGAAAGCCTTGGGTGCTCCACCAAAACATATATCTTGAACGCTTGCAGAATCCACCCTCACAAAACTCATTGGAAGTTTGCAAGATGATCAACGCAAAGGAGGAGGAAGATATTAGGTTAAAATGAGAAGAAATAAACTTAAAAAATCTTTAATAAGCCACTTGAACAATTTGAAAAGGAGTCATTTAATAAACTTGAAGTTCATTTATGATGCACATATGAAGAGGGAGGGAAAATGTAGGAGTGGTGATTTTCACTGCTCCAACATTTTCATAAACTTGGAGGATGTAAGAGCACTAAATTTCACTGCTTGTACACTTGGAAGACTTGACAATAGGAAAATATGTCAAAGCGCTGAAAATTAGTGCTTAGACATGACAAGGTGAGTGAAAAGTGTAAGAGCGGTGAAAATAATTGCTCCAACACTTGGAGGAAAATTCTAACACTGGTTCATGTAGGAACACTAAAAATTATCCCTCTTACATGAGTGAAAAATATTCTAACTCCCAAAGAAAGAGAGTTAACAAAATATTCCTTTCAAATATTTTTGAGTAACAAACAAAGAGAAATGCTCAAATGGACGATTTGAGGTTTAGGACTACGCATCAAGGCCAATAAAAATTTTCCTTGTTTTGCATGCTTGAAGTACACAAACCTACAAAATGGATAAGTTTCATAGGGGGTTATCTCGTGAATCGAGCGCAACTGGACTCAAGGCTAACAACTAGCTCTAGTTGGGGAGCTTCCTTCAGTCATTCTTAGAAACGATTGAAGGGAGAAGAACTCCAGACTCTAAGTTCCTTTATCCATCCATTGGGCATAGAGCTAGGTGACAAAAATAAAAAGAGTCAAAGAGACTTAAAACAAAAGATGCAAAAATATTTACATTGAACATTTGTCACCTCATTGTGTAAAGTGCTTAAAATGTTGCCCACTATGGGGAAGAGAAAATGGTGTCTCATATTTGTATGCTAAGAGAAAGCTATTTTCACCATGTAACTGATGAATCTTGAATCGCCCTGTCCATAGTGAATCAAACTTCCCATGCATACCTTTTGGCTCTCTTTGCTTGTCCCATAAGAGAACAAAATCACCAACTTGAAAGTTGTGAGAATTTTCCTTCTTGTCGAAAATATTCTTAACTTGTTCTTGATGCTTCATAAAATGGTTTACTACCTAAACACACTTTTCCTCTTGTTTGGAGAGATACATTATCCACTTATCAACTGAACTATCAAAAGTCTCATCCTCAATGGCCTTAGCCAACTTGAGGAAAGGAAGTTCTAATGTTATTGGAATTTCAACATTCAACCCATACAAGAGTTGAAAAGGATACATTCCTATTGCTCACTTTGGAGTAATCCTATCTACCCATAAAGCATCATACAAAGCCTTCTGCCACAAACACTAATTTTCATCCAAAAGCTTGTGGATTATTGTAACCAAGTTTTTGTTGTTGGATTTAGCCAAGTCATTACCTTGTAGGTAATAGTCAGATGAATGCTATAATGTAATACCATGATCAAAACAAAAATCAATAATCTTGCTTGATGAGAAAGAAGAAGCATTAGCAACAACAATTTTGTTCGACACACTGAACCTGGAAATGATGTTTTCCTTTAAGAAATTACATACCACCTATTAAGTAGCATGCTTGACTGAATTTCCTCCACTCATTTGGTGAAGTAATCAATTGTAGTAAGAACATAAACATGTCCTACACTTGAAGGTGGATTTATTGTGCCAATGAAGTCAATTCCCCACTGCTAAAAGGTTTCTTCAATGCTAATTGGTTTCAAAGGTAGAGCCACCAACTTTGGTTTACCAATGAACTGCTGACAAAGTTCGGATTTATGCACCCATGAATATGCATCCTAAAAAGGTGTAGGCCACTAATAAATTTCTCTCAATATCTTATGAGCTATAACCGGTGCTAATTAATTTCCTCCACATGCTAAATCATGATAAGATTTCAACAACTTTTCCTATTGTGCTTTATCAACACATAGCAAGAAAGTACCATCTAAAGCATTCTTGTACAAACCATTATGCCACAAGATGAAATTTTCTAACTTCAATTTAATGGTTATTTTATCCTTTGAAATTAAGTGATTTGTAAATTCTCCATATGTAATAAAATGAGCAATGTTGGAATACCATTCATTAGTTGTACTAACAAATAACAATATTAGAAACTCATTTGTACTTACCTTTTCAGATTCCAAGATTTCCTCATTAGGATTATTATCAGCAATGAGTTGACACAAACCTTGTCCATGCACCAGCTTGGTGGGCTTAATATCCATGTCATATTCTTGAATTTTGGCAATCCAATTAGCCCTTTTTGTACCAAACTACTGCTATGTCAAGATAGACTTTACAGTTGAATTTGGAACCAAGACTTTAACATGACTATTAAGGATATAGAACCTAAAATGCTTTACTGCCTTAACCACAAAAAAATCATGCTTCTCCATTTGGGAATATTTTAGTTCATGATTTTTTAAAGGATAGCTCATGAATGTGATTGGAAATTCAAAACCCTCACTATTCTCTTGCACCAGAATTTCTAAAAGTGTATGCTCAAGAGCATAACTATACATGAAAAATTCCTTTGTGTAGTTTGGGAAGACTAACACTGGCACATGAGCAATAGCCTCTTTAATATCATTCAACACAACTTTTCCTTCTGTCATCCAATGAAAACTAGTATTTTCTTTAATCATATTAACAATATGATGAGTCTTCTCTAAAAAATTTGGAACAAATCTTCACAAAAAAACCACCTTTCTAAAGAAAGAATGAATAGCTTTCTTACTTGATGGAAAAGTAAGAGCTTGAATACTCTTGACTCTTTTTGAATAAATCTTGATACCTTCCTTGGACACAATGTGACCAAGAATCTTACCTTTTGTAAATCCAAAAATTGACTTCTTGGGATTCAAGGAAATGCCATGTTGTTGGTATCTCTCCAAGATTTTCCTCAAATGGTAAAGGTATTCATGACATTTCAAGATAAACTACAATAAACTTAGCAAGTACATCTTAGAAAGCCAAATCCATAGCACGCTGGAATGTGGTGCCAAAATTAATAATACTAAAAGGCATTCTATGATATGTAAAAGTACCCCATGGCATTGTAAAGGTTGTCTTATGTTGATCATTTGGACTAACCTCTATCTAGTTATAACCTAAGAAACCATCCAACATAGAAAGCACTTTGGATCCAATCATGGTTTGAATAACTTGATCCTTTAATGGAAGAGGATAGTTATCCTTGAGTGATAGCTGATTTAGATTTTAGAAATCTACACAAATACTCTCACCATTCTTTTTACAAATGGGAAAAATATTCGCTATCCATGTTGAATGATGGATAGGGAATATAATTTGGGCATTCAACATCTTTTGAATCTCTACAAGGATTGTTCTAGAAATATTTGGATTATACTGCCTTTGCTTTTGTTTGTAAGGAAATGCTTCAACCTTGAGTGGAATTTCATGTTGCACCTCCTTTGGTTGGAAGGACTTTAGATCTTCATATGAATATGCCAAGACATCCATATATTCTAGTAATAATTCAGTAAATTGTTTTCTTTCCTCTGATGTGCAACACTTACCAATATTTACCATCATAGGATTTTCTGTAGTTCCTAAGTTAAACTACTCAATCTCTTTAGATGAATCAGAATCTAAGAGTTTTTTCTTAAAATAGTGATCACGCTTATCAAAAAGTCTCTCAAGGGATACCAATCCCTTGGGAATTTTATTCCCTTTGAGTTGTATAAATTATTTTCCTATAACTAGATTAACTTTGATCATGCTTATCAAAAATTCTCTCAAGGGATACCAATCCCTTGGGAATTTTATTCCCTTTGAGTTGTATAAATTATTTTCCTATAACTGGATTAACTTTAGAAACGGATTCTCGAGGTGGAGAATCACTTCCTTCAAAGTATAACTCATCAAAAAAAAATCCTTTTCCAAAAAAACAACAATTTGATGATCATCATTAAAAATATGCCAGTTATTAGAGTTTTCTAGAACACTTGGGTGAAAGACCAACTCAATGGTGTAAGTAGAACCTTGAAAATTCTTGTGTGGTATTAGGAGAGTAGCTGAAACTATTAGGGAATCAGCTCTGTCATTTTATTCCCTTAGAACTAAAATATTTTTGAAGGCATCAAATTCTTTGATGAAATCCCAAACAAGATTATGGTAATGCTTTAGCCTATCATTTTCTAATACAAATTCCTTACCTAACAAAATACCAACTCTACATCACCTTTTGCATGAAGATTCTAGATCCCTTTCTTTTGTGCAACTTGCATTCCCAATAATAATGCTTCATATTTAGTAGTGTTATTAGTATTGTCAAACTATAATTTAAAAGAGAAATGAATTTTTTTCCTTTGGGTGATATAAAAAAATTCTGGCTCCAAAACGGGTGGAAGAATAACTACCATTGAACTCAATTACCCAAATATTTTTTGGATCACCAAGAGTGACAATATCAAAATCTACAACTTCATCATCTAACGAAGCTTCATAATCTAAAATAGATAAATCATTTGATGATGAATCATTTTGTGATGAAGAAGATCCAACACTCTCTGATTCATTACTCAATGTAGAATCTACATCCCCATTAATCTAATGATAATATGTGCCAGCACCTGAAGAATCAAATAAAATTTGAGATCTCAAATCATCAAACTTTGTCATTGAGAATTTTGACTCCCTTTCATGAACCAACTTCTACATTACACCCTTCATAGGTATCCTTGCCTCTGACATTTCCATGTTAATCTCACCACCAACATCCTTATAGAAATTACGTCCAAGAAGAATTCCATAAGATGTTGGCATATCTACTACTAGAATTGTCATCTTGATCTTCTTTTTAGGATACATAGTAAATGAAAACTGTGCATCTTTAATCTATCCAATCAAAGGTAGTTGCTTGTTCTCTATGGAGAAACAACGACTAAAAGTTTTTGTTAGATTCAAACCCAAGGAAAGAGCTACCTTGACTGGCATCAAATTGTTCGATGTATAAGAATCTATGACACAGTTACTTAACTTAAATTATCCATTTACAAGGAAATAAAGAAAGGATCAATACATCCAGAAGTAGCTAGAGGAATAGAAACAAGATTATTCTATGGAGTTTTAGGATTTGGGGTAGTAGGAATATTTGAAGTGAATTCTCTATATAGATTAGTTTCTTTATCCTTCACAAACTTGAAAAGCCTGTCAAATTGATTAGGATTTTCCTTCAAATATTTGGCTTTGGACATTTGGATTTTTGTCTTTTTAGCATGATCAATGATGTCGAAAGCTTGAAAGTAAATTTATAAAGATGATGTAGTGACTTCATTTGTAGGCTTAACAAAGGGTACACTAGTCTTAGGAACCTATACATTGGCTTTTGGAACAGTAGGAACTACAAGAGGAGGACAGGGAGAACTTACTTGTTTATTTACTATATCTTTTGGTTGCCAAGGCAAAGGAGAGCCTTCTTTTGCAATGGTAACTGGTGGCTTATCCTTTGCTAGTGGGGCAACAACTTGAGCTTTATCAAGCTGATTTTTTTGTGACCAATAAAGACAACATATGTATCTGTCACTAAGTCCTCATCATCAGATTGATTTTCCATTTGCAAATAGCCAATATTGGAGTCTCTAGCTTTTTCTCTTTCTTCATCTTGAAAAATATCAACATTTTCTTCTATGGGATAATTTGGTTGTGCATATTCATCTTATTTAGCCTCATAGTATCCCACTATGGTATTGGTTGGTGGAGCTTCAAGCACAAGTCTTCCTTGTGGTACTGGAAAACGATTTTGATTTCTATTCCCAAAATAATTAGGGAAAGTCCTTGGAATATCCTTGTAAGTATGACTGTTTGAGACTTGTTTTTTCAAAGCAAAGATCTCATTTTCCAACCTTTGAACCATAGGATCAGCAAAATTAGAATTAGCATTAGAGGCTAAAGAACCTGATGCTTGCACTTTCCTATTTGTACCCATTCTTATTTCTCCAGCTCAAATCATATGGCCCTCAATACTTGTTGCTAACTACTAAGGTTCTTCAACATTGGCAAGAGCTACCCTACGCAAATGAAAATTTACTTTGGGAAGTTGTGTATTGATGAAGAAACACTTTAAGTTATGGTTTGTTGGTTTGGCCACCAGTGGGATTCATGTCACCAACTTATTAAAATTAGCCATGAACTCGCACATGGGTTCACGGGCCTCTTTTTTGCATGGTTGTAAGTTATGCCAAAAAGGCATGTACATCTTCAGTAGGTTTGAATCTTTCTTCAAACATAGCACGAAGTGTATTCTAGTTAGTAACTGAAATAGTTGGGAGAGTATAGAACCATTCTAAACCAACTCCTTGTAGAGTTTCAATGAACAATATTACAACAACATCTTCATGTTATATGCCTAGAACACCACAAAAAATGTAAAAGGAAACAATGTGCTCATTGGGATGTTTTTTGTTACCTTGAAACTTTAGGATATGATTTCTTGAGACATGTGAAATTTCATGCAAAAGTACGACCAAATTGAGGGGATCAAAAGCATTTCCCCGAGGTCTTATAGGTGGTACGACCATGATATTTTGCACAACAGGTACTTGAATTGGAACTCTATGAAAGACAAATGATTCACTTGGAATGGGAGTTCTTGGTCTTGATGGGGGATAACTTGCAGTTCTGTGCAACGGTGAAATTTCTCACAGAGGAGAAGGAAGGATGTTATGTCACTGCAAAAATTGAAAAAAAGGATCCACCACTCCTTGAGCCCTTAAACCTCGTCTATAGCTTCTATCATCCAAGATGTAGACTTGAAACAAGAAAAATTAATAATAACAATACACAAGATCACAATAAGATATTGGAGTGCTTATTCACTTCAATCAAAAGCATGAGGCTTTTACTACACATTTCAATCCCCAATGGAGTCACCAAAAAACTATTGGGTGAAAATTCTCTAATCTCTTTTAATAGATTGCAAAACCTTGTTTTCAACCATAATTATGTGAGATAGAATCTCTCCTCTCAGAAAGGGGAGGCACACTTTTTACTACTTATTGAAACTAACAAAAACTAATTAAGTATTCACAATAATGTACACTCCAATAATGATATGGGGTGTGTCACATTCATGATTCTCTCTTTGTTCAGAGAATATGTTTTACAATGTTTCACAATTTTAACTTCTTGATGCAATACAACTTCAAACTAAAATTAATTAGTAATTCCAATATTACTATCTTGACAAAGCAAAGCTCAGGAATATCAACATGGTAATGATAAGTAACAAATAAGAAAATTTCATGAAGGCACAAAGTCATTATGTAGCTTTTGATAAAGAATCCTTCAAGATAGTAACTAGCGTTGTAAGAGAAGAAAAAATTATTCTATATACTTCACAATAAATTCCACGCACAACCTGAATAAATATAAGCCCAAAGTCTTATAGAGAATTCACCAATAGTATCAACAACATCACAATTTTGATAACTCAAATTTTACATTGATTTACTCAAAATCCCTTTCAGTCTCAATTACTAATCACTTCCTACTCAATCAAATCAAAAGATAATTGTTTCCAACACAAAGTTTGGTGTGCAACTTCACTTATTTATTGATCAAAATTAGATTCACAAAAATGAGCTCAAAGTCTCAATATTTGTTTCACAATTGGGCAACACTTCATTGCAAAAGATAAAAGATAAATATTACAAAGGAATCCTCTCTTATTTATAGATGGGAGAGGAGAGCTAATCTAGAAAAAACCCTCACCAACTAGTTGAATTATTCAAAAATGTTGTCCATAAATGTAGGAAAACATCTTTGTTTTACATGTAACTACATTTTTCAAAATGACATGTAAAATGTCGAAACCTATTTACATAAAGCATGAAAAATGCTAAAACTGGGAAATCTAATCTAAGGAAAAAATTGGCCTTCTTCAACATCTTTCTCCATGAAAAATTCATGATGTTGTGCACTTCATCACTGTCTGGCATTGGAATGTACTTTGGAGATGACAAGGATTCTTAAGATTTACTCCTCCAATGAGATTGAAAACTTTTCAGTGCCTTTTAGGAACAATTCTTAAATCTAGAGCAAGCTGAAAATACATCATTTTGTTCATTGAAGCTATTGAGAAAGCTTCATCTTTAAATTCTTCTTGAAACATTGATGAACACTCCTTTGAAAAACTGAAACATGGGAAGAACTTTTTGGTTGTACTTCAAAGCCTTCTTTCTTGGTGATAAGCAAGAACTTGATAAAAAATGCTCCAGAATCTACGTACAAGACATTTGAATGTATGCAAGAGTAGGATTTAGCAATTTTGATGTAAAGGTACCTAGGAAAAAATGAGGTTTTAGCATGGGGTATTGCACTTCAGATGTAATTACTCAAATTTTCAAGACACTACATATTGGATGTAAATCTGAGCAATTTCATGGGTTTGGGAAGCTTGAATTTGATGATGGTGGAGAAAAAAGTGGAAGTGAGTAAACTAGAAAATGGATGTGATAAATGGAGCTAGAAAAAATGAGCGAAGTGGGTAGAAAAAAGCTCAAAATGCATTTTTGAATGATTTTTGAGCATTTAGTGAAAAACTATCTTTTGTGCAAGGGTGCTGAAAATTGACACTTTTACATCTGATAGAAATTCTTTTGCATGTAACAACGCTGAAAAAGAGAGCTCTGACATTGAGAGGGAAGATCATTTCATGCTCGGGTGCTAAAAATCACTGCTTGAGCATGTCTTTCATGATATTGAGTCAAGTCAATGGGTGGAATTTTTAACCTCCTTTACATTTGAGGGGAAAGTCACTACATGTAGGAGCGGTGATTTTCACCACTCCTACATCTAGAAAGATGAAATAAATTTTGGGTGTAGATGCAGGTATTTTCATTGCTCAAACAAGTGAGGGAAAACCAACCATTGTAAGAGCGACAAAAAATATCACTTGAACATTTTGAAAGATGGGAAGTTTGTAGATGCAAGAGTGGACTCTTTCACCGCTCCTGCATATGGAGTTGGGAAACATACATGGTAAAGCTCAAACAAGTGAGAAACTTAGTGAAAATCAATACAATAAAGATAGATAAATGAGTGGCAAAAATCATTCTCAAAGTATCAATAAAACAATGTGCAAAACAAAGACCCAAAGAGAAAACTAGGGCACATTAGATAGAAAACGAAGATTCAAAAATAAAAGTATCAAAACCCTAGTAGAGAAGGAACACAAGAGAGAAATAGAACTAAAGAATGATGAAGAAGAAAAAAAAAAACGTACCTGGTGAAAGTAAAGGTGAAAACTCAGAAACCCTATCTTTAACAGCCATAGAATTCACCTTCAAAAACTCGCTAGAAGTTTGCAAGATGATCAGTGTGATGGAGGAGGAAGATATTAGGTTAAAATGAGAAGAAATAAACTTAAAATGAATTTAATAAGCCACTTGAACAATTTAAAAAGGATTAATTTAATAAACCCAAAGTTCATTTATGATGTGCATACGAAGAGGGAGGGAAAATGTAGAAGTGGTGATTTTCACCACTCCAACATTTTCAAAAAGTTGGAGGATGTAAGAGCACTAAATTTCACCGCTCATACACCTAGAAGACATGACAATAGGAAAATATGTCAAAGCACTAAAAATTAGTGCTTAGACATGGCAAGGTGAATGAAAAGTGTAAGAGCAGTGGAAATCATCGCTCCAACACTTGGAGGAAAATTCTAACACTGGCTCATGTGGGAGGACTGAAAATTAGTGCTCTTACATGAGTGAAAAATATTCTAACTCCCAAAGAAAGAGAATTAACAAAATATTTATTTCAAATATTTTTGAGAGACGAACAAAGAGAAATACTCAAATAGATGATTTGAGGTTTAGGACTACACATCAAGGCCAATCAAAATTTGCCTTGTTTCGCATGCTTGAAGTACACAAACCTAAAAATGGAAAATTTTTGTATAGGGTTATCTCGTGAATCGACCATAGCTGTATTCGAGGATAACACAATCAATGGTATGCATAGAAATAATATTTTTTTTATCATGCTTTTGAAATTTTTTATGTGTAGGAGGAGGAAGAGTAATTAAGTGTGCTTTTATAAGCCTCAACAAGATACTCTCTTGCTTAGATAGAGGATGAGGAGCAGGAAGTAATTCTTTCTCTTGTGGAGAAAGACTCGACTGCTCACAAGAAGAAGAAATGAAGATAGTAGATAATGGTGAATGAGTCAATCTGAGAGAATGAGGTTGAGTAGAGACCATGTTTATATTCAAGCATGGTTTTCATTTAGATTGTTCATTCAAGCAACTAAGCCCCAAATTATGCTTACAAGTTTCACACTCTATAGGGACTTGAATGCCTTGTTTTTTATGCCCACAAACTTAATGCCCATGGCCATATTTAGACAATCTTAAAACTAGGGCCATAACATGTTTGCAAATCTTGAGAAGGAGGATTTTCATAGAGAGCATTATTCTAGAAATAGGGATTATACTCCTCTATGGGATCGCCATCAACCTTGTTGATATGACTACCAACATTAGCCTCTTTAATAGAAAAGTGATCATCTTCCGCATAAGGGGGAGAATAAACATTAAGAACATTGCAATTTGTGTTTACATTATTTTGTGATACAAAAGAATAACCATCTTTTATAGCGGGTTTGGATGATATTTTTGGAAGGCTTAAGTGGATTGGGTTGACTTTATATCATCCAATGAAGAATTTTGTAAAGTCTAGAGAACCCCAATCATCACCAAGACATACATTCTTTTGAGAGGATGTAGGATTAGAATTAGGATATCTCACTTCAAAAGGACCTTCTTCAGGGGCATCTATCTCAATAGTATCCTTTGTAATAGGTACTACTAGAGTAAACATCAACCCATCAAAAGACATTGAATGGATAAGAGTAGACACAACTAGAGCTTGACTAGTAGCTACCATCTCACATAAGTGTACGAAATTAGGGTTAGCTTTGACTGTGACTACTTGATTGCTACAAATGAGCTTAATAGATTTATGCAAGGTAGACAGCACTACACCCATAGCGTGAATCCACGGTCTACCGAGGAGAAGATTATATGGTAATTTTGGGACATAACATATATGATGTGTGTGTATGGTAATAGGCCCCAATGTCAAAGGTAAGACTGTTATGCCTAAAGGTTTCCGACCAACATTATTGAACCCATGAATAACAAGAGTAGAAGCAGCTAGAGAAGATGAATCAATATTAATCTTAGGCAATATATCAATTATACATACATTAAGCACCGAACTGATGTCAATGAGAGTACATCTAATGGTGATAATATTAGTGTTAACTATGATCATTAGAGGTTCCACTTGTTTCTGTACTTCTAGAGGTAAGAGTTCCTATGGATAGAACACAATATTCAATGAATTTGTAAGAATATGAGCTATCAACACATTAACATTTGTTGGCCTAGAAGAAGAAGAAAAGAGGATATTTTGCAAGGATTCCTAAAGCATACCTTGATAAACTAGAGTAGATTGAAGTGAGTCCCTTAGTGAGATCTTGGTAGGAGTAACGTGAATTTTCTCAATAAGATCATAATCACTAGGTGCTTTAGTTGTAGGTTTAGGTGTTGAAGGAAGACTTGGTTGAGGAGGTGGTAAAGAAGTAGGTTGATCAAAAAAAATATATTCCTTCTATTATTATAAGTATGGGATACCTCTCTATAAGAGGGATCCTTAGAAAGATTAGGAGAATCACTATTAAATGGAATACCATTGATAGAAAAAATCATTTTAGGAGAAGGACTAGCTGGGATCAGATAAATGACCAATTTCTTAGGCCTTTAAGGGGCAGCGAAGACATAGATAATATTTATAGATTCCTTACAAATTATAGAGGAATCACTTGAAGAAATGTGCTTAACATCAATCCTTGAAGGATTCGATGTGAGAGGAACTTTATCATTCAATAATGCAACATCTCTAAAAGGGAGTGTGTTGGAATGAAGGGAAGGTAAAATAATATTAAGAAATGTATCAATGATTTCATCTTCTTACAACAAAATATCCTCTAAAACAAGAGGAATTTCATGAGAAGGATCAAATATACTAAGTGGCATGGGTAAAGCCAAGTCACCATCACATGCATGAAATGGAACATCATTAACACTTTGAATAAAATTAGATATTGAACTAACAAAAGAGGATATTAAATTCATTTTGGAAATAATAAGTTAAATATAATAAACAATGCATAAACAATTTGGGGAAGGTATTTTCACTTTGGGTTCACCAGAATGTAGAGAAGGGGGATTTACTACTCATGAGTCTCTTTATTCTCAAGAGAGTCCTAGGGAATAAACTAACCTAAAATACCTCAAGGAATAGAGTGAGAGTTTCAAAATTAGAGAAAATAGGTCCTACAACTTTTTTTGGATAAAATGATGGGCTCTTGGCCAAAGGATGACAACATGGCATGCTAGTCCCATAGGCGCACTAACATCTCATATGGACTTAAACTCGAGATTATCATAGAAAGTAGCTAAATGACTACTTCTACTCTAATTGCTAAATATTCTTAAGAATGTGGGAGAATAACAAAGTATAATAGAACTAAAATAAAGTAAGATAAACTAAGTAATATATATTAAATGATGATAAAATGAAAGAAGAGGAAGAAAGCACTCACAACCAACCAAGCAATGAAACCTCCAACAAGTAGATATCTTCAACACCTACACACATAATATTGAGGGGAAAAATGTTGGGGTTGTTTAGGGGCTTGTTGCAATTAAACCCTCATTTCAATGTTCCCACCTCCATGGAAAGCTAGATAGATAGAGAAAGTGAAAAAAGTAAGCAAATATGAAGTGATAAAAGTAATCCCTGCTCAAGGAGGATAACCTATATCATGAGATAGATATGTAATAGATAGGGGATGTGATAAATCCCAATATGCTCAAAAGTACAAGCCACAAGATAGATATCATGTGCAAGGCTTAGGAACCCAAGGAGAAAGATAGAACTATGAGAGAAAAGAGAGTTACAAAGGGTGCTATGAGAGCTTTAGAGAATGTTGTTGTAGCAAGAAATGGAGCTATGCAAGCTTGAGAGAGAAAGAAAGAGGAGACAAAGTGAAAGAGAAAGAGTTAGAGAGATTTAGAAGAGAAAATGAATTGAAAATAAATCTTTTAAAAATAGAATAGGAGGGAAAAGAAGCTTCCCGATCCATTACCACATGTCTCAGGTTGTCACTACCAAAAAAGTATGTGAAAAGTGGTAAACATGCTCGGAAATGGTCATTTGAATGTTGAAACATTGCAAGATGCTAGCACATCACATGGAAATCTGTGCAATGTGCTAGTGTCTAGGCACATCACTATACAAAACAACAAATAATGGTAAAGGCACAAGGTTTGATGCAAAGTTGACACATGAAGGTAGCTATTGAAATGGGTCTTGAGCATCACAAGAGGGGAAAAAGGCTGATGTAGTGGCTAAAATGATCCTACACAACTTCTAAGGGAGTGGACACTAAAGCGGATGCAAGAATGTATGTGAAATTGCAGGGGGTATAATTTTACGACATTACAAAACTACACTACCAAACACTGCAACTCTAAAATCCATCCTCCTAAGTACTGTTATGCCTTGCATAACCACCCCATTTTATTCTGGAACAAAATCGGTTCCCCTTTTTCTTTAGTTTTCTTCACCTTTGGTTCTCTGGTTTGGTCTTAGGAGTTCTTTTGTTTTCCTCTTGAGTTTGTCTTTTGTTCTATCAGATTTTGGTTCTGCCTCAGCTAGAGTTGGGTTTCTTTTTGTTAAAATTGAAGGCATGATGAAAAATAGTGTATTTTATATGCTTTGAGGACTAATAGAGGCATTTGTGTTGCAGGATTAAATCATACACCTGATGATATTTCTCAAGGAACTCAGTTGGAAAGCATACCTCAGTCACATTTGGTATAAAAATCTTCAAAGGATAAAGTCATTGAGACCAGCTCAATGTCTTGTCGACTGGCAGTTTGGTTCTATTCATTTGAAATATATCGGTCAGCTAGACATTTTAATCGCCATGGGTTTTTATATATCTCACCGACAAATAGAGGTCTCACTGAAATGGGTCAGCGTCGAGGAGAGTGGTTTGTGTTCGCTATGAGGTCCTGTCGACAAATGGGGGTCTCAGCAAAAGGTTGTGGCTTTGGGGTAAGGTCTCACCGATGGGGTGAGGTCTCACTGAAGTGGGATGGTTTCGGGGAGATGTCCTGCCGACACGGGGGAGTCTTGCCGAAAGGTTTGAGTTCGGCATAAGGTCTGGCCAAGTGGTGGAGGTCTTGGCGAAAGAAGGGTTGCTCAGGGAGAAGTCTTCCCTACTCTTCGGAGTCTCGCTGAAAGGTGGGGGCTTCAATGTAATGTCTTGCCAATAGGGGAGAGTCTCGCCGACATGGAATGATATCGATGTAAAGTCTAGCTGAAGGGGTAAGGTCTCATCGAAGGATGGTGCCTTCGGTATAATGTTTTGAGTTCGGAGAGAAGTCTCGCCGATTGCTGAATGTCTCACCGAAGGTTATCCCTTTAGTGTAATCTCTTGCTAATAGCAATGGTCTCAGCGATGGAAAGGGATATCGATGTGACTCCTGCCGCCCGCTGTGATGTCCTACCAATAGATGAAAGTCTCCTTAAAAATTGTTCACAAGGTCGTCATCGAGGAGAAAGATTTACATTCGCTATGAGGTCTGGCCGGATGGAGGAAGTCTCGGCAAAAAATCAGGGGCTTCGGTATAATGTCCTGCCGACAGCTGGAGGTCCCACTAAAATATTTTGGGTTTGGCATAACATCTTACCAAATGAAGGAAGTCCCACCGAAAGAAGGGTTTGAGCTTGGTGAGAGTGGGATGATCTCGGCATAATGTCTCACCGACCTGATGGTGTCTCACCAAAGGATGAAGGGATTGATATGAGGTCTTGCCGAGAGAATAAAGTCTCGTCGATAGATATGTGGCTGCAGTAGGACTCTTGGCCGAAGAGTTTGCATTTGACAAGAGGTCTTTCTGACTAAGGGGAGTCTTGCCAATAGTGATGGACTCGACGATGAAAGGGGATATCACTATAACTTTTTCTGCCCGCTGTGACCTCTCGTCGACCAAGTGGAGTCTTGTTGAAGTGAAATGGAGACTCCTGGCTGAATGATTTTCTCTTGCTATGATGTCTGGCTGATAGCAATTGTCTCAGCAACCACTATGGATATCGATATGACTCTGGCCACTTGCTATGAACTCTTTCCAATACTTGTATGCTACACTGATAGCTTCTATAGAGCATAATCGCATTGGGGAGACATGGCTAGTGTCTCACCGACATGAGATTTTGTGTGAAGAACTTTTGACCACCTAGAAATCTTACGTGGAATGTGTTCCACCAATCAAAAGAAGCTAAAGCGGCAGGCCAATGATAGTTTGAATGATTGACTATTCTTGCGAGGAAGATCAATAGAGCATAAACAACATGGATTTACTCTGAGATCAAAAGCGATGGAGTAGCTCGGTGAAAAATGGTGTGGAGATCTAATAGGAAAGTTTGATGATGCTTCCTGAAGGGATTAACTTGCAGAAGGATCTAGAGTAGGAAGAAAGCCGAAACGAAGAAGAGGCCATGAGTCTCAGGGACAGCTATGGTGTCTAGTGGCAAAGGTAGATCAACATTAATGATAATGCTCTAGGACATTCAAGGCAGCTCTAATGCAAGTTCAAAGGTGGACACGAAGGCTAGAAGTTATTGCAATGGTTGTAAAAGATCTAAGGGCTACTCTTGAGGGCGATCCTTCACCGACATGGACATAGGGATGCACATTGAATGCAACATTAACTTCATTCCAAAAAGATCTGAGGGCCGACCCTCCTATAACCAACTGATATTTTGTAAACCCTAAAAATAGGGGCCAACTCATTCTTTTTGGCACATTTTGTATATATGGCACTTTTTTGCCTCTTTGTAAGAGAGGGAGATTTTTCAGAGAATAGAGAGAAAAAGAGGATAGATAGAGATTTTAGGGACAAACATAGATTTTTCAGTAGTAGGGATTTTCTAAAAGATAGAGGAGATAGAACTGCATCCTATTTCTTTGTAATGGTAGCTTCTTTTGTCTTCCTAGTTAGGATTAGAGGGTAGATAAACTCGAGAGTAGAAGACGGTAATGTATCTCTCAAGTTTTCTTAGTGTAGATGGAGATGATTTGGAGTCATGGATTTTTTGTACACTGGTGATTGTGCCAGATTTGTAAATGTTGTTTATCTATTTCACAAACAGTAGAAGCAACCAGGTTTAAATCTACTTCATATTATGCTTCAGAATGGTAGTTATCTTGGGTTAATCATTTGATTTGTAAAGCTTTCAAGGAATGAAATTTTATTTTATGTTTTGTCTAAATGGTAATTTCAAATCTGTTGTTGAAGTTAGCACTGTGAATGAATGAAACTGTGTGTTAATCACAAGTTAATTTTGTTATGCAGTTTTTAGTTAGGAATTCCTTGAAAGGTAGCAAGTCTAGTTAAGTCAGATGAATTATTATTATCTTTAGTTCCAAATCTTTGATCTATATTTTTCTATTTCTTTAAAAACCCTGGTTAAAGTAGGTTTAAATTTATGTTTGATCTTAGAACAATCCACAAGCTCAACACTAGCAGGCCCCTTGAATATTATAGTTCACATCAACCATTGAGTGAAATCAGCACATTCAAGAACCGATTACCAAGACCTTGGGAGTTAGATATCCATGTGTTATTCTTTCTCTTTTAGGAGAGCAGAATAGTAATATTTTGTTTACTGTTGTTGTGCTCATTTGAACCATCAACAAGTACCAAACCAAAAATCCTCTTAACATAGGAAATAGATCAAAACCATCAACACACCTTTAGAATCATAAGACCAAAAGAACAACTATGGAGAAATGTGTAGCAAATACATTTCTCCCAGACACCTTTGTAAGCAACATTACAAACCTAGTTCACACATTGGTGAACATAATTTCCTCTGACCATTGATCGAGAGACAAAATTTTGGATATAGAAACTTTGAAGACCTATAACCAACATATCCAAACCACACAAGTGGATCTTCAACCCAAAAGAAATGTGAAGAAAACCCAGAACACCTTTGAAAAATAGAACACCTATGCAACACCCTATTTCATTATTTTATCAAATTTCTTAGTATCCTCAACATCTACACGATAAATAGAAGCTTATCAAAGCAACACGAGATGTTAACATCAAAAAATTAATTTATGACAACATAATGTAACTAATCAAAGCAATAGTCTTGTTGTGTGGTCTCACAACATGCCCCATTTTTCTCTTGAGAAAAATGTGAACCCCCTTTTTTCTGGTGCTTTTCTTTACCTTCTTTTTCTTTTTCTTTTTCTTTTTCTTGTTCTGGTGTGCTAATTTTGGAGGAAATGGTAAAATGATAGGCTGTAATCCAACTTGCTTGGCCTCACTTAAGATCTTTCTTTTCCAAACTTGGGACATTACAAAAAATATTTTCCTTGGTCACATTGAATTACCAGACCCCAAGTCCCGGGAGTCAATGTTGTTGCTCTAAGGATGTTGCATCTTTGGTAAGTTTTTCTCTTCACCCAACCAATAGTAATGCCCAATGGGTCGTCACCCAGATAAAATTACCCTAGCGTGTGCATTTCCCCTATTTGTTGGTTAGCCTGGTAGTGGCTTTTCTTTTCTTTAGAATAGGATACCAAAAGTTTCATTGCGAATATATTTCTATTCAATTTTTTCTTGCTTGCACCTAGTCCTAGGTTTCCTTTTACACATGGTTTTCATGAGCCTGATGGTTAAAAGTCCTTGCTCCTGATAATATTTTAAATGTATGGTGTTAGATGATTCAAACCTTGTTTGATTATGAATTGTTAAGTATCCAAGGGTGGCATTACGTCTAAGTCCTATGCCTTGTAATAATTGAACTGACATGTAAGTTTCCCATGTTATCCTCCTACACTATTTTCTTCTCTAATGGTGGGACCTACTATTGGATATTGTAGTTGTGTTGCTGATATGTGGTTTACATTGATGTCAAGACTATTAGCATTGATGTATTGAAGGTTTTATATGTCAAGGATATTGAGAAAATTGTTAAAGAAAGAGTTGTAAGTTGACAATGGAATAGTGAAGGTCATGAAGGTGTCTTGCTTAGTACATTGATGATCAATCATTGTGGACTAAATGGTTTATTTCTGAGTGTATCTATTTTATCCATCGAAATTTTTAGAGGTTCTCATGAATATTCAATCATGTTATGAAAAGTTGTCTTCTGACAATTTTTTTATGGCTTCAGTTAGTGTTCCTGATTGAAGTTGATGTGATTCTAGAAATTTTAGTTACTATGGATGCCTCTCTAATGATTCTTGGTGCTTTTGGATGTTTCTAGATCATGCTCTATCTTTGTTGCATGTTCGCATTGATCAGTGTGCTTGTGGTCGGTGATTTTTCTCTTGTGTGTTCAGGTTTTTATGTTCTTGGCCGACATGGTGGTTGTAGTGTGTTATGGATCCTTAGAGATTAAAATTTGAATTTTTGGTGTGCTTGAGGATATTGTTTTAAGTCTTCATTATATTTTGGCCAATGGTGTATAATTTGTATTGAAAATTTACTTGTAAATTTGGGCCGACATTGTGTATATGTTTTATATTTCATATTTTATTTTGTCCCAAGAAGTTGTTGATGTAATTACATGCTACAGATATATAAGATCCATTGTTTAAGAAAAGTGAAGTGCGTATAGAAGGGAAGAAGTGCCAAAGGAGAGAAAGTGTGTGAATAGTGATCTAATCATTCGATTGCAGAGCAGAGTGTGAAGGAGTGTTTCGGTGCTTAACTAGAACTATAATGAGGCTTTTGTAGAAGCTATTTTCTTGGTTCATACCCTATGGATCTAATCCAAATTTCTATAACATAGTGTGTCTTCTTTGGGAAATGAGCCCTCTTGTATTTGAGCAATGAGCTCTAGGAAATGTGCCTAAATGCATGTGCATTCCCATTATTCTTCATTATACTTTTAACATGGTATAATATTGTGGACTAACATCCATCATGGTTTTTCCCCTAATAGGGTTTCCACATAAAAAATATTGGTGTTCTATGTGTTTTTGATGTGTTGATTATTTGTGGTTAATTGTTAATTCATCATATCTGAGATTAAGTAAAGTTAAGTTTGAAAAGTTTAAATATTCTATGACAACTGATTCACCCCCCATCTTAGTTGTTTTTCCTTCTTTTTCCAACAATTGGTATTAGAGCTGGTTTCTCTGAAGAATTTTAAAAGCTTGAGGTGTTCTGAGATGGCATCATACAAGAAGGACATCCATAGATTCGATGGAATAAACTTCTCTCTATGGAAAGCCAAAATGGAATGTCATTTGAGTTGTATTGGTGAACCCTTCTAGAAGATTACAAAGAAAAGATATTTTATTCCTTAGAATGGTCCCTCCACTCCTGATGAGATTAAAGAGGCTGAGATTAACATCAAGGCTATTAAAGCTTTACTAAGTGCTCTCACAGATTTAAAAATGACAAATGTGATGGATCTGAAGATAGCTCATGAGATCTAGAAGAAGCTAGAGAATTTGTATGAAGGAGATGCACTTGTGAAGGTTGCTAAGCTATACAGTTTGAAAGGAAAGTATGAAACTTTGAAGATGGGCGAAGATGAAAATATTTCTTCTTTTATGCAAAGAATAAATGAACTTGTGATGGGTATTAGATGTGTTGGTGGTACCTTGGATGAACAATAAATTGTAGCTAGAGTTCTTAGATCATTTCCTCCCTATTACAAATCAAAGGCTCATGCTATTGAAAAGCTCAGAATAGTGACAAATGTGACATGAGATATGCTAATTGGTAAACTTGTTGCATTTGAGTTGAGTGAATTTGGTGATTCTTCCCTAAAGAATGAATCTACATTTAAGGCCTCTGTATTTGGAAGAAACAAGAAAATATATGATTTGGGAGAGAGTTCTAGAAAGACATTCAAGCATGAGGAAGAGATGAAACAACTTGAAGATGAAAAAAGAGAGGTAGAAGAGTTGGAAGCACTAATTGTAAAGAAAGAAGGCAGAGGACAAGGTAAGTATAAAGGAAAGTTTCCTATTAAATGTTTCTCTTGCAGCAAAATAAGTCATTTTTCTTCAAGGTGTCTTGAAAGAGTTCCTAGGACTAAGCCTAACAAACCTAGATTTCAAAAGAAATGCTATTATGCTAAAGAAAGTGTGGCTGATGAAGAATATGATAAAGAAAATGAAAATGAAGATGAATGGGTTTTCATTGCTATCAAGGAAAATGGTCTGGTGGCTATTAAATCTGCTAAAGTTGAGAAAGCTCTTGTAGCCTGAATTGAAGAAAAGGATGTGGGTTATTAACAGTAGATGCTCACATCATATGACTGGTGACAAAAGAAAATTTGTAAGTCTAGAGAAATATGGCAATGGGGTTGTAAGATTCAAAGATAACAATGCTGGTGTGATTCGTGGTAGAGGATCTATTTGTCTTGGTGGTAAACATAACACTGTTGATTTCCTTTATGTAGAAGGCTTGAAGCATAATCTGTTGAGTGTTGGACAAATGGTGGACAAGGGTTATGATCTTCAGTTCAAAGATGGAAGATGCAGGATACTTGGAAGCTATGGAAATATGATTGCTTTAGGTACAAAGACAAGAGGTAGTATTTTTCACCTAAGTGCTAATAATGTAAGTTGTTTAATTGTTGAAGAAGATGGAAGATGGTTATGGCATAGGAGGTTCTGTCCTATGAATTTTGATAACATTATCAAGGTAAGCTCCACTCAAGCAGTAAGAGATCTACCTAAGCTAGTGAAGCCTACTAACACAATATGCAAGGAATGTCAGATGGGAAAATAGACTAGAGTTTCTTTTCAGAGAAAAAAACATCATTCTAATGGAATACTGAAGTTGGTGCATATTGATCTATGAGGTCCCTCCATAATCAGAAGTCTACAAGGAGAAAGGTACTTTATGCTGCTTATTAGTGATTACTCTAGGACGATATGGGTTGCTTTCTTAAGAGAAAAGTGTGAAGCATTAGAGAGTTAAAATTTTTAAAGAAATGGTAGAGAATGAGATAGGTCTGAAAATAAAATGCCTAAGGTCAGACAGAGGTGGTGAGTTCACTTCCCGAGAGTTTAATTCTTTCTATGAAGAGCATTAAATCAAAAGACAGTTATCTACTCCCCGAACCCCTCATCAGAATGGACTTGTAGAGAGAAAGAACATAACAATTTTGGATGCTTCTAGAACAATGATGATAGAAGGAAATGTGCCTCACATCTATTGGAGAGAAGTTATAAACAATATTATGTACACTCTAAACTAGGTAAATGTCAATGGTATTTCCGATAAGACTCATTTTGAGCTATGGTTTGGTTATAATCCTACTATCAAATATTTCAAGATCTTTGGAAGAAAGTATTATATTAAGAGAGATGAGGACATAGGAAAGTTTGATGCAAGGAGCGATGAAGGAATATTTCTAGGTTAATCTACTAAAAGCAAGGCTTACTTGTGCTATAATAGAAGATTACGAAAAATGGTTGAAAGTGCAAATGTCAGAGTTAATGAGGACTCTGCTAAGTCATCTAGATATTTTGGATATGATTTAGATGACTAGCAAGATAGTACATACAAAGGGAAGATTGCTCAGACACATAATCAAGTTTAAATTGTTTTGATAAATCAAGAAAGTCAAGAAGGAGAGAAAATTGGAAGTGCAGAAGAAACAACAAAAGAACTAGAAGTGTGAGAGAATCCTAAGATTTTGAGGTATGTAAAGCTGAATCATTCTGAAAAATTAAATTATAGGAGATAAGAATAAAGGTGTGCATATTAGAATAAGGATTGCAAAAGAATATTGTCTAATTTCCAAGACTGAGCCTAACAATGTCAATGAAGCTTGTAATGTTGAACACTGGATGGAAGCTATGAAGGAAGAACTGATGCAGATTGAAAAGAATGATACATGGATTCGTGTTCCTAGACCTAAAGATAAAAATGTGATTGGTACTAAATGGGTCTTTCGGAATAAGCTGAATGAACAGGGTGAAGTCGTTCAGAATAAAGCAAGATTGGTATGTAAAGGGTATTCACAAATGGAAGGTATTTATTTTGAAGAAATTTGTACCCCTATTGTCAGAATTGAAGTTGTAAGATTATTTCTTGCTTATGCTGCATATAAGAATTACAAAGTTTATCAAATGGATGTGAAGTTAGCCATTCTAAATGGTGAGTTAGAAGAAGAGGTATATGTTGAACAACCAGATGGATTTCAACTGACTGATAAGGAAGACATGGTTTTCCAATTAAAAAAGCTTTGTATGGACTCAAGAAATCCCCTAGAGCCTGGTATTCTAGACTAGATAAATATTTACTAAGGCTTGGATTCAATAAAGTTATTGTTGACATCAACTTGTATTTTAAGTTGGATCATGATAAAGAGTTGATTATTGAAGTCTTTGTTGATGACATTATTTTTGGAGGAGATGATGATCTATGTATGAAGTTTGTTGATGAAATGAAAAGTGAATTTGAAATTAGTATGATTGGAGAGATGAAGTTCTTTCTGGGATTGCAAGTCACTCAGTTAGACAATGGGATTTTTATATCTCAGTCCAAATATGTGAGAGATTTGTTGAAGAAGTTTGGCATGGAAGACTCAAAGCCTATTGGTACATCCATGGTAACTGGATGAAAATTAACATAGAATGATGATTCCCCTAAGGCAAATCAAACAAGATACATGTCAATGATTGGCATATTTCTCTACTTAACTTAGACCAAACCATACATCATGAATGTTGTGTGTATGGTTGCTAGATATCAAGTTGATCTGAAAGAATCTCATGTGACTATTGTAAAGAGAATTTTCAAATACCTAAAAGGAACAATTAATTTTGGGCTTTGGTATCCTAAAGATGATGATCTTACCTTGAGTGCCTATATTGATGTAGATTGGGTAGGAGATGTAGATGAAAGGAAAAGCACAAGTTGTGTTTCATTCTTCCTAGGGAAGAAGCTAGTGTATTAGTTGAGTAAAAAGTAGAATTACATATCCCTATCTATTGCTAAGGCATAGTATATTTCTGCTGCAAATAATTGTACTCAAGTGTTGAGGATGAAATAGATGCTGAAATATATCAGAGTAGTATATGATGAGCCTATTGCCATATACTACGACAACTCAAGTGCAATAAATATATCAAAGAATATAGTGCTACACTCTAGGACTAAGCATATATCAATCAAGTTTCACTTCTTGAGGGAGAAAGTGAGTGAGAAAGAAGTCAGATTGGAGTATGTGCCTACCAAAGAATAGATTTTTGAAAATTTCACCAAGTCGTTGCCAAAGGATACTTTTGAGTATCTCAGAGGGATGTTAGGGGTGGTTACCCCTCCTGATATGAACTAGATATTCCTTTACTTGCATCAATCTGTGTTTCATAGCTATATTCTAATCTAGATTGATGTTTCCATGGCTGCAACTTAGGGGGAGTAGTCAGATGTGCAAATATGTGGTTCAAAGCTTGTATGTGGAAATATAATGCTTATCTTTGCCATTGATGTCAAACGGGGAGAAGATTCATGTGAAAAACTATGAATTATCTGGAAAGAAGAGCCTTGTGGGGAGAAGATCATGTAGAAGAAGTTGAGGAGAAGAGTTAGAATCTAAGGGGGAGTAAGTGTTGATTGAGAGTTGTGTTGATGATGTTTTTCACATCATGTGTTTCCATCAATGCTAAAGGGGGAGATTGTTGGATACTATAGTTGTGTTGCTGATATGTGGTTGTCATTGATGCCAAACTATTAGCATTGATGTATTGAAGGTTGTATATGTCGAGGATATTGAGAAAATTGTTAAAGAAAGAGTTGCAAGTTGATAGTGGAACAGTGAAGGTCATGAAGGTTTCTTGCTCAGCACATTGATCATCAATAATTGTGAACTAAAGGGTTTATTGTTGATTGTATCTAGTTTATCCACTGAAATTTTTAGAGGTTCATGTGAAGATTTAATCATGTTATGAACAGTTGTGTTCTGACAATTTTTTTGTGGCTTCAGTTAGTGTTCCTGATTGAAGTTGATGTGATTCTAGAAATTTTAGTTTAGTTGTTGTGGATGCCTCTCTGATGATTCTTGGTTCTTGTGGATGTTTCTATATCATGATCTATCTTTCTTGCACGTCCACATTGATCGGTGTGCTCGTGGTTGGTGATTTTTCTCTTGTGTGTTTGGGTTTTTATGTTCTTGGCCGACATGGTGGTTGTAGCGTGTTGTGCATCCTTGGAGATTAAAATTTGAATGTTTGGAATGCTTGAGGATATTTTATTAAGTCTTCATTATATTTTTCTTGATGGTGTTTGATTTGCATTGAAAATTTACTTGTAAATTTGGGCCAACATTGTGCATATGTTTTATATTTCATATTTTAGTTTTGTCGAAAAAGTTGATGTAATTCCATGTTGCAGATATATAGGAGTGATTGTTTGAGAAAAGTGAAGTGTGAATAGAAGGAAAGAAGTTCCAGAGGAAGAGAAAGTGTGTGAATAGTGATCTAATCGTTTGATTACAGAGCAGAGTGTGAAGAAGCTTGAGTGAAGTGTGAAGGAGTGTTTTTGTGCTTAACCAGAACTATAATTAGGCTTTTGTAGAAGCTATTTTCTAAGTTCATACCCTGCAGATCTAATCCAAATTTTTGTAAGATAGTGTGTTTTCTTTGGGTAGTGATCCCTCTTGTATTTGAATAGTGAGTTCTAGGCAACATTCCTGAATGCATGTGCATTCCCATTATTCTTCATTATACTTTTAACATGGTATAATATTGTGGACTGACATCCACAGTGGTTTTTCCTCTAACAGGATTTCCACAAAAACTCTTGCCATTCTCTGTGTTTCTAATGTACTGATTGTCTGTGGTTAATTGTTAATTCATCAAATCTAAGATTAAGTAAAGTTAAGTTTGAAAATTTTAAATATTATGTGACAACCGATTCACCACCCCTCTCAGTTGTCTATCCTTGTTTTTCCAACACCTACACAAAAACCAGAGAGTTTGTGATTTGAGCCCTAATCTACCATGATTACACCTTTATTCAGGGTAATTAATGCATTGCAAAAGGAAATTAATGAAGGTGGCTAATAACACACGAACTTGGCTAATAACTACCAAGGGTTTGAGGTTGCATTCAAAAAAATTGATCATCAACAAAACCAAGTATGCTTTGAATAACTAAAATTTTGTTAGTTCTTCTATGTAAGCATGGCTCAACTTAAATAGCATTACCACTCGTTAGGTTGTTGAAATTTTGATTATTTTGAAAGGAGTTTAACCTAATTATAGGCTATATTTTTTATGAACTATTGAAAATGGATGGTTATATTTAACTCTAATTCACATGCAAGGCACATATCTGCTAATAATGTAGAGAAATAAAAAAAATATGAGCACTTCCAAGAAGAGGCCAATAGATGAGGATTTCAAGTCCCTTGTTCCATAGGCTATATCAATCAATGGGATAGTTACAGACACCCATCTAGGATGGTTTACTGATATTGAATTGATCACATGGATTTGATAAGAGAATGCCTCTCAGTGTGCAAAGAACAACATTGCAAGTGGGCTAGATTTGGCAAGAGGGTTTCTAGCAGTGATGAAAGCCCCTAAACTAGTAATGGAATGTATGAATTGGTATGACCCAAGCGAGAGGGTCATTGAGAAAGAAGGGAGAGTCTATGTGAACCTCTCTATAAAAGGTATTGTATACACATTTGGGATCCCCACATTTAGCTAGCTGAATCTATTGGATATTCAAGTATTGGACACAACATACTTGAATGAAGAAGAAAAAAATAGGAAATTTATAAATGCAACATGGTGCTAGGAGGAGATTACCAAGAAAATGAGACAAATCTTGAGAGTCGTGTTTATTCACGATGTTTAGGAAAGTATAACCCTATCAAGTGGGACAATTGGACTCAAGGATGCCACAAAATTTGAACCCTATATGTTTGATGCAAAGTAGGGTGTTTAGGCTTCAACAATTCAAACTAATAAGGTTTTCAAGTCTGCAAACCCTTGAAAGAGTCATTTCCTTCATAAATTGACCACCATGCTTGTAGTATTCCATATCACCTTTTCTTTGAATATCTTTTAGAGAAGGCCTAAATTGGGTAGAATCTCCACACTTTCATACACCCATTATCTTGCTTGACAACATATCAACTTGTTTCCTTATGTTGTATTGGAATAATCTCTTCAAACTTGACCTACAACACTGGAACTAGGCCTAAATAGGCCACTTTTACAAATAAAGTGCCTAAAATTCAATTAGAAAACATCAAAACTCTTCAACTATAGTCTCCCCAGGTCACATAGGGTAAGATTCAATAGTTGGTTTCTCAAAATCTTCAGAAAAACTTGTTGTCCTAACAAATTCCTATCAAATTAAGCCTAGCACATAGGGATGCTAGACTAGGGTTCAACAAAAACCCCTGCAAACACCATCACCCTACCCTAAAACTACAAAAAACATAAAGAGCACACCTAGAAGGTCCATTCCACTATTTTTTACAATTTTCCTATAGTGGAATGGCCTATTTTTACATATTTTATCTCAAAACCCTTAAAACCCTAACCAATCAAAGCACTTATAGAAAATTGCTTCAATCTCCCACAAATTTGGATGAAATCAAACAAAATTGGATTCAAATGAAAGTAGAAATGATTCTCTATCAATTCACATATGTTTTAGATGATTATGTTGTTATACGGGGCCATACAAAGTTAGAAAACACAAGAAAACACAAAAATTCCACCTGAAACAGAGTATCTCATTTGTTTTCTCACTCTAAAAACCATAAAAAACCTTTCCTTGAATGTCTTAGAGGATTTTAAAAAAGTTCACTTCAAATTCCAATTATCCCCAACTAATTTTTGAATGGGTGACCGTTGGTATTCCAATACAAGCAAAAATTGACAACATTACTATGCAACTTTTACATTATTCTTGACAACTTTTTATCAAAACACCTACAAGACCCTACATGACACCAATTACATTTTTATTGGTTTGAATAGACCTTATTTTCTACACAAAAGAACAAAACTCAAAACATGACCCCACTAAACATCACCTAGTCCTATTTACCAAGGTGCTCCTACACCATGCAACTGAGGTGGAAAAGATTTCCATCCTCCTAATGAAATGAGTTCATGAAAAAAGACTCCATGCTACTTTATATCCTCCTTTAACATCCATACAACATCTTCATGAGGCAATCCTTGCCACTTGAGAAGGTATTCATTATATACTTTGTGTCTAGTCCTCTTGATCTCCCTTGTAGCCAGTATGCTCTCAATCTTCATTGGTTAGCTAGGTGGTAGGTCTTTAACCCACTCATCATCTTCAGCTCCTACAACATATACTTCTCCACTTGTAACCATAGTACCATTAAAAGGATAAAGATCAACAATTTAAATATGGGTGAGATAGCAACTCTGGGAGGGAGTTCTATCTCATAAGAATTTTGTCCAAACTTGTGTACCACCCTATAAGGTCTGATCTTCTTCATCAGTAACTTGGTATATTTTTCCTTTTAGGTAGCCTCTGTTTTCTTAGATGTGCAAGCACCATGTCCCTAACCTTGAACTAAAATTCCTTCTTCTTCAAATATTCCTTCTTCTTATACTTCTCCACACTCTTCATCATATTTTCCTTGACCTACTCATGTATGTCCTTCATAGCTATGGAAAATTCCTCCCCTTCTGCACTCATTTTCTCCATATCCTTTAGATCTTTGAGTTCATGTATCCCTCTTGGATTCATACCATATACTACCTCAAATGGACTCCTTCCTATGCTCTAGTTAATGGAATCATTATATGCATATTCTTCTTGAGGAACTATGAGATCCCATGACTGACCATGTTATTTGGTAAGGCACCTTAACAAGTTCCCAAGTGACATATTTACAACCTCAATTTTCCCATATGTTTGTGGATGGTAGGCTAAACTGAAGGTCATATTTATACCCAACATTTTCCACAAGATCCTCCAAAAGTGACCTATGAATTTAGAGTCTCTATCAGACACAATGGTCAAAGGAAGTCCATGAATCCTCACAATCTCCTTAAGAAACAAACTAGCTATGTAAATTGCATCATTTGTAATCCTACAAGCAATGAAATGGGCCATCTTGCTAAATCTATCAACAACATAAATACTTTCATACCCTCTTTGTGTCTTAAGAAGACCCAAAACAAAGTCCATACTAATTGACTCCCATGGGTGGTTAGTGTAGACACCTAAAAATGACCTAGGCCTGCAAGCTTCATTTTTACCACTCTCGTCCTAGCATAATTAAGACATTTAATTATGTCCTTGGTCCACATTCGACTATTAATTAAATAATTTATAATTTTTTAATTAATTCATGTCTTTGTATTCTTCATGATTATTAAATAAATAAATTTTATTTATTTATTAAATACGTCATTAATTGTTTAAGTCTTCCCTAAATTAAATAAATTTCTTAATTTATTTAATTTCCCTTCGTCATATATTTCTTCCTGATTATTAAATAAATAAATTTTATTTATTTATTTAATATGTCACTAACTGTCATAATTAATTAATCTTATCTGCTAAATTAAATAATTATCTTTAATTATTTAATTGTCACAATTAACATTTCTCTCATTTTAAATAAATGAAATTATTTAAAATGTCATCACAATCTTAACTGACAGTCCATTTTGGTAAATAATCTGAAAAAGATTATTTATTGTCTCACAAAATCATTATTTTGAATTAATTTAATTCAAAATAGTAACTAATCTTCCAAAAATCAAGTAATCGGGCAAATTCTTGATTTTCCAAATTTGATCTTTAGTCCAACTCTTATCTTCTTGATTTTTCGAATCTCACAAATCAGGCAGTCTTTATCTTCTTAATTGTCAAAATATTTATTTTCTAATTAATTTATCTCATTTATTCTCCACTGCCAATTTGATTTTCTCATATGACATCTTGACCACTCACTTAAGGATTTTGCCCTAACCCTGATTAGGGATTGTCAAATTAAATCTTGTCCGTTGATTTTAGGTCTGTCAAAAATCAATCTCGTCCGTCCATTCAAAATGGCATTTTCTATAAAATGCTATTTTGCTCTCATTTCTAGATTACGCACATAGATTACAATATTCGGGCATATTAATACTTAGATTAATTTGGCATTTTAGAGTCATTTTTATCATAGTCATTTAGGCATAGGCATTAGGCCTTTGTGCAAATCCTTCAAAGCTTGGTGTAGGACATAGACATTTATTTGTAGATTGCTCGCTCATCAAATCTGAGGGCAACACGTCAACCAGCAAGCAAGGAGGTGTTACAAAGGTGAATCATGGAGGCTGCAATAACTATTTGGTATACTTGTTTCATTTACGTTTGTTTCCTTTGTTCTTTGTAATTACTTTGAGTTTTGTCTTTCGCATTGATTTCATAACTTGAATCTAATCCAAAAATAAATCCATTGATACATTTGGTGAACCCGACATGTTTTAACACATTTTGAGAAATCTTGGAGTTTGATTGTTTTGTTGCAGGTTTTGTTTGCTTTTTGTTGCAGGATTGGCATCATTGTGGATAAAACCCTATTTTTCAAAGATTCAACCATAACTTTCAAACGGATATGTATTTTTTCATGAAATTTTTTCTACAACTTGGGGATGACATCATGCACTTTCATTCCAAAAATAATAATTTTTGGATCTATTTTTTAGTTTTTATTATTTTTTTTCTATTTTTCATAAAAAAATTAATTTCGGGAGCAAGTAATCGAATTTTTTAGATATGTTTACATTTCTAGAAAGCTCTCTAAATTTTAATAGGGGTTTTTTCTTTATATTTTAAATTTAGATGTGAAATTGTTGGTCAAACAATAGATCTTTTCAAATTGGGTCTTAAAATATATTTGTTTATATCTCACACAAGATTGTAGATCTTCTCACAAAATTGTTTTTTCAGATTTGGAATGACATTAGACGACTCTACTCCAAAAATCAGAATTTTTGGAGTTGTTTTGTATTTTTAATAATTTTTTTATGATTTTTCATAAAAAAATAATTTCAGGTGCAAAACAATAAATTTTTCTGATTTATTTACATTTTTGGAAACCTCTTGATATTTTAGATAGGATTTATTGTCTGTAGTTTTCATTTTACTATCAAAAAAATTTCTAAAAATCAAATTTGTCTCGACTAGCTAACCCTCTAATAGTAGTGATCGATTATCTTGTTAGGGTTTATTGTTGGTTTTGTGCATGTGTAGAAAATAAACACTTCAAATGACACATTGGATCAAGTGGACAAAAAATGATGCATCTAACTATTTTTTTGCAGATCGATAGTCGAAGATCATTATCAAACTACTAATGTGTGGTCTTGCAGGTTCGAACGTCAAAAACTAAACATCAAAACAATGTGTTTGTCTTTTTTTTTAGTATAATACACATTTCCTTTGGTGCAATTAAAATGAACTTGTCTTTCTACTATGTCTGAGTGTGCATGCAAAATGGTAGGTGAGTATGCTCTCACCTTGTGAAAACTTGGTGATCAGAAAACCAGACCTATTTTTATCTGTTATTACCTTCACGACTTGGTATATCGGAGTATCCTTCCCCTTGCGCTTTCGGGCGATCTTGGGTGTAAGAGAAATGGTTACTAACTCTAGAAATTGGGCCTACCTGGGGATTTCATCACCCCAACGTGACTCAAACTGGCAACGGAGCTAAGGCCAAGCTACCCCCGACCGGTATATAAATGTGAATCTTAAGGGAAAACCTAAGATTACGAGTGTGGATGTGTCATATGGATAGAGTAGTACTCCCTTAAACCCTGTTGAGCTTAACTTCTTCAAGCTGGAGTGCCACATAATTGGTGATTAATCTCTTGCCCCATGTATGGCCACTTGAACGGGGGTCTCGAACTAAAAACCTTTGTGTAGTAAGCCAAAAACCTTCTATTTGCTAGCGCAGCACCGGTCAGTGTGAAGACATCCACACTTTCGCAGTCTATAGTAGAGGTGATCAATCTGCCATGGGAGTTTCATGGGGGTTGGAAGCTTGGTTGGCCTGAGAAGAGAGTGCACTGTAAAGGGGGGCCAGTGCAGCCAAGCTTCTGAATTCACATGCTACAGATATGTAGTTGGGGAAACCCACATGGAATCTAGCGAATATTGTCCTGGCCTAACCTAGGATTGTACTTGTCTTATGTGTGCTTGCTTACACTAAAACATCATGCTTGTCAAGTGTTTTCTAGATTTTCAAACAATATACACAACATTCACAAATCTGGACACAAACAATCTACCTTGGACAACTCAGACTTTTCAACAAAACATCATAAAACAATCCCAGTCCTCATTTTGAACTTAGAATTTGCATTGTTCATCTTAGTCCTCATTTTAAACGTATACTTTGCATTAATCATTTTAGTCCTTCGTCAACTTTATCGTCTTAGTCCACATTTGACACTTTGGCTTTGATCACCTTGTCATCTTACATCAATCATTTCCTTAGACAAACATTATCATCACCTAGTCATCCTAGTCGACATTTTAGAAAACATAGTTTTGCATTTTCATAACATTCCTAAAAATCCAAAAAAAAAAAAAAACCAAAAACATAGTGTCATATTTAGATCATTTTCCTACATCATCCCTAAGTTGAGCAAAACTTTTTTGAGACTAGGCTTCAAAGACAAAGAGGACAAATGGAAAACTTTGGACAAGATTTCAATCCCAACATCGATAATAAAAATTGTGATACAAACCAACATTGGACTTTTTCTGACCCATTTCACAACATGAACATGCAATCTTCCATGAACATGCCATCTTCATCACAAAACATTTTTGAACCATTCATACAAAGAGACCAAAATGGACGAGTATATGCAAAAGACTTAGAAGCTGCAGCGCAAAATCTTGATATAGTCTCCTTTGTAGAAAAATCAATCTTACGTGACCCTCAAAGGTATCTAGCCATGCTTTTGGACCAAGGGGCTAAGTTACCATGAGGCTTTGACATAAATACTTTTCCACCTCCATCCGTCTACCCTCACCATCAACAATCACTTGACATAAATCCTACCAGTAATTCACAACAAACGTCCACTTATCACCCTTATCCTAACCTTGACAAAGGAAGCCAACTATCCACTAGTCCATTCCAAACCTCCACGTCATATTCTAACTCTTCACCTATCAATCCCATCCATGTCTACATGCCTTATCAACCATCTACCAACTCATGTCAAGTCCCCACATCATACCATATTAATCCAGTCCAAGACTCCATGGCATATCCAGTCCAAGTCCCCATGTCCTATCCTAGTCCTTCACATACTAGTCCAGTCCAAGTCCCCACGTCTTCTCCTAATCCTTTTCAAGTCACCCCCTCACAAGCCACATATAGTCATGAAAATTCTGTCAGAGTCCAAAGTCAAATCTCATTTAATAAACTTGAGGATACATGTCAAAATGAAAGTCCAAAGCATGACCTTATAATGTCACCCTCATGTCAAGAACAAGGTAGTCCATCCCATGACCCTATCTCAAAGTCCATTCAAGATGTCCTTCAAACTAATCATGACATCCAAAACACACCTATCCTTAACAAAAATTCCATTTCCAATTATATCATCTACGACAACCCCATCTTTGACCAAGACCCTATTGTTGACCAAGAAATTCAAGATGATCCACTCCTTCACCTTTATGCCATTCATGATCAAACACTTGATGACCCTATACAAGCCTCGACTATTGACACTTCCCATGATGAGACACTTGCCTCCATGGGACACATAGACGATATTCCTCCAGAACAAGAATCTCCCACTAGAGACACGCTTGCATATGATCAAGTTATAGCTAAAATCATTGGACTCTATGACACTAAACATAATGATGGCTTTGACATTGCCTTGGAAACACCAACAAAATCATCTGAACCTAACATGTCACACGATCAGACCAAAGATATCAGTCAGGAATATGTCCAACATGACAATGAAGCTAAGACACTTTATCAACTAGGGTCATCTATCTTTGTCAGAGTAGGCTTTCTTGCAGATGAAAATATTACAAGTGATAGTATCCACATACCTAATGATGGGTTAGCATCTTGCTTTCAAAATAAAAAATACCCCATCGCAAATAGAATTTGTCAAAGCATACAATATCAAGGCAAAGGACTAGGCATACATGAACAAGGCATTCTAGAACCAATACAGCTTCAAGAAAATTGCAAATATCAAGGTCTTGGGTATTCTTCAGTCAGCAAATCAAACAATGTTAGTGGTACTTCCTCGATATTGGGGGCAACCTTGTCAGATACAAACATCAAAATGGAGTCCATGAGAAATCCTTGTCATAAGATTGCTGCCAAAACTCCCTCCATTCGCACCATAAATCATCATTTTAAACCTTCCCTTTGGAACCAACAAAGAAAAAAGTCATACAAATCAAAAGGTGAAAATCAAATGTCAAAGGCCATCGAATCAAACAAAAAGAAAAGTGGACAAATGAAATTAAAATGGATCCCAAAGACAAGTGGATCAAGCAAAGAAAATATGTCAAAAGAAAAAGTCAATCACAATGTGGAGCCACAATACAAGAGAACTCCCACATATAACACATGTCCACCTCCTTCAAAATGGTCATCAATCAAGGCATATAAAAGTGTTGGTTCCAAACACCATCCCTCCAAAATCTGTCATCCACCATCCCAAGTTTGGAAAATAAAAAGTCATTCATCCAAATGTCCAAACAATCTTTCCATGTCTACCATCATTCGTCATAATCTTACATCTCGTCTAAAGTCCAAAAATCCCACGTCACAAATCTGTCACATCTTGGCAACAACTCTTTAACACAAGGACTCTCATGGCACTCTATTGCGATGTGTGTATTCTGATAAGGCCAACTCTAGTATCAAAAATGATCATAAGGACATCAATCAGTTGTATACAAGACAACTCCTTCAACAAGGTCATTATTGGCATATCATGGCACCAGTCTCTACATCGGCACCATCAATGGATTCACATTAGTCAGGGGTCATCTAAAGCATCCAGACATATCATAAATACAAAAAAATTGAAAAATGATGAAAAATTGTCACCCTGATGAAAACCTAGCAAACAGGCATCTTGGTGACACCAAAAAAATAAAAAAGTCAAGAAAATAGTAAAGAGAAAAATTTTGTCCAATGGTGAAAACCTGGCAAACAGGTGCCCTAGATAAGTACCATGATGAAAACCTGGAAAACAAGTGTCATGTGTAAAATAAAGCATCTATATGGACTTTTATACTTGGGGGCAAGTCGTCTCATCTCCTAGACCTTCCTCTTGACATTGACATCCGACTATTTGATCCATATCATTTCCATATCATTTCCATTCACTTTCCCACCTATCTTGGTCTTGACATAAAATTGGCACACATAAATCATGCTTTGGGAAAACTTTTGATAGGCCTATCCTTTGGTCATACATTATCCGTGAAACATCATGTCATTGCTGACGTAAACCTCATTATCCTTATGTGACATAGTCCTTGAAAATCATATATATATGGCAATTCCCTTAGTCTCATGTCTCATGTCCTTTACCAAGGCCACCTCTTATCCTTTCATGCCTGTCACCTATCTTGGCTTTCCCTTGTCAAACGGTCTGAGGATAACCATCATCCCTTCTAGTCCTAACCAAGTCATTCCAAATGCAACGAGTCTAATCCATACAAGCACATTATCCAAAATTTTACTTGACTGCATTCCTGGCCCGGCTGTAGACCTCCATACTTTCATCACATTATCGTCATCGTCCTCATGTTGTTTCGGGATGTGTCCTTCCCACGTCAAACAACGTTGTCATCACCTTTCAATTGGTATTTAGCCTGACTAGGGGCACAATCATGTTTTTCCTTGGATTCTCATGTGTAGGCATCAGTCAAATGCATTTGCCACGATCCTCTTAAAGGTCAAAATCCAAAAAAATCATAAAATGACAAAAAGACAAAAACATCATAAAAGGTCCTGAAAAAAGACCAAAAACATCATAAAAGGTCCTGAAAAAAGACCAAAAACATCATAAAATTCTTGAAGAAAGACCAAAAACATCATTAAATGTCTTGAAGAAAGACCTAAAAATCATAAAACATCCTGAAGAAAAACACAAAAACATCCAAATCAATGTCAAAATCCTAAAAATGGAGTCAAAGTCAGTCATGTTAGTTAGTCCATGTCACTGTTGAACTACGTTGTCTCTGTGCATTTGCTAAGTAGGCAAGGCCATCAGTCGATGAGTCCCCGAGACATTAGGTCAGTCCTTTTAGGTTGGTCCAAATAAAATCATGGCATTTGTCACAATCGTCACATCGGTCAAATAAGTTAGACATAGTCAAACTCGGACACAAGATAGTCATTTGAAACGTCAATGTCAAAATTGGTCAAAATCAGACAGCACAGCCCAATCAACCATATAGTCAACATCAGTCAACTTTCCAAAACATATTAGTCAAAACAATGTCAGTCTCGTCACTCTTTGGTCCTCTTCAAGATGTGTCCTCGGATTTGGACCTCGTCAAAATGTCCTTTTCCTTTTTCAGGATGTGTCCTTCATGACAATAGGCCTTGCCAAATTGTCAACACCATCAAATTGGAAAAAATCTTAAACTATCAAAACTGTCAAACTATAAATAATTCAATCTTTGGCAAACAAACATTGGCAAACAAAATTAAATGGCTGTTAATTTTTCTGGTCTATCTTGTCTTATATTTTGACTATTTTGTCTTATCCTTTTACTGTCTTTTCTTTGTGGTCATGTTACTAGCTACCTCGAGGATGTCCCATAAAGGATTTAGAGGTACGATGACGTATCCTGGCCTATTTTATTTTCTTTGACTGCTGTCTGTGGATTGTCTTGACAAAAAGACTGGGGCAACTTCACCCTTAGTATGAGTTAGGACATTCCTTGTCTGTGACTGTCTATTTTTCAAGTGGATGACCTTGCACACCTTGGTCTACGTCATACCATGGTGTTTGTTGTCCATTTGTGTCATTTTTACCGCCCCAATGATGATTAAGAGCAATAAATATTAAAGTCTTATGGTCAGAGCTTTGAAGGATTTGGTCTAGGAACTAACATGCATCTCCTTTTGTCTTTCCATCTTCTCTCGCTCATCTCATATAGGCATCGCATCCATATCATCATCCATATCTTTTGCACTAACATTTCTTTGTCTCTTCATATTCTAGTCTTCTCATTAATTTCGAGAGCACACCTGTGTTCTTGCAACCTGTCTGTCCTTTCAAGGGGGCATACCGCTACCCTCCTCATCATTCTTCCTCATCTTATTTTGCACTGGGGCATTTTTTGACTTATTTTCTTTGTCACAATGCGACAAGCGACATTATGACAAAGAGGGAAAATGTAGACACCTAAAAATGACCTAGGCTTGCAAGCTTCATTTTTACCACTCCCTAGCATAATTAAGACATTTAATTATGTCCTTGGTCCACATTCGACTATTAATTAAATAATTTATAATTGTTTAATTAATTCATGTCTTTGTATTCTTCATGATTATTAAATAAATAAATTTTATTTATTTATTAAATACATTAAGTCTTCCCTAAATTAAATAAATTTCTTAATTTATTTAATTTCCCTTCGTCATATATTTCTTCCTGATTATTAAATAAATAAATTTTATTTATTTATTTAATATGTCACTAACTATCATAATTAATTAATCTTATCTGCTAAATTAAATAATTATCTTTAATTATTTAATTGTCACAATTAACATTTCTCTCATTTTAAATAAATGAAATTATTTAAAATGTCATCACAATCTTAACTGACAGTCCATTTTGGTAAATAATCTAAAAAAGATTATTTATTGTCTCACAAAATCATTATTTTGAATTAATTTAATTCAAAATAGTAACTAATCTTCCAAAAATCAAGTAATTGGGCAGATTCTTGATTTTCCAAATTTGATCTTCAATCCAACTCTTATCTTCTTGATTTTTCGAATCTCACAAATCAGGCAGTCTTTATCTTCTTGATTGTCGAAAATCTTTATTTTCTAATTAATTTATCTCATTTATTCTCCACTGCCAATTTTATTTTCTCAAATGACATCTCGACCACTCACTTAAGGATTTTTCCCTAACCCTGATTAGGGATTGTCAAATTAAATCTTGTCCGTTGATTTTAGGTCTTTGTCAAAAATCAATCTCGTCCATCCATTCAAAATGGCATTTTCTATAAAATGCTATTTTGCTCTCATTTCTAGATTATGCACATAGATTACAATATTCAGGCATATTAATACTTAGATTAATTTGGCATTTTAGAGTCATTTTTATCATAGTCATTTAGGCATAGGCATTAGGCATTTGTGCAAATCCTTCAAAGCTTGGTGTAGGACATAGACATTTATTTGCAGATTGCTCGCTCGTCAAATCTGAGGGCAACACGTCAACCAGCAAGCAAGGACGTGTTACAAAGGTGAATCATGGAGGCTGCAACAACTATTTGGTATACTTGTTTCATTTACGTTTGCTTCCTTTGTTCTTTGTAATTACTTTGGGTTTTGTCTTTTGCATTGATTTCATAACTTGAGTCTAATCCAAAAATAAATCCATTGATATAGTTAGGTAAGGGAAAAGGTTGATAGAGTCCTGCATTAGAACTCGATCCTTTGCCTCTTTGACATATTCCACAATTCTCTACAAACTTCTTGACATCCACATGCATCCTTGGCCAGTAATAGAACCTCTTAACATGCTCTAAAGTTTTATCAAACCCAAAGTTCCCACTCAAACTACCACAATGCTTCTCCCTTATCAAATTTTCCCTCATAGAGCATTTTGGCACCCACAACTGAGCACCCTTGAATAGAAAACCATCTTGGAACACAAAATCGAAATACTCATTGTGAAAAGCATCTTGAGATTGACTACAAACAACAAATGCATCTTTGAAATCATCATCATCTTTGTACATACCTTTTAGTGAATTTATCCCCACAGTTTGGAGTTGTATCTCTTGCACCATCATAGATCTCCTACTTAGGGCATCTACAACCTTATTTTCTTTCCCCTTCTTGTACTTTATTGTAAAGGTGTAGGCTTGCAAATACTCCATCCACTTCATGTGCCTATGACTTAATTTATCTTGATTGTTCAAGAAACTTAATGCATGATTATCTGTGAGAACAATGAACTCCTTTGGTAACAAATAATGTCTCCATTTCTTGAGGGAATGTACCATTGCATAAAGCTCAAGGTCATATGATGAATAATTCCTTTTGGATTCATTGATTTTCTCACTAAAGAATGCCACTGGTTTCCCTTCTTGACTCAAAACTGCACCTATAGCAGACCCGCTTGCATCACATTCCACTATGAATAACTTGCTAAAGTCAGGGAGTGTAAGAATAAGTTGTTGAGCCACTCTAGTCTTAAAGTATTCAAAGCTTTTATCTGCCACAGTAGTCCATTGAAACTAATTCCTCTTCTTACCCTTGATGGTATCAATTATTGGTGAACAAATGTGGCTAAAGTTCCTAATGAACTTTCTATAGAAGCTAGCTAACCCATGAAAGATCCTTACTTCTCCAACTGATGTAGGTGTTGGCCAACTAGGTATGGCCTCTACCTTTGTGGGATCCATCTTTAGTGTTCCCTTTGAAATCAAAAATCCAAGATAAACAAGCTCCTTCTTCATAAACTCACATTTCTTGAGATTGATCATCAATTTCTCCTCATTTAATCTATTCAATACCTTATCTAGGTGCTCCAAATGGTCCTCCTTTGTATTATTGTACACAAGGATATCATCCAAGTAAACCACCACAAATTTTCCTATGAATTTGTTTAGAACCTCATTCATCATCCTCATGAATGTACTTGGGGCATTTGATAACCCAAATGGCATCACTAGCCATGCATAAAAACCCTCATTGGTCTTGAAGGTGGTCTTCCACTCATCTCCTTCCCTTATTCTAATATGATGGTATCCACTTTTCAAATCAATATTTGAAAAATACCTTGCACCTGACAAATTTTCCATCAAATCCTGCATCCGGGGTATAGGAAATTTGTACCTAATTGTGATCTTATTTATTGCTCTTGAATCAATACAAAGCCTCCAATATTTTTCCTTTTTAGGTGCTAATACAATTGGCGCATCACAAGGGCACAAGCTCTCCCTTATCAGCCATTTTTCCAACAAGTCTTGAACCTAATTTCTTATCTCTTCATTATGCTTAGGTTCCATCTTGTATGTTGGTTTGTTAGGTAGACTTGCACCTGGTATAAGATCAATGTGATGAATCACATCACTGATGGGAGGCAAGGAATTTGGTAACTCTTTCACCCCTATATTTTCATACTTGTCCAATAATACTTGCACCTCCTTAGGTATCTCTTCTTTATCTGTTGCTACTACATTTGAAATAGGTTTACCAATAATGGCATAACCAATGTCTTCCTTATTCAAACTCTTCAAAAAATATTTCTCCTTAACAATCATCACACTTGGTCCCTCGTGAACAACACCATCATTTTCTTACAAAGGTGTGAGGGTGTATAACACTCCATACTTTTCAATGACATAAATATTCTTCTCCCCATCATGCTTGGCCTTCCAAGGAGTAGGTAGCATACATCCATAGGAAGAATGTCACTTAGGATTTTATCTTTGTAGGAACCAATGTTAAAATCCACCCAAGCCTGCTCATTTACAAGCACTTGTTTCCCCTTATTGATCCATGAAATATTATATGGTGTTGGATGAGGATTTATTTTCATTTTAATTTTTTCCACCATCTCTAAAGACACTATATTATTAGTTGAACCAGAATCAACTACCACTTCACATACCTTTCCCTAAGATTTACAAGTTGTTTAGAAAAATACCTTTCTTTGTGGGGGTTCTTTGATGGTTGGCACCTTGATTAGTGTCCTCCTTATCATTAAAGACTCTCCTACTTTTGGAGCAACATGTAGGGAAGGTGAATTAACACTTTCATTATCCTCCTCATGCACCAGTTGAGTCCTCTCTCCTCCATGAGAACTTGTACCTTGTTTTTCTAGGTACTTCCATGTAGCATGTTCGAATTGGTTGCAATTATAACACCTTCCAGAGAAGGTATTAGACCCTCTACCTTGTACATTGAACCTGCCTCTACCATTTGGCCTTCTACCTTTGAAACTTCCCCTTGTTTCACCACTTGATTCATGATTTCCACGTTGTTCTCCTTGTGGTCTTTGTGATGATCCTCTTCCACTAAAGGTTCCTCTGCCTCAAAATTTGTCCTCTACCTCTTGATTTTTTTTCTTTCCTTCTTATCTTTTCCTCTTCATTAGTGGTCATTTGAAAACATTCCTCTACTATCCTAGGAGTAGTGAGGCTTATCTCATCTTGAATATTGGACCTCAAAACATTCAAATACCTTGCTACTTTCTCCTTTTCATTCTCCATGTGCCTAGACCTTATGGTCAACTTATGAAACTCCTCAATATATGCTATCGCATCCAATTCTTTTTGTTTTAAATTATGCAACCTTCTAAACACTTGAATCTCATAATTTGCAGGCAAGAACTAACTTTTCACCTTCACCACCATCATATCCCATGAATTAATATTGGGCTCACCTTTCCTTGTTCTCTCCTCTTGGGTGTAGTTCCACCATGTCAATGTTGGTCCCTTCAGCTTGGTTCTGGAAAACTTGACCTTCTTATCCTCATGCACCTTCTTGTAGTCAAAATAATTATCCAAGGAATCAATCCATTCAATCACCTCTTCACCATTCATTTTTCCACCATACATAGGCAGCTCCATCTTCACTTCTTGTGTCTCTCCTTTCACAACCTTAAGCACTTGTAGAAAATTCATTTCTTCAAGATCCATCTGCTCATGTGATCCTTCTTGGGGGTGCTCACTTTCACCGTCTTCATCATCTTCAGGGTCACTCTCCTCTACAATACCCTTGTCTCTCTTTTCTCTTTACTTCAGTGCTTACATCCTAGCTACCATGGCTTCTTGAGACTCTCTTAGGGATCTTAACTCCCTAGCAACAACAACTGAACCACCTTTAGGAGGCACCTTGAATGCTTTACCTTGCAATTTCTCTTCTTCAAACTCAATTCCTTTTCCACAAATGATCTACAGCCTAAGATCTGATACCACCTAATGTAAAGAAAGGTGTTTAGACTTCAAAAATTCAAACTAACAAGGTTTTCAAGTCTGTAAACCCTTGAAAGGGTTGGTTCCTTCACAAATTGACCACTATGCTTGTAGTAGTCCACATCACCTTTCCTTTGCATATCTTTTAGAGAAGGCCTAAATTGGGTAGAACCTTCACACTTTCAAACACCCATTATCTTTGCTTGACAACATATCAACTTGTTTCTTTATGTTTTTTTTGGAACAATCTCTTCAAATTTGACCTACAATGCTGGAACTAGGCCTAAATAGGCCAATTTTAGAAATAAAGTGCTTCAAATTCAACTAGAAAACATGAAAAATATTTAACTATAGTCTCCCTAGGTCACATAGGGTTGGATTCAACAGTTGGTTTCTCCAAATCTTCACAAAAACTTCTTGTCCTAACAAATTCCTGTCAAACTAAGCCTAGCACATAGGGATGCTAGACTAGGGCTCAAGAAAAACCCCTAAAAACACCATCACCCTACTCGAAAACTACCAAAAACATAAAGAGAACACCTAAAAGGTCCATTACACCAGTTTTTACAATTTTCCTATGGTGAAATGGCCCGTTTTTACATATTTTATCTCAAAACCCTTAAAAACCTAACCAGTCAGAGAACTTACAAAAAATTGCTTCAATCTCCCACAAATCTAAATGAAAACCAAAAAAAATGGATTCAAATGAAAGTAGACATGATGACCTAACAATTCAAATAGGTTTTAGATGATTATGTTGTTGTATGAGGCTGTATAGAGTCAAAAAACATAGAAATTCCACCAGAAACAGAGTATCTCCTTTGTTTTCTTGCTCCAAAAACCATCAAAAACCTTGGATCAAATGTATTAGAGGATTTTAAACATTTTCACTTCAAATTCCAATGGTCCCCAACTAATTTTTGAATGGGTGACCGTTGGTATTCCAATACAAGCAAAAATTGATAACATTACTATGCAACTTTTACATTATTCTTGACAACTTTTTATCAAATCACCTACAAGACCCTACATGACACCAATTACATTTGTATTGGTCTAAATATACCCTATTTTCCACACAAAAGAACAAAACTCAAAACATGACCCCACTAAACATCACCTAGTCCTATTTACCAAGGTGCTCATGCACCAATGTTTAGGCTTATAGAAAAAATAATGGAAGGCCCTATGCAAATTCATTGGGGAGTTTCATCAGTAATAGACTACATGAAAATTTAGTGATGTTCTCAAACACCCTATGGTTTTCTATTCCTTCTTATATTGTTTATTCCTATGTTCTAAGGGAAAATATACAAGGATTGAACAAAGTTGGTACCTTGGGTAGATAACTAGGGAATAATTTGATTTATACTCATGTACCCCAAATCCATTAGGGGAAATTTACATAAAGAATGGACCTCCTAAGGATGACATCATCAAATTTTTGAATTATCAAAAATCAATTAAAATATGACATCAACTGTTACGGTGACATCATCCAAAATAAAAATAAAATTATTTATTTTATAAAATAAAACTTTCTAAAATCCTATGAATTAACTCATGATGGTTAATTTAACTGTACATATCCTATTCTATCTCATTCATCTTTCTAAATATATATATTTTTTTTTGTTTTTTAGATTTATATTCTTAAGTTCTATTATAGAAATTATTATGTTTTTAAAAAATGTTTTCATTCTTAAAACAAAAATATATATATAAAGCATTTCAAAAATATTTTAACAAAAACTTTCTTTAAAATATTTTAAAAATTTGGAATGAAATTAATTTGTAATAAAATTCATCTTAAATTTATACGTAAATTCATTGGGGTGAGGATGAGAGCACTCATTTTTTCTACGTAAATTTATAAGAAAAAAAATTAAAATACCAAAAAGGAAATAAAAAATAAAACTTAAGAAATAAAAAAATAAAACCAAAAAAGAAATTTGAAAAAACAAAAAAACCAAAACCGTAGGAGCAAAAGTTGAGAAAATCACATGAACCAACAAAGAAATTTGAAAATAAAAAATAAAAACAAATTAGAAAAATAAAAAATAAAAACCAAAAAGAAATTGGAAAAATTGAAACAATTGGAAGGACAAAAAGTTGAAGAAAATCACCAAAAATATCAAACCAAAAAAATTGAAAAAATTAAAAAATAAAAATGATGGTAGAAAAAAAAAAGGTGAGAAAATCAAATAAATTATGGAAAAGAAATATCCCTTGACTACTTTAGATATATATTTTTAAATATAAATATACTAGTATATAAATTTTATATAAAATAAAATATCTAAAGTTACTTTTACTTTACCATTTTTTAAATAAAAACAAATAATCAAGAAAAGAAAGTGAACTTGAGTTTTTTAATAAATTATAATAGAAACATATGTTACCACTTTTAAAAAAACAATGGAATTGAGTTTTTTAAGGAATTATAATAGAAACATGTGTCTCCACTTAACTCATGTAGTTAAGTAATTTATATTTTTAATATTTAAATAATTTGTATTATTTGAGATAAATTTTTCTTTTTTAGAGTTCCTTAGGAGGCCCATTTTTTAAGTAAATTTTCCCTAATGCACTATCCACTAATATCGGGAGCATTATTGGAGGGTTAATGATGTGTTTTGTATAAGGCTAGTAAGGATAATGGAAGGTGACAAAGCCAAAAGATTGTCCCTAGAAGCATAGAGTGTTATATGATTAGTTAGGGGTTGGTACATTGAATTTTATACTTTCACTTACATTGTGCTAGAAGGATTCAAAGGATGCCCCTTTATGTTAACCAGGTATACAATGGAAAAAATGTTGTTACTAGAATTTGTGAGACAAATGCAAACTTCTCATGCCTTTTCTACACAAGCACAAAAGAAATGTTCCATCAAATTCCCCATCACAGTCAGGAATTACAAATGTGTTATGGCCAAAAGTGCTAACATGTATGAAGAAGAGTTAAAGCTTTATAAGTTGAAGTTCTTTACACTCTAGTGAAAGAATTATGATCTAGAGGGAAACCTTGATAGGTAAATAGGCAATAAGTATGCTCATGTTTATGATTTAGAAGATTTCTAGCATAATTGTGATGATGAGCATGAGGTAAGGAAGTGGTCATACCAAAGCTTTCCATTACAAGTAGAAAGGATTCTTGGACTCCATGACATTATAGAGAACTTGGATATAGATGACAGAGAGGTATTAAATGCAATTTATGATATAGAGAATATTTTTTATCAAACATAGACTGAATTGCCCCAAAATCTGGTACTTATGTCTAAGGATCAAGTAGATTCCATTACAATGAGCTTCACCATAAGGTAAGCATATTTGAAGAGTGGATGGAGTACTTGGTGAGGCAAGGAGAATATTTAATCAAGGATCCTTGGGAAGTATAAGGAGGCACACTATTGGTGCAACAAGTCTAAAAGACTTGAAAGAGAATGTCAATTTTTCCAAGAACAAACTAATTCAGAGAGGTGAAAATTAAAAGCTTTTATTCAGACATATGTCTGAGAGTTGGTGAATGAAAGGGTAACCATGGAATAAGAAGTTTAATTATTTGAAAAGTGGAGAAAACAATTGAATTTGGAAAGTGAAACTTTGTTGTAATGTGTAGAAGGATTTAAAAAGGTCACTGAGAAATGCAAGAAGCTAATTGATAGAGATGAGAGCTTTATTAAAATGTTAGCTTAGCAAAGGTATGACCTTTGAACTTTAGGACAAGGTGATAAAGAGGTAAAATATTTCAAGGAATGTCTTGAAAGGGTAAATAAGGATCATGTTTTCTCATTAAGTTGGGATGTTATAGATGAAATTATAAAGCACAAGAATGTTATGGTTAAATATGAAGTAGAAATGTTGCAGTGAAATGTAAACATCATTTAAATATCAGAAGATTATTCTTGGCTTAAGTATAGTTGGAAAATGATTCAAGGACTTCCAAAGGAGTGTAAGCATCAAGTGTTGATCACTTTTTGGGAATATCTATAGAGGAAAGGTGAAGATGAGTCTTCGTACCTGGAGTTCAATGAAGAAGAATAGATGGTTAGATATCAGATGTCAGAATTTTTGTGCCTCAATATAGTTTAGAGATGAATTTTGTAGGATTTTTCCTGGTCCTAGTGAAGGTGGCTAGTCCCAGAGATTTTGAAGAAGTACCAATAATCTTGTTTTAAGAAAAATACTTGTGAACCAGAGCCTAAATTTGAGGACTATTGCTAATGAAGAAGTCGAAGTATTTTTGACTTTGCCTAGAATGTTTTGATGACAATTGTCACCTACCACATGCTAAATTTTAATTTTTTTCTTTGATTCTCTTTGATGGGACTAAGTTTAAACTCTTTGGGGCCTTGTTTCTATAAAAGGTCATTTATTGCTTTATTTTATTTTAAGTTTAGAATTTGTGGATGTCAGAGAACCAAAACTTTTTCAAGTATTATTCTTTTTCCTTTTTTTGTTCCATTCCAAATTAAAAACTTATATGTTTCATTAGAAGTTAACTCCAATATCAAAGCTATTTCCTGATATGAAATCTTATGTAGTTGATTGTTTGTTCCTTTTGGACAAGATTATTTGTTGCATTGTTTAATGGTGCATACTGACACTATCTAGTGGAAAATAATCCCCCTTTTTATTTAAACTCTTACATCATTATGTGCCTAGCTATGAAGCAATCTAGTGATGTATGAAATGGTTTTCTCTGGTTTGGTTATTTCTTGAGGCATGCATGGATAATACCTAGGAGAAATTTTAATTTTCAGTAATTTTTATGCTTTGTTTAAGAATAGATGCTTATATTTTAGAAAATGTTCCAAAAAAATAATGAATGCATGAAGTTTTAATTACAAATATTTTGATTCCATGAAATTGTTGAATGCTTAATGCTAAATCTAATAGAATGAATGCAAGTTATTTGAATTTCATGAAATACCATTGCAAATTTGTTGATTTCATGGTTATTGAATGATCAAACTGAGTTTATATCTCTATGATACCGCCTATACCTTAAGGACCATTTATCCCTTGTGTTTAGCAATATTATCACAACAAACCCTAAGTGAACATAGTGCATCAAGACTTGACATAAATGATCCTTGAGAACAAGTTGAGTGAGCCTTAGATTTAAGTTTTCTTGGTGGATTCTTTCAAGAAAGATAGGTTCCTATGTTGTCCCTATGAGAATTTATCTTCCTGTTGGTGTGTGACTAACATCCGTGTCAACAAGAGTGGTGCTATAAGGAGGGCATCCCTTTAGTTTCATTAGGAAGGAAGATGGAGTCCTGTAGAGTCACTAGGTCCTAGAGAAGCAACCCTCATGTGACATTAGTTGAACTTAGTGGTCATACATCATCTAGGCCCCAAGGGTCTAGAATTACAAGCACAATACTACAAAATCCTATTGTTGTTATACCTCCCCTACCCGCAACAATGGCCTTCTTAATGTAGAATCACTTATTCAATTCGCTATGTATAATAATCTTCCAAATAATTTGGACAAATTATGTCTTAAGTATTACCTTCACAAAGATGCAGAAGAGCATATTAGTATCTTTAAGGATACATGTTTTAGAGAAAGGATACAACAAGAAGATGTTGTATGCAAGTTGTTTCCTTACACCTTAAGTGATGAAGTTTACTAGTGGTACATCAACTTGCCTCATAATTTTGTTAGGACATGGAAAGAAATGGAGAGTTAATTTTTAGATAGGTTTAGAACACTGGTTGATCATGTCTTTCTATATCACTAGTTTTCCCAAATTAGAAGGTTCGATGGTGAACCAATTACTACTCTTAATGATAGTTTTCAAAAGGCTTATTCTAGGTTGCAAGCACCTTATGTAGTGGATAAATTTTCTATCGTCACCATTTATTACATGTCAGTAGATCCTTTGAATGTATGTTTGTGAATTAAAGGGAAAATACTCCTACTACTCTAACTGAAGCCTATGTTGAATCTATAAGTGTAAATATAGAAATGAAACTCCTCAGAAGTGGATCATCTATGAATGGAAAAAATGGGTTGAATAATTATCACATGTCGAGTGTGAGTGAAGTTCCATTAAATCATCCAATGGATCCTAATCCTTTTCCTTCAGTGGTCTAGAATGGGACATTTCCTCAAAACAATTTCTTTCAACTAGGAAATAGTCAAGCTTTAGTCCCACACCCTGGTCCATCCATCACAAAGTTGCATCCTAATAGAAATTATTTCTTCTCATAGGCTCAAGAGAGTAAGAGATTCAAGATTCCATAAGACAAAGAAGAGATTAAAGAAATCATAGATCAACTTAAAATATTAACCACAAAGGTTACACAATTAAGAAATCAAAATATTTATTCTCAGAGTAATAATGAAAATTCGCAAGGTCGAGCATACAATGCTCCTAGACCACCTAGACTTTCAAATACACGACTAAACACTGGGAGAGTATCCACACCTTTAGACAATGATACTACCTCCAATAATAGGTCTACGTCAAAAGTAAATTTAGCTAACTTCACCATGAATAATTGGTACTAAATCAACAATAATAATGCTCATTCAAAGGTGGGTTTTCATAGTTTAAGACTGTGTTAGATATTTTTCTGGTTTCTATGCATTATAATGATTAGTGTGACTCCCACCCACCTCAAGGGAATGAGTTAGTTTTGGTGGGATATGACTCTGCTTTAGTTATTGAAAGTTATGAGTGTTTTGAGCCACCTGCTATTGCTAGGAGTCATACTTATGAGCAAGAAGGAGACAGTTCAACCATGGCTTTAAAAACCTATATATTTCCTTATCAAGATGAAAATGAACCTCAGGATGAAGCTAAAAAAGTTCATGCTTTCCAATAGTATTTGAAAGGACATAACTACAACCTAAGGATTAATACCAATGATGGAAGTAGATTCAAAGGGCCTCTAACCACATCGATTATACCTAACAACTTTGACACTCCACCCAATGATAAATCAACACTCTAGGGTTACCTAAGGTAACCTCCCAATATAACTCAACGAATATTTTGTAGAGTGGAAAATAAGAATCTTCTAATCAAAACAATCCAACTAATTATTTGGTGAAAGAAAATAAAAAGGGTGAAATTAGGCTCTCTTTATCAAAATTGATCAAAACATTGGTGATCGGGAAAGCTTTCTTGAATACCTTAGGATATATTCCTAAAGAAAACATGCTTAGTAAAGAGACACAGGTGAAGGATAACTCTATTAAGACAAAAGAGAAAAACATAGTTCCTATGGTGGATGCACAAGTAGCCTTTTATAAAGGGAAGATAGAATCCTCACCATTTTTGTTGAAATTGAGAATGTTTGGTAAAAATATTCATAATTACATGGTAGATTCTAGAGAATCTACAAATGTGATGCATTTGTACATATGTTAGACTCTAGGTTTAACCCTAGTGAATTCTTTGAACAAATTTAGTCAACTCAACAAAACTGAGTTAAATGTAGTTGGGGAATTAACCAATATTCATATGCAATTAGCCTCAGATCCCAGGATTCAATATTATATTGATATCTAGGTGATTGAGATACTAGATACTTATGAGATGTTGTTGAGTAGAGATTGGTCAAAGACTTTGAATGGATATATGGCCACAAACCTCTCACATATGTGGTTATCTTAGAAAGGAGTCTCTAATAAGATTAGGATTGAGAGAGAGTCACACATGAAATACATGATCACCAATTATAATCAGAAAAACGAGGCTCTATGCATAGATGTAGAACCAGGAGTATATGGAATTAGAAGTTCTAGAGTTAATATAGAAGAATTTTTCATGTGTAATACTAAAAAGCATAACTAGATAACTCCCAGAATGGATATGTTAGTTGAATCAGATAATGATTCTTCTAAAGGAAAAGATAGTCATCTAGAAAAAAATTGCAAGAACATTGCTAAAGAAGCTCAAAAGACCAAGAAAACTAAAGGTTCACTAATTTTTTTGTTGTTCTAGGGTTGGTGTAGGTTACAGAACTTTGTACATTCAAAAGATAGTTGCAAGATGTGCTTAGAGATTATTCGTAGAATTGGAAGTCGACATTGTTAAGAAAATATTACTCTTAATAGGTCCAGACCTAAAACATTTGAAGATAAAATGCAAGTAAGGTAGACTAAAAATATCAAATTTTCAGCTCTTAAGAATGCTAAGGTCAAAGCTCCTGAGGATCAAACTTGGACCCTTAGCTTTGATGGGTCAAAATTGAAACAAGGAATCAGAGTTGGGGTTGATCTTATCGGTCTCCAAGGTAAGTCTTTTCTTGTTGCCTATAGATTATGATTTCAATGTACTAACAATATGGTAGAATAGGAGGCTCTCATCCATGGTTTGATGCTCACAATTAAGAAGAAAGTTAAGGTTTTAAGGTTTTCAGTGACTCAAGACTAGTGGTCAAGCAAGTCTAAAAACAATACATTTGTCACTATAAGTGCTTGTCTAGTTATCAGCATCGAGTGTGGGACTTGATAGAAGATTTTGATGCCTCTAACATCACTCACATCCCATGAAGATTGAATTAGGGATTAGATGCTCTGGCTATTGCTGCTAGTGCCCTAGAACTGTTAGATGCTTCTGATTTGAGAAGGTTTACTATTGAGTTGGTGTAGTTGCCTTAGGTTCTTGATAATGTTACTAATTTGTAGGTGTTCAAAGATGATTGCCATATATTGGAATTTATCACTAATATTGGCATCTTTGAGGCATATATAATTGAAGAAATAAATTTCCTAGATGGAAAAATTCAAGATGAAGAATTAGCTCAAGCAAAATATAATAATATTTTGAAAGGAATAATTGAGCTAGAAAAATTATTTGATGTTGATTAAATAGTTTAGCAGAAAGACTTGCCTAAGACTAACAGAGTGTTATAAGTACAGAGCTATTTTCATTGATTTCAACTGGTTGTTGTCATTGATGTCATGGAAGTTGGTTTTTGGTTGTATATGTCAAGGATATTGAGAAAATTATAATAAAGAAGTTTTGCATGTATTTAGTGTTTGCTCCAGGATGTGTTACTATGCTAGTGAGGATCTAAGGTGTTGTTTATATCCATAATTTGTGATTTTGGATCATTGTATAGTGCGAGATATCTTCAACAACTGTGAATTGTGATTTTTGGTGTGTCTTGCTAAGGTCTAGGTGAAATGTAGTTGCTCTAGATTTCTCTATATTTTAGTTTCAAGACTTGCAATTTTGAGAGTAAGTTGATGAAGTCATGTTCAATTGAAATTTGTTGTTTAATAAGATTGGATCGTGTTAAGGTTGCGTGTGCTTAAATTTTTTATGTGTTTTATATTGATGTTGGTTGACCTTTTGTTAAACACTACTTTAAAAGTGTCTTGGGACTTATTTAGGTCCTCATTAAGTATGTGTTTAGGTCACCCTCATTCTAATTTCACTATAGAATATTTTGGCATTGACCTAATTTGAATTTGTAAATTTAAATGGTGTGTGGCCAACCTTGGATGATTTTTGAGGTTGAATAAGGTATAAATGTTGATATGTTTGTGGAATAAGCAAGCAAGAGATAGATGAAAGGGAGATGTGATATTTGACTCCCCTTTTTCATTTGGTGGGCTAGGGTCACCAAGTGAAGTTGTAAAAGAAGGTTAAATAAAGGAGCAATTTGAGAGCATTCAATGGACTCAATATTTGGTCTACTTCCCAGAGATTTGGATTCTTGCTATGCTCACAAGGGTAATACATCCCCAACTGGAGCCACTGTTGGGACTGTCAAATTTTACAAATTTGAAGTTCCAATTTTGAAATTTTTTCCTTTGCACATTCAGAAGGGCACTTGAAAATCTACCTGAGTGACCCACTTTCGAGGGTCACAATTCAGAGCCTATTGATTTTCAATCCAAACCCATTTGTGGAAATATTCATGTGACATATGTGAACACACATGTCAATTTTCAGCTTCCCATGATGAATTTTGATAGGGTTTTGAAAAACAAAGCTGGAGGGTCTTGACACTATTTTATTGTTTGAGAACTTTCAGTTCTCCAAAGTAGCCTCCTGTTCAAGCCATTATTTTGCAACTAGATGACCGTCATGACAAAACAGTTGTTTTTCTCCATTATCCATACATTCATGTGCTCCCTGGTCTAGTTTCAAACCTCATGATTTGATTTTTTATTTTTTTGAGATCAAAACCAAACACAATTTATTCAGTTTTGCACCTACATTTTTTGAAACTTTTTAGAGAGGTCAACTTTAACCTTCAATATTTCTTGCAAAGAATGATGATTGAAGAAAAATACCCTTGCACAGGTGCTCAGTGTACCTAAATGAGATTTTGTTTCTAGTGGAAGCTTCCCAAGAGTTGATTTGCTATTTTTTCAACAAGGTGATTTCATGAGCTTTAATGGTTTCTAAACAAGCACAGTTGCAAAAAAGTTTGAGTAAGCAACTTTGATAATTAATATATTTCACCTCAAGATCTCTTTGGCCGAGCTATCTTTTGCACTCCATTCTTGGGTCAAATTTCTACATGCCTATAAGTTTTCATGGTTCTAGGAGGTCGTTTGATTGATTTTCTAGGGTGATTCCAGAGCCCACTTGGCCAGTTTTTCTCACTATTCAAATGTGCCAGAAACTAAGTTTTAATGATAACCCAGTTTATCATTTCACTTTAAGAGCATTCAGAAGTTGTCTCTGGACAATTTGAGCATGAAACTTGTTTGAAAATGATTTTTTTTTAGCTAGGTCTGCATGGGGACCCAACATGCTTTGCATAGTTGCAAAGTTCTTTGAGGGAAATATTTCAATCAGGGTTGTAAGAACAAAAAATGGTGGTGAATTGACAATGCAAAAATTGTTATCAATTTCTCACATCAATGTTTTCCAATGGTTTCCATTGTAGTTTGAAAGTGCAGATGGTTTGTGCGAAGAGAATGTTCAATTACAATGCCTTTAAGCACACAACCACTAAGGAGCTCAAACCAAAGTTTACAATGCTTTTGTTCTAAAGTATAGAGAATGAAGCTAATGATTCACCTGACTTACCATGGGATAAAATCACAATGTCATTTTCCTATGTTCTTTAAATAGTTGCATGACACTAACATGGCAACATATATTGTGAAGGCCAAGAACTATGTGGAGAAAATTTAGAATAGTCACGAGTGTTAAAGGTTTTGAGAAATAATGAATTTTCTTTTGTGACTTCAAAAGCTTTGATAGATTCTTCATAAAAGTTTAAGTTTGAAACCCACTAACAACCATCAGAGGCATCTTTGGAATACTTAGATGTGGAGTGTTCATCTAATGATGGTCCAGCTTGTGGACTATCAAGCTTTAGGACATATTTTATTGGATTACTATTGCTCATGTTTCCTCATTGTGTTAGCTTGTGCCTACATTTTGTAGCCATAGAAGGAGTTTGGAACAAGACCCAGTCAGATTTGTAATTGTTGTGGATGCACTTACAATTGAAGAAACTCACCAAATGTTATTGTTTTCCTGGTAACATGAAGTAGAACATAGATGAGTGGCTTGAAAGAAAAAGAAAGCATTCAAAGTAGCATGTGTAAAATGGTTGCATAGAATTGTTATGTTGACACCTTACTTGGAGATTGGAATAGAAAAGGAAGCTCTTAGTAGTAGAGGAATGGTTCATTATGCTGAGGAAATTCTACACTGTGGAAAGGTGCTTGTTAGAAATTTAAAAGCACGTGCAATTTGTAGATGTAAAAGGTTTTGTTAATTTTTCAAGGAAATCTCTACACAAAATATAGAAGTGGATGCTTGATGCTACAAATTGAGGCCAACATCATGTTGTTTGAAAGGGGATTGATCCATAGAGTGTAAGCATTTTGATATTGCAAGAGAGAGTCTTATGCAATTGGATGAATATCGAGTGATGCTTCTAAGATGAATCTAAGGTGCGCAGCAGGGGAAACAAATGTTTACCATAAGAGGAGAATCAAAAAGGTATTACATTATGTCTGGAAAATACTTAAGAACTAAAAAAACAATGTGGCACAAAGACTTGAAATACTGTGAGAAGGAGGGCATGGTCCAAAGAAGAGATATGGATATCTATCAAAGCACATAGAATAAGGAGGTTTGATCTATAGTTTGAGGAGTAGATGCCCTGTGTAGAGGCTGATTCAATATTGATTGCATAGGCTAGATGAAGGAGAAATGGCAGCCAACTTGCAATCAAGATGATCAAATTTGGTGGAGGAACTTATGTTTGTAACTTGCGCCAAGAGGAGGAATCTAGAAAATGCACCCACACCTTTTAAAGGTATTTCATTGTAGGCTAAAGACGCACTACACCAAGAGGGGAACCGATTTAAATGTTTCATAGGGAAATCTTCATCAAAATTATGTTGGCATAAAGGATAAAAGAAATCTGTGAGAACTTTCTATGCAACAAGGAGATCATGGATCGAGCACATTATGCAGAGTAGTGGCTAGGCCAATCTTTGGCACCTTTGAATTACTTACTTCGCCATATGTTATGTTGTAATGCATATGTTTGCCACTCAAACACTTCATGAACCACAAATATACTAATGGAAGGGTTCCTCTGGTAGTGTTAGATTCATAGATGCCCATCGTGTTGGCTAGGGGAGGCTATTGTTCAAATTTGGATCGGCTTCCATGTGAAGTGAAAATCAGTGGAGGCGCCTCTCACAAAGAAATGCTATGTTGCAACTAAGGAGGCTGCCATTGTCTAGGATGAAGGGGTGCAACTAGCTAGCTATTGGATCAATTTGGTCTTACAAATAGGTTTCTCAAATGATAGAGGACAAGTAGCCATGACACTATTGGCTATCATTGTAAAATTGAAGGATCTCATCGGTGAAATGAGAAGAGCAATATTATGGAAAACCTTGATCAATGACCACAAATGAATGTGAAATGCAGCTCAATCTCCACCCTCCCTCACTATCTCACAGCTCCAAGTTTCTCACTCGATAATACTACAAGGCGTGCAGGGTTGAAGAGAGAATACTATGGTAGGCCCAACATAATTTAATTTAGCATTCACCATTTGTTTCAAAAAATAATGGTCCTCTATTTTCCCAATGAAAAAGTTTTAGAAGGCCTTCTTTTTCATTTAAAATAAAATATTTTAAAGAAAGTGAAGAGGGGTGAAGATTATAGCAGAAGTACAATAATTTTATTTTTCCAATGGAGAACTTAAAGAGCCCTCAAATATTAAAATCAAGAATAAGGTGGATTACATAAAGCCATGGGTAACTTTTATTTTGTCTAGTGAAGTGGTTTTTTTTATAATCTTTACCTTTTGAGGGTTGGATAAAAAATGCAAAAGGTGAATAATGTAAAAGCATGGTGGAAAGTAAGATTAAATGGCTCCAACTAAGGATCAAGAACTATTCTTTGTTGTTAGGTATTTAAGGTACAGTATGTTGGAAAAATGAAGAATATTAACTATCTCTATAGTTTTATGTTGTCATTGATGTCACCATGTTGTGACTGCAAGCTTAAGACAATGCTTGATCCAATATTTTGGTCTAGTATCTGAACTGGTATTCAAGCTACACTCTTCGGTATTCTTGTTTGCATTCCCCACCAGATAGTAGTTGATGCTTGCAATTTTGAGAAATTATTTATGGTTGTCAAAGGCTGGCATGATCATAATATTATGTGCTTCGATGCTTGTACAGAATGTTTATTACTTTTTGCATTTGAATTCTATTCATGGCCAAATTCTTGGGGTAATTGTGATACGTTGAATTAATTTTGCTATGCGGATATATCTGCGACCTATTTTAGGTCCTTGCCCACATAATGTAGCGTGCTGGAGGTTTGAATTACCTTCTTGAAAATATTTTGTGAATGACTGGAGCTGACAGTTGGTATCTTTGGTAAATAGGAAATACATCTAATTAGGCAGACCTAATTAATGTTTGCAGGAAAAGATCAAGTATATAAATGAATATGTTGGATAGTTTTAGAGAGCGGAAAGAAAGATAGAGATGAATGAAGAAGCAGAGTGTGTATGATCAATGAAGTAATAGTAAATGCGAAAGTGAGAAAAAATAATGAAGTGTATTGAGTCAGTCTATTGAGCATCACTGGAATTGCATCAGCACTTGTTAGGTGCATTATTCTCAATTCATTTTGGCTATGAAGCCTAATTTTTTTCTGTAACTCTTTTGTAGGAAGTGAGCCTCCTTATAGGTAGTGAGCCTCCCTATAAGCATTGAGATTGTGTACTTGGACAGTGAGTCCTTTCAAGGCAGTGAGCCTTTTATTTTCAGTTTGAAACTACTTTATATTGTGAGTTAATCCTCACTGTGGTTTTCCCTCCTTGGGTTTCTATGTAAAAAATATAGTGTTTTTTGTGTTGAATTACTTTTTGTTATCTATGTTTCATGCTCATTCTTAATGATAGATGATGTAGTTATGGAATTGATATGTGTTAAAGTTTTTAAGTTTGAATTATGGGACAACTAATTCACCACCCTCTCAATTGTCCTGCATCCTTTTAACAGTTGGTATCAAAGCTCTAGTTCCTTGGTGTTGAGCATAACCACTTGAGGAGGATCCTGAAATTTGATTAGATGGACAATAAAGGAGAGTTTTGAACTGCTCTTGAGGATCTTGAATAAGTGGAAAGAGAAAGAAAATATCTAAAAGAGAATCTTGATCATGCAAATGAATGTGTCTGAAAGTTGAAAGAAAAAATAAAGAAATTCAAGAGAAGACACAAAGAAGTAAGTGAGCAGTTGAAACCAAAGATAATTGGAATAAAAGTGTCAGTAAAAGAAAAGAAAAGAATTGAAGAATGTATGAATACAATGGTGTATAATAAGTCTGGTGAATGCACTAAACTTGAGCAGGAGATAGTTAACCTAAGGATTGAACTGGAGAAGGTAAAGCTTTGTGAGAACAATTTCAACTCTAGCTCTAATAAGCTTGGGGAATTTCTTGCTAAACATAAATCAAATAAAGACAAAGCTAGTTTGGGAAATGATGTAGGTGAAAGTTCTAAGGAAAATCAAATGAATCAAGATAAAGGAAAGTAGAAGAGAAATTCAAGGAAGTTTGCAAGAAGATAGCATGTGAGACATCCTAATGAACAAAGGTATCCATTTTTTAATGGTGTTTTATTTCCTATAATAAATATGGTCACAAAGCAACATAATGTAGGAGAAGGATGAATCAAATTTAGTTTCTTGGATTTTTCTCTAGACAATGTTTTTCATGTGAGAACATTGGACATAAGGCTACTGAATTTAGATCACAAGTGAGAATGACCAGCTGGGTAATGATGAATAGGTTTCATGGAGGAAAAATGAATCAATCCTTTAATGGCTACTGCCATACCTGTAACAAATTTGGACATAGAGAAAATGAATGTAGATCAAGAGGAAATGGAGGTCAGAGTAATAAAAAAAATGTCATCTGCTACAATTGTAATAAACCTAGACATATTTCAAAGGTTTGCAGAAGTAAAAAAGGAATTTTTTTTGCTCTGGTAGGGAAGAATGATCTAGTAAAAAATATTGACAAAGAAGAGATGAAACAAGAGATGAATAAGATATGGAAGAAGAAAGAGGAAGAAGAAGAAAAACCAAAAACTACTGATGGGTTTTTTCCCTCATCTAGTACAGATGATTTGTTAGGTAATTAGACCTAGCATGGTCTTCAGGGAAGCATTATTAGAAAAAATATAAAAACCCCTAATGTATGGTGTGTTAGAGGTTGGCATGAGGATGGAATGTGAAAAATGTAAGATTTGATGAAAAACAAATCTATTAAGCCCAAGAAACCTGCATGCAAAAACCTGTCACAAGGAAGAAATCTGTAGGAAACAAAACAAGGGTTTTGCTCTGAAAATATGAAGAGTTTATTATCAGACTGAAAAAAGAACATCAAGAAGTGAATACAATACAAGAGATCAATCCTTATAAAAGGAGATCAAAATGGAAAGGAAAACCTAACCCTAAGGTGAGTGCATTTAATAATTAATATTAATTATTAAATGACTAATATGTGTGCATAAAGTGAAATCTTAAGAGGAGAGTAAAGTTAATTAATTACTTTACTCTAACACCCCCCCTTAAGATGAGCTACAATGCATCTACAAACAATGCAGAAGAAAGCAAAGGAACTACAATGCAACAGAGGGTCCCAGAAACATGGCCTGATCAGGTACCCAAATACAACAAAATCTCTATAAAGCGGAGTAAAGAAGAAAACCCAGTGGGAAAAAACTCCTTTCCAAAAAGAGATAAAGAAACATGTTGAAAAGAAAACATGAAGGAAGGAAGGCCTCACTGAGACCCCCCAAGGACAACTTCCTTCACCCCAAGCATGGAGCACAACTGAAGATAGCGTGGAGATGCCAAAGGTTTAGTGAAGATGTTTGCAACCTGCTCCTCTGTAGGAATGTACTCCAAGATGAGAGAACCATCCTAAATCAACTGCCTGATGAAGTGCATGTGGATTTCAATGTGCTTTGTCTGCTGATGCTCCACTGCGTTGCAAGAAATGTGAATGGCACTCTGATTGTCACACCAAAGAATAGTGGGACTATCTGGAGGAAACCCAAACTCTATCATCAACTGTCGAAGCCATAAAACCTCCTGACTGGCTAACACTGTTGCACGATACTCAGCCTCTGTAGATGATAATGCAATAGTAGACTGCTTCTTGCAAGACCATGTGATAGGACTAGAACCAAGGCAAAAAACAAAGCCAGAAGTAGACTTCCGATCATTGACATCACCAGCCCAATTGGAGTCAGTGAAGCCAATGATGTGAGGGGATCCTGAAGTGTAGTGAATGCCATAATGAGTGGTGCCCCGAATGTACCTCAAAATAAATTTGGCTTCTTGCCAATGGCTCTCATGAGGATCATGGGAAAACCGAGAGACAAGACCAACCGCAAAGGAAAGATCAGGATGAGAATGTGTTAGGTACAACAAACTGCCAACCAACTGCCTGTATAAAGTGGGGTCTACTAAAGGAGTAGAGCAAGTGGAAGACAAAACAACACCTGACTGAAATGGAGTGGGGGCAGACTTGCAATCAAGCAAGCCAAATCACTGAAGCATATCAAGAGAATACTTCTCCTGAAATATGGAAATCCCATCCGAAGACTGAATAACCTGAAGACCCAGAAAGAAGTGTAAGAGACCAAGATCTGTCATCTCAAATTGCTCCATCAAAGCTCTCTGAACACTTTGAATCATGGAGGATGAGCTACCTGTAAGGATGAGATCATCTACATATAGCACAAGAATCAAAAGATCATCCTCCTGACGCTGAATATACACTATGTGATCGAAATGACAGCGTGTGAAGTGAGAGGAAAGCAAGAAAGAGTCCATCTTCTCATACCAAGCTCGAGGAGATTGTTTGAGACTATACAATGAGCATCAAAGTTTGCAAACCAAAGAAGTGTCCTGCACAAATCCCTGAGGATGCTCCATATAGATCTCCTCATGTAGGTCTCCATGCAAGAAGGCACTCTTCACATCCATCTGAAACACTATCCATCCCTGTGAAGTTGCAAGTGAAAGTACAAGGCGTATAGAGTTCATCTTGGCGAAAGGAGCAAAGGTCTTAGAGTAGTCAATACCCTCTACCTGAGAAAACCCCTTCGCAACAAGACATGCCTTATACTTATCAATAGAACCATCTGCAACATACTTGGTACGGTACACCCACTTGCACCGAACCAACTTTCTTCCCTTAGGAAGAGGACAAAGATCCCAAGTATGATTCTTCATCAAAGAAGAATACTCCTCATCCATGGCCCTATCCCACTCAAGGTGACCTATTGCCTCTGAAAACTTTTGAGGATCATCCAAAATGGCATGACTCAAAAGACTAGAACCAGATGTCTGAGCACGAGTACAACGAGTATCTGAAGGATTAGCTACCAAAGAACCAGCTGCATCAACAGTGACATGGGCCCACCTAGGAAAAGATTGAGCAACTGGTGGTGGTGGAGATGGTGGATCATCATCTACATCATCCTCAAGAGATGAAGAGGGAGGAGTAGGAAATGAGAGAGAAGCTAGTGATGGAGAAACCATCTGAGGATAGCGCTCATCAAACTGGACATCCCGCCGAAACAAGACCTCTCTGGAATCAGGATCAAACAACCTGTATGCCTTAACATCCTCACAGTAGCCAGCAAATATGAGTGGTCGGCTCTTCCTCTCCATGGCTTTTCACTGAGCATCAGGAATAAATGCCCAAGCCTCACTACCGAAAACTCAGAATGTAGAAACATCAGGCTTGACATGGGTCCAAGCCTCCTTACGAGTCATATGTCACAATGCCTTATGAGGCATCTGATTCTGAATATAATTGGCACAATTGATTGCGTCAGCCCAAAATGAAGAACTCATAGCTCGAGACTGTATCATACAATTTTCCATCTCCCATAAGGTTCTGTTCTTTCTCTCAGCAACACCATTTTGCTGAGGGGTGTAAGGGACTGTAAACTGATGTTGTAAACCATGCTTAGTGCAAAAATCTGTAAAAGCTTGATTAACATATTCCCCCCCATTATCTGTGCATATCCTCGTGATAGAAAGTCCAGATTGCTTCTCCACAAATGTCTTAGAAGTCCTGAATGAGTCAAAGACATCAGACTTGTACTTAAGAAAGTACACCCATGTACGCCTAGAGAAGTCATCAATAAAAGTGAGCACATAGCGGGCCCCTAAAAAGGAAGGAGTTGGAAAGGACATAAGATCACTGTGTACCAACTCTAGGGCTGCCCTAGCACGAGTGGCTCGACCCTTAGGAAAAGGATCGCAATGATGTTTGCCAAGGACACATCCACGACATACACCATCAGTACAAGAAATCTGTGGAAGCCCAATCACAAGTGCCTGAGTACTCATCTGCTGTAGATATCTGTAATTGACATGGCCAAAATGCTCATGCCAAAGCCTGGTCACTGAATCTACATGTGCTATAAGAGAGGAACCAATAGTTTCTGAACTCTCAAAGCCATCAAATCTATATAAGCGAGATGCAGAATCCACACTCCCAGTAGCCACAACCAAGTCAGGATCATGAAGGTCTCGAATAACCACATCATGTGGTGAGAACTCAACTATCTTACCAGAGCCAAAGTGGCAAATCTGATAAATGGATAGAAGGTTTGTCGAAATGTTAGGAACCATAAGCATATCCTGTAGACAACCACCATCTAATGAAATAGTACCTGAACCCTGAACTAAAAGTTGTGCTGAGTCACCAACTACAATATGTCTAGTGCCTATAGGGGAAAGAGCGGTGACCAAATCCTCTGTGTGTGTCATATGGCGAGAGGCACCAGAATCTAGAATCCAAGTGGATTTTGAGGACAATGCTCATGCAGAAAGAACATGACCTTTCCCTGTGGACTGTGAAGGAGGCTAAGGTGCACTGATATTATGTTGCTGCATGGCTTCCTCCAAAGCCTCTAAACATTTCCAACACCTGGAAACTAGATGTCCTTCCTTGCCACAAAAACTGCAAGGATCACCAGATTTCTTCTTAGTCTTGGAGGAAGACTCACCAGACTTCGAAGATTTTCCCTGTTTAGAATTGGACTATGGTTTTGAATCAGACTTAGGTGGTGACTTGGAGGAACTCTCACTAGCCCCTAAATCTTTCTTAGGCTTCAGTTTCTACTTCTATTTTTCTTTGGAGGATTGGGCTACCAATGCTTGGTTCTGTGAACCTAAAAGTGAATCCAACTGCTTGAGCTTAGCTTGCTCACGAGTTAGACGATCACAAAATACCTCAAAAGAAGGCATGACATGTCAAGCACCCAAGGCATCCATGGTGGAATAAAATTTCGAAGAGAAGATCTGAAATGGACCCCGAAGCTTGGAGAGAATTAGGAAGATGCACTCTATATCAGTCTTAAATTTTCCACAACCCTGCAAGATAGATCTTTGTTGTTTGAACTTCATCAGAAAGTCCTCAATGGAGGGAAACAAATTAGGTACCAAAGAAGTTAACTCAACCTCAAGCTGCAAATATTTGAACTAATTGACAGTACCAAAAATTCCATCAAACTTGGTCCAAATGGCTCAAGGAGTGAGATAACCCTCAAGATGAAACATGAGACTGTCGGAAATGTGTAAAGCCATCAATCCCATAGCCTAATCCATATTGTTCCTATGCTGCATAACCTCAAAGGCGTGAGTCAACTGAGGCTGAACCTCATCCAAACAAGACCATAACCCTCGAGACTGGAGTAGAGTCATCATGCGACCCTTCCAAGTGTGATAATTATGCGGTGTGAGAAGTTCAATAGATCTATCGGCCATCCTGTGAACTGTGCCTCAACTGCTCTGAATTTTTTTATTATTATTTAGTGGTCTTTCAGAACTAGATAGAAGATGTAGAAGGGGTTTGTTTGTTTTGTTTTGGTGTTTGTAGATTCTGGTTTTCTGATGTAAATGATAGAAAGCAAGAAAAAACACCCCCCCACAATGCAAAAATCCAATCCCCAGTACAAACTGAAAGCCAAAAAACAATAGAAAGCAGTAGATGATTGAGAAAAATCTCTGTGTACTTGAAGAATTTACTGATGAAATAGACTATAGATCTGGATAGCAATCGCAGGTAAAAAAACTTTCAAGTCAAAGTACGACGTCCGCGGGGGTTTGAAGTTCTGGCTTTTCAGATCTGCCAATGCAGACATCGGCTCATGCACGACGTTCAGAGGAATAAGGTGCAAGACTGGTAAACGATACTAGGAAGGACACCACTATGAACAACACAGAGGACACCCAAAAAAATGCCAGATCTGATGCATGCGCTTGTAAAAAATGCTAAAACAGAGGACACCCAAAAAAATGCCAGATCTAAAAACTACACCTAGAACCTCTCAAATTAGCTAAAGAATCCCAAATTTCTTTTGTCAAACCCTTGCTCCCTTTTTTCTTCAAACATGAACAAGCTATAGCAGATCCAGCTCTGATACCATGTAAGATTTGATGAAAAACAAATCTATTAAGCCCAAGAAACCTGCATGCAAAAACCTGTCACAAGGAAGAAATCTGTAGGAAACAAAACAAGAGTTTTGCTCTGACAATATGAAGAGTTTATTATCAGACTAAAAAAAGAACATCAAGAAGTGAATACAATACAAGAGATCAATCCTTATAAAAGGAGATCAAAATGGAAAGGAAAACCTAACCCTAAGGTGAGTGCATTTAATAATTAATATTAATTATTAAATGACTAATATGTGTGCATAAAGTGAAATCTTAAGAGGAGAGTAAAGTTAATTAATTACTTTACTCTAACAAAAAATGAGTATTTAGAGGTTTTGGAAAAGAAACTAGAGGAAAACATGTTGGCATCAATGTTTGTGAACCGAATTAGGGTTTTTTATGCTGGGAAGAATGTTTTTAGCAACTTTTTGATGTTTGTTGCATTTAATGTGTTTAGGGTAAAGTCGATGAAGTTTAATTTGAAGTTTGTGAACCTTCTTGATTAATTGTGCATTTGGAAAACTCAAAAGGTGCCTTGGAGCGATCTTGAAGCAAGTGTGAAGAAATTATGAAGGAATTTCGAAGAAATTGACTAAGAAATGGATAGAGAATCAAGTGGTACCATACCCTTAAAGCTGAAAGGAGTTGAATTAGAAGAATTTGATCATAGGAAGATGAAAGAAATGGAACTAGGGTTGAACAAAAGTGAATTACAGAACATCAAAACCTTAGGTATGGATTTGTGGAGTGAATTTCTATGGGATTTTGAAAAAGAGTTTATTTTTTTCTTGTTGAATTGTTTCAAGGACAGAAGTATTGTGTTGGATAGACCCTACTTAGTTATGAAGGAAGCGATCGAGGTGATTACTAGCTTATGTAGTAGTGGGGATCTTCCTGGAAAGAAAACTATAAAGTACAAAGATGTGGAGTATTTGACTAGCATTAGTAAGGACCCATGAGCTCTATTGATAAACACTCAAGGATTTTCCTATAAGGTATGTTGCATATGAAATTTCTTACAAGATCTATTTTAGAAATCATGAAGATTCCACATCGGCCATTGCTATTTATATTGCACATATGATGGTCAAGGAGAATAGGAAATTTGATTTGTGTAGCTTTTTGCTTGATAATTTTTCTAAAAATGTTTGAATGTTGGTAATATAGGGTTATCCCTTTCATTTTGGATCATTGCTAGTGTGCTTAGTGTTTTACTTTTTGTGTTCCCTACCAAGAAAAGACAATGTAGTATGGGAATTTGGGATTCCTATTGGAAAAAAAGTCTACAGATATCTGGGAGTGTTGGTAGATAATGCAAGTATGTGCAAATCTTATTTCATATCCTTGGAAACAAATCTTTGCTCTGGTATATCTACTTTGAGTTAGTTTGAGGTGGGCTCTTCGTCTAGTAAAAGATAATTAGAGGTTGTCATTGATGAATCCCCTCTGGAATCAAAGAAGAAAAAGGTTATAACTAAAGATATCATTGAAATTTCAGAAGAAAAGGAGAAAGTATCCTATGATGAAATCTAGGCTATGATAGTTAAAGGGAAGTTGAAGAAGGTTGGTGAATTATGGAGTGCAACATCTCTTATTGATAAACTGAAGATTGATGATGATTTAGTAGAATATATGCTTCAAAAACGTATTGGAGTATCAATTGTTTCTAATTTCTTACGAGAAAATATAGTTGAAGTTGTTGAGGAAAGAATGTTGCTTGAAGGTCCAGAAGGATGCAAGTTTGAAGCTTTGGTTGAAAAGAGGTTTGTTAAAGCTAAGGAGATATTATCTGAACTAATCATGGAAACAAAGAAATGCATTAAAGAAATATTTGATATTTACAACTATTTCCTTTATGGCCTACTGTGGTAGATAATTTTAGAAGTAAAATTGAAGCAATTGAAACTGAAGTGAACAACATTGGAAATAATTTTGACATCTTTGTAGACAAAGAAGGAAGAAAAGATTGAGATTCGGTGAACTACAAGTTGAGCTGGTAGTTGCACAAAGACAAAGAGATGATGTAGAGAAAACCTTTTGGTTTCTTAAGGAGATTGTTGAGGTCCAATTAAAGCATATTTCCAAAATACTTACTGATGCAAAAGATGTTGAAAGAAATAGTTCATATTGGTCACCGTCTTTTACTCTGTTGGGATTATTGGAAAGCATTTGTACAAGAATGGATTTAGCTACATTTAACTAGAAGAAATTGCATCCAATTCTTGAGGAAAGATACAAGAAAGTGTTTCATGTGAAGACTGTCATTTTTACTTGAATCCTGAGTGTTAAATTTTTGTTGTTTTTGATGTGGAAAAGGAGAAAAGGAAGAAAAAGAAGTTGATTGAAGTCCTTTTGATGAATTGAAGTGTTTTTTATGTCACCATGTTTAAACCTTTGTTTATATCAATATTTTTCCCACCCTTTGACATTGATGTCAAAGGGGGAGAGAATTAGAGTATGGAGAGAGTTAGAGAAGAGTATGGGGAGAGTTTGAAGGAGAAGTTTTTACATGTTGCCATCAATGAAAAAGGGGGAGATTGTTTGAAAAACAAAGAAGATTGACTATCTCTATAGTTTTGTGTTGTCATTGATGTCACCATGTTGTGACTACAAGATTAAGGCAGTACTTGATCTGGTATTTTGGTCTGATATCTGAACTGGTATTTGAGCTACACTCTCCAATATTCTTATCTGCATTCCCTAGTAGTTAGTAGTTGATGCTTACAGTTTTGAGAAATTATTTATGGTTGTCGAAGGTCGGTATGATCAGAATATTACGTGCTCTAGTGCTTGTATAGAATGTTTATTACTTTTTGCATTTGAAGTCTATTCCTGGCCGACTTATTGGGGTAATTGTGATACGATGAATTAATTTTGCTATGCGGATATATGTGTGAACTATTTTAGGTCCTTGCTAACATAATGTAGCATGCTGGAGGTTTGAATTACCTTCTTGAAAATATTTTGTGAATGATTGGAGTCGATAGTTGGTATCTTTGGTAAAAATGAAATACATCTAATTAGGCCAATCTAATTAATGTTTGTGGGAAAATATCAGGTATATAAATGAATATGTTGGACATTTTTCAGAGAATGGAAAGAAAGATAGAAATGAATGAAGAAGTAGAGTGTGTATGATTAATGAAGTAGCAGTAAATGAAAAAGTGAGCAAAAATAATGAAGTTTGTTGAGCCAGTCTATTGAGCATCACTAGAACTACATCAACACTTGTTAGGTGCATTATTCTCAGTTCATTTTGGCTGTGAAGCCTAATTTTCTTCTATAACTATTTTGTAGGTAGTGAGCATCCTTGTAGGTAGTAAGCCTCCCTATAAGAAATGAGCTTTTGTACTTGGATAGTGAGTCCTTTTAGGGCAGTGAGCCCTTAGCAATGAACCTTTTATTTTTAGTTTGAAACTAATTTATATTGTGAGTTAATCCTCACCATGGTTTTTCCCTCCTTGGGTTTTCCACATAAAAAATTTGGTGTTTGCTATGTTGAATTACTCTTTGTTATCTATGTTTCATGCTCATACTTAATGAAAGATAATGTGGTTATGGAATTGATATGTGTTGAATTTTTTAAGTTTGAATTATGGGACAACTGATTCACCCCCCCTCTCAGTTGTCATGCATGCTTTTAACAAAGTAAATATGAAGTGCAACATAGTAAAATAAGAGCAAAGAAGATGAATTAAAAGCCTTTCATGGGAGTTTTCACAAGCAAGACTATTTTACACACTACAAGGTAAATGGTGTTGGTTTTTCACAGAGGAGTGTAATTTTTCTATTGCATAGGTGAATGCAAGCAAAGGAAAAGTTGCAAAGGGGGACGATAGAAGAGAGAGGCTTTACATTTTGCTGATTAACGGTGGATGAAGCGTTCAGATGTCATCACTAGATCAACTTTTGGAGCTTTTCTTCTTCTATATCTTCTAATTCTTCTCTCATTGCAAAGGGTTCCAAATTTTTGTATGGGTTGGGTAGATAAAGGAATGTTTAATTTGAGTTATGAGCTAAGTTTGTAAGGTGTAATTGCTAATTTCATGAGTAAATATCAGCTAGTTTATGTAAACAATTCATAAATGTCATCAAATTGTCTCCATCTTTATACATTTTTAGTCATATAAATTCAATAATACAAAGTATGTTTGAGTTTTTCATCTTAGTTTCCCTGATATTTTGTTATGTGTTCATGGTTCTATTTCAAGGAAGTAGTTAAATTACTTTGAGTAGATAATAGTGATTTTAAGTGTGTAGGGTGGATTTGGTAAGAATAATTTGATTGACAATAGGAGTGGATCTATTGGTTTAATGCATTAAAAATTTGAATCCACTGGTTGAAATCCATTTGCTGATGAGATTCTCTTTATACATTTGACTCCATGGCCCAAAATTAGGCACTAATATGTTATTCAACTTAATGCATCTCAAAACAAGTTTAAATTAAAAATAATTTTAAATCCTTGTTGTTTGGTTGAGGTTTAGTGTTGAGTTCCACTTCCCAATTGTTGAGTAATTGTTGATGTACCAAGAATTTAGCTAGATTTGAAGTTGTTAGTACTTTCTTTGATATAATTGAATTGGGAATTATCTAATATAAAAAGAAATGAATATGCATAATTGCATTAAAGTCTTTAGGCATCGTAGAGGTTGGCCCACCTCTATCTTGCAGAGCCAGAAGTGTAGGAGATTTTAATCTTTGACTAAATCTTGTCAATTAGACAAATCCACCATTGAGTCTAATTATTAGAAAGTGGCTAGTCTATAGGATTCATTAGACTAGTTGATTTGGAACACCAATAGATCCCATGGAAGGGTTGATAAATGAAAAAAAATACGTCTAGTACATGTGGTGTAATGCCAAAAAGGTGGCAAGAGAATCTATTATAGGCTTGATAGGTTCTATGAAAATAGAGACTACTTTACCTTTGAGCCCCTTCAAGATGGTAAAAAAGTTATGGTCTACCCCTATACACTGTCAGACCATCACCCCATCAAAGCTCACATTATTCTAAATAATTCTAGAAGGCAAGTGCATAAAGGAAAAGGCAATATCATCCTCAACACCAAGCTACTAAAGGATGAGGAATGTAGAGGTGCAATTAACACCTTAAGAAAAATTAACAAAAAATGCTTAAAGTACTCAATCCTATTGAAATATGGAATCAAAATGTGGAGGGGTGGAAGCTCTTGTTTCAGATCATTGGTAAAAAAAAGGGCATTGGACTCTAGAAAGCAAGAAAACTAGCTCCAAGAAGAGTTGGGGTTGAAACAAAAATCCAAGAGGATCCTCATAATGACTCCCTATATGATAGAATCAATGTAGTCAAAAGCTCCTTGAGAAGCCTTCAAACTAAAAAAATCCAAGGCCTTAAGGTTAGATCCAAATTGAACTAGCTTAGTTGTGGTGACAAGGGTTCAAGGTTCTTTTTCAGGTACATTAGAGAAAAAGGAAAAAATGAGCAAATTGGCCAAATCTACCACAATGGAACTAAGAGGAAATCATGGAACAATTCCTCATCTTCTACAAAGAACTTTTCCAATCTGAAGGCAATAAGGGAGAATGCATTATTTTCAAGGATACAATCAAAAAGATAATTCCCACTAAGATCTTCGAAGAATATTCCTTTGACCTTTCAAAGCCTATATCCATGGAGGAAATCAAGAAGGATATTAGTGGAATGAGAAATGAAAAATCTCCTAGACTGGACGGTCTCTTTGTTGAGTTTTATAAGGAATTTATTGACTGGATTAGTGATGATCTACATTAGGTTTACATGGAATCCATAAGAGGGGTTCACTTGGTAAGATCATAAATAAGGGGCTTATCAAGCTCCTCCCTAAAGAAGGTGACAAAACAATGATAAATAACTGGAGACTAATCACTCTCTTAAATGTCTCATATAAGATCTTGGCCAAAGTAATGACCAATAGGATTGCTAACATTCTTCCCAAGTTCATAAACAACACACAGATAGGTTTCATCAAAGGTAAATACATTTTGGAGAACTTGATAACTAGTTGGGAGGTAATGGAATGGGCTAGAAATGGCAACCATAACCCATCCAAGTTGAACATTGCTAGACTTTGAAAAACCCTCTGATAGAGTAGAATGGTCCTTCCTCAAAATGACCCTAGAGACCTTTGGTTTTCCATAGAATTTTTTCAGTATGGTTGATACACTTTTGAAAGATTCTACTGCTCAAATTGATAATAATGGCTCAAAGGATGAAACACTCTCCCTTGAAAGATCCATTAGTCAGGGGTTCCCCCTGGCCCATACCCTCTTTTTTATTGCCTCTAATGCTTTACACTACCTCCATAGAGACTCCTCATACTCACCCAAGGTCAAGGGCCTAACCTTACCTGATCAAAATGAACTCCTCAATATCTAATTTACAAATGACACTACCCTCTTTGTTGATTTGGAGGAAGTGAACCTAGAAAACCTAATGAGCAAGCTCAACTTACTATGTTTAGCTTTAGGTGCAAAAAATTCAAAAATGAAATCTACTATGCTTGGCTAGTATGGGGCCCCTCTTAATTGGTTAAAGAATCTTGACTTTTAGTGGGTTGGACCCCATAAATAAGTAAGATACCTTTTGATTCCATTCTCAGTCTTCCCCAACCTCAAGGAAATGTGGCTCTAGATCAAAGGAAAAATATATAAGAAACTTGGTAGTTGGAATAGACAATACCTTTCCCTTTCGAGAAGGCTCCACATGTGCCAAAAAATCATGTCCTCATATATTGTCTACTGTTCTTATGTTTGGTTCTTTAGTTGTTATCAAGTGATGGAGGTTCAAAAAAATATCAGGCAGTTCATTTGGTCTGATGGGAAAGGGAAGAAGAAGTTACACTCTGTTAAGTGGGATTGGTGTTGTTTGGATAAGATACATGGAGGTCTAGGAAAAAAACCTAAGGAGGCATGGTACAACTATTGCTACAAAATGGATTCTAAATGCTTTGAGTGGAAATGAACCTTGGAAAGTACTAATAAGAAATAACATTGAGAAAGTTGTGCCCAAATTGGCAAAATCTTGGAAAGCTCTATTCTTCAATGATCTCCTTATTACAAAACACCAAATTATACCTACAGGGTTAGTTGCCTTCAAAAGCATTTGGAAAGCTTGGAAATTTGTTAGATCTAATATTTAGTTCCCTCTCTTTCTTTTATCACAATTCCAACTTCTTCCACCCCACCAGGTCCATCTAGTGGAACCTTGAGCATAATGAGAAACCACTAGCCCTCCTTCAGGGGTTCTCAGCCAAAAAATGGGCCCATGTTGGTATTAATACTTTCAAGAACATCCTAAGGGATGGTAAGTTGGTGGATTGGTTAACTTAAAGAGTACTTTAACCTTCCTCAATTCAACTTTAGAACCTACTTGGTGCTCAAAGAGGCATGTAAAGATCTTCCTCTTAATCCAAAGAGAAAAGGTAATTTCAATACTCCAATTGAGTTTAATTGGATGGGTAGTACCCCCCTGAATGATGTCAAAACCATAATTATTTATAAAGAGCTAATTAAGTTCAAGGCCCCCATGGATTACTTGAATCATATCTAGCATGCTAATAAAGAAGATAAGTTTTGGCTTAAGATTTTTACTTCTCTCTGGTATGATAATGTGGATGCAAAGAAATAATTTTTTAGATGGTTAATGTTGTTACAAAAATTACCATTTAAATTGAATCATACTGATATTAACATCTATGCTATTTGCAGAGTGCTTGAAACAATTTTTCACATCCTTTTTTACTGTCTATTTGCAACTATTTGTTAATATTTAGCTCATTCTTTGAAATGAATGAAAAAGTAAAGCGGATGCTAATTTTATTTGGGAATGAGCTAAATATTAACAAATAGTTGCATTTATTCTGGTATATCTTATCTATTGAAATTCTATGGTTCATTTGGAGGACAAGAAACAAAGATAGGTTTAATGGAAACTGAAGAATACTCACCGAGTCTTCTAAAAGACTCACACTCTTTCATTGTGTTTCAGGTTACAACTACAATGGTAATCTCAGAGAAGAAGTTTTTGAATCTCCTCAAGGATGGTTTTGTGCTACCAAGTCAAAAAGAAGTGGATTTTGGTCATGTCTGGTAGCAAGGATAGCCTAGCATAGTAGTGTTCATGAAGGCCTTTGATGCATTCCACAAGGAGGTTAAGGAGAAAGAGCACAAGGCCCAATAGGAACCCAAGAACTCCAAGCTACACACAAATGAGAATCAATAAATTGACGAGGATTTCTCGATTGAAGGACTTGATGTAATTGCAACTTTAGCTAGCTAGAAAGCTACAAAATCTAGTAACAAAATTAGAAACTTCCAAATTGGTCTCTAAGAAGCTACTACAAATGTTCTTCATACATAAATTGGACACCACTTTTAGTGTATATAAATTGTATCTCTTTTTGTTTAAACTATATGTCCCCTATATAATCATGTAAATCCTATAACTGCATCTTTTATCAGCCCATAGTTGGGGGATGCTATGTATATTTTGGTTCTAAAAAGCTGAACTATTCTACGGTATAGGAATACCCTTGTGCAAATAATGTAGCTAAAAGCTTAAACTATTATACTCCATCCCCCTTGCTCTCTAGTTCCTCTTTTCTTGTAGGCTAGTTTGCTTTCTGTAGCTTTTTATTGAATCAAGGGGGATGGAGTATAATAGTTTAAGCTTTTAGCTACAACAAAAACTTTGCTACAAGAAATTTTAATCACACCACCACCACAAATAAAATCCAAAAGCTTCATAAACACTTATAGGCATCGACAATTACATCTCCAACATTTTATACTCCATCCCCCTTGCTCTCTACTTCCTCTTTTCTTGTTATTCCTCTATCATTTTCTTCATTTTACCTTACTTTTTCCATCCCCAAACCTAGGCATTACAAATTCCTTCTAGAACCTGCCATCTTCAATCATGTTCTCTCTATTTTTGGTAGCCCCTTCCTCCATACTTCTCTGTGAGGGGGAAGATGATAGAAATTAAACAAGATCACACTACAATTGAAATTAGGATCTAAGCTAAGACCAAACATAAGAAATCTAAAATCCTATCCTACACATACAAAATGAAACTAAGCTAATTGAACATACATTAAGAAACCTATGATTATCAAAATGAATGCAAGTAATAAGCACCGATTTACCATCCCGTAGTGGAGTGTATTCACTTGATGTTGGATTGTTCTAGTCACCACGAAGCCTCCAAAGTTCACATGCAAAATTTGGATGAATGATGCTTGGTTGATCAACAAAGTTTGAAGCTCTATCAATGGTGATTATGACAGCACTTTGTTGCAAAAGTATGTTGATTCTCCGATCCATATTTGTGAGGAGAGAGGTTTTTTATATAGGAAATGATATTTTGAATAAACAATCAGGATTGCGTTGGAGAATATCCAAATCAACGGTCAACATGTGATGAGAGGATTTAAACATGAGAAGATTGTGCAAAGTTGATTGCATAATTTGGGTGATTGAAGAATAGATTGGCTAGTCAAGGTTTAGTTTGATCAGTCAAGATTTGATTGATCAATTAGCAATTAATTGATTTTAGTTAGGAAATAGATTGACCAGATAGCAATTTAGATTGCTTACTTAACAACCCATGATTTTCTTAATCAGAAAGTGGGTGAGGAATATTAATTAATTGATTTAATTAATTAATTCCCTTTTGGAGTTGATTTTTTGATAAATGATTTGAATAGTTTTATTTAATTATTAAAATTGTGGAGGGAAACAGTTATAATTAAATTATTATGATTTAATAATTTAATCAATTTAGGGGAATACGGTGAATTGGTGACAATCAAATAATTGGCATCGTTTGACTAATTAGGACAAAATAAGATTAGATTAGGAATTTATTAAATAAATGTAATTTATTTAATTGGTCAAAATGATGAAACATGAATTAATCAAATAACATTGTATTATTCGATTAATAGTAGAATTAGGGTTTCGTATATTGTTTGATGTTGTGGGATGATCATTTTGGGTGTGATCATGGGATGATTCTAAGATGTTTCGAGACATTTCGAGATGTCCTAAGTTGATTCTGAGATGTTCTGAGACATTTTGGGTTGATTCTGAGTTGTTTTGGGACATTTCAAGTTGATTTTGAGATGTTACAAGACATTTTGGGCTGATTCTGAGTTGTTTTGAGACATTTCAAGTTGATTCTAAGATGTTTTGAGATGTTTTAGGTTGATTCTAAATTGTTTCAAGACATTCTGAGTTGATTCTAAGATGTTGCAAGATGTTTTAGGTTGATTCCAAGTTGTTTCAAGACATTCCGAGTTGATTCCAAGATGTTTCGGGTTATGATAGGTGTTATGTTAATTTTACATGTCTGCATTTTGCCCCTCTTTGATACAAAGTACTAGTTGCTTTGTTTCAAAGAGTCTTGTTTTTAAGATCAATTTTTTGAAAAAAAATTATGCCCCACTGTGCCCCAGTGTTTCATGGAATGATGGTAGGACTCTATGTTGCCCCCTCGAGGTTGGACAAAAATTTCAAGTTTTGAGGCCAGGCTCACGACTCTATTATATTCCAATTCCAATGTGTTTAGTTTGAAGAATTAGATTTATAGGTCTTTCATTTCTCATTTTGATGTTTCTGAGAGCTTGTAGTTTGAAAGTAGGAAGGTTCCCCAATTAGAAATTAGGGTTTCTTGAGGTTTAATATAGGCAATTAGTCTTCTAGTTAGCTCATTTCTTCTTTGATCCTTTTGCTAATTCTTGTCTCTATATTTCCCATTCTGTAAGTTTTCAAGGAGAAATGCTGAGATTTGAGGGATCCCCACATTGTTCTGAGCTTGTTCTAGAGATTGGACGGCCTTTAGGCATTGGTGGCCTAGTATGTACCTTCTCACTTTTTCTTTTGTCTTGTTTTGTTCTCATTGTGTGTGTACTAAGTTTCCCAAGTCAAAAGCAAAGTTTTTTGATTTCTAAACATTCTCCTCAGTTTCCTCGCATTATCTAGTTGAAAACCCCCACCTTTGATTGATATCCACACCTTTGACTGAAATCCATGCCTTTGATTGAAACCCTCACCTTTGTTTCAAGAATTTGACATGAAAGCTCGCCTTTGACCAAAAAGATCACTTTTGATTGTTCTAGGTTCTTAATTCTTACCTTTGATTGAAATCCACGTCTTTGACTAAAATCCATGCCCTTGTTTCCTCACCTTTGGTTGAAAATCTCACAATTACATGAAAATATCACTTTTTCTTGGTGATTTATGAGCATTTTCTCAAAACCCTTTCATTTGACTTTTCCTGTTGCATTTGACTTTAGCATAAATTCTCGAAACCCTAGCATGTATTTTTTTGTCATCCTAAATGTCCTTTTTCATTGTGTTTTGTGTCATTATGTTTCATTTACCCATTTAGAGTGAAACCCTAACATTGTGGATTTAAAATGATTGTAGGTTGGCCTCAGAGTACTATAACCAAGGGAGAGACATCCTCAACACTTTTTTTATCCTCTTGCCCATTTTGGTGCATTGGAGCAATATTTTTTTGATGTTGTGGGACTATGTTACATTTTCTACATGCCTCCTATCATGACCCATACCATGATGACATTGCACTTGTGGAATGGTGGTATTCAGGGACATCCTCGTTTCACTTGCCAACATGAGGCTACTATTATTCTTGAGGATGTTTAGAGGATACTTTATCTCCCTATTCATGGAGAGTTGGTTACATACCATATTCGATGCAGTACCTGTGCTATACAACATGTGTTAGATGTTCAACACTTGGAGGTACACCAGTCAAAGATTGAACTGTTTGAGTTTTTTGACAGTGCAGATCCTATTTTGTTGGTCTTATGTAGTTTGATTTCAGGACTAGTTGTTCCTGATAGACGAGGTCAACAGTTTCCCATTGGTTGGGGAGTGTGTATCGAGAGTATGCTTGAGCATGGTATGAGTATGATCGGGGTCCATGTCTTCTTGCCCACTTATACAAAGATATGTACGAGGTCATGTATCAGAGCGAGAAATGTATTTCTACAGGTTTTTTGCTCTTGCATGTTTGGGCGTGGGATCATATTGCAGTTACTTGACCAGATGGGATACATGATCATGATCCTAATAATCCATTTTCCTATGGATATGGGGATTTCGTGCACTATACCTTTCTTGGGGATCTTCCTTATTGACGCCAAGTTTTTGATGATATGCCCAGTTTTGTGTGGAGACCCTGTTTGGGGTGCGATGCCTAGTTAGAGGATTTAGATAATATTTTCTACTATTGACAGACCTGTTGGTTGCTTGGTTTTTCTCATATTGTGCTAGAGCATTACTTACCAGATCGAGTATGTCATCAGTTTGGGGAGAGACAGGGTTGAGTTCCTAATGCTTATGAGGCTCATTTTGGTCAGACGAATCGGGAGGTTCATGTATGGGGTCTCCAACCAGATATAGATATTGTTGTTTCTGAGTTTGGAGCACTTGTCCTAGTTGATTGGGGTTGGCTAGTTGGTCTAGCAAATCCAAGTACTTCTCATGATTATGATGAGTGGTGGGCATGATGCAAGCCATTGAGAATCATTGTTCCTAGGGGTGATCCTACTTTGGGAAGATAAGATATTATAGGTTGTTGTGGGGAGCGACAATGTATTGAGGTCCTCATAGAGCAGTTGGATAGAGCTCTCATGATGGGGCATAGGGTGGTCAGGATGAGCACCCACCTCAGGTGCAGGGTCATAGACAGGTTTCTAGTCCTCCTTCACAAGCTAGGGATGGAGACACACTGTTAGCTCAGATGATTGTTGCTAGAGATGTAGAGATAGTGAGACAATAGGTTGCAAAGGCTCAAATAGATATTTTGAGGGTTGAGCGAGATAGCGAGAGAGGTTGACGGTATGCTACAGAGGCTCTTGTATAGTTGCTTACTATAGAGAGAGATAATCTCAAGGCATATCATGATCATTATTTGCAAAGGTCCACCTACTATTAGACTCTATATGTGGTTGTCATTCCCAAGGTTGCTCGACGTCCACAATTCAGAGAGCCTAGTGCTATGAGCGATGGTGGTGATGGTGCACTTGGTGGTGCAAGTGATAAATCTGTGAGAAACCAGATCATGTTTTTGATCTTTAGGGTTCTATCATTCCTGTCGGGGTCTTACTTTTTGTACTTGTTCTTCATGTTGTTTATTGCTTAGAGGCATATTGTAGACATGGTTTTGTATATATATATATTTGTATATCATATCACACTTATGATGATGTATGTTTATATATGGTGTTGATATGAATGAATTCCCCATACATTATATTTTATTGGTTTATTATCATCATGATGTGTATTGACGATATTGTGGATGCAAAATGGTACTAATGTTATTTCTATGCAAGTTTTATGTAGAAGAAATGTTGATGATTTGATATAAAAATGATGTTAATTAGAGGGAATATTGATGATGGACAAAAATGTGATGTTAATTAGTAGAAATATTGATGATGGATAGAAATATGATGCTAATTAGTAGTTGATGAGTTGATTTTGCTTTGCTTTAGAGACTTCGTAGTTTAAACAATCCTTTTTTGATGTAGCAAATAAATATGACGCACTAGGGTATTAATGACCAAGTTGAATTTTGTATCTATTGTGCGGACTTTGACTCTACAAACAACGAGTATTTTTGCTCATACTAGACATACAAAAGCCCTGTTAGAGTGTATAGTTGAGAAGCTTAAAAACATGTTGGACTAGAAACACAAGAGGTATTAAGAACCTAACATGTCACTATTACATGAAATGTTCCAAAGATGAATTTCATACACAAAACAAAGCAAGTATTCTCCATAGTAGTATAACAGGACTATCCACAAAAAACAAACCAAAATGAGCCCATTCCTTCTTTTCTAAATACTTATGGAGATCCTCGAGAGATCCTAGGAATGATTCAATAATGTAAATCACAAAAAATAAGACAAGAAAAAGATAAAACCATGTTGCTATATCACTTGTCATATCTGTTTGGGGTGGGTCTATTATCCAATATTGATTATGTCTATTGTAGGAATGGATCCGTTAAGACATATCTCAGGATGTTGTTGGGTCTTGTCAAAAAGATATGTATTTGATACTTGGATTTGTTTTAGCTTGTTTTACAATTAAACTCTTCTGTGATTATGTTTACTTTGTTTATTTTGTTTGTTTTGTCAAAGGGTGAATGCAATGATTTGTTTATTATGGATGATGTTTTATTGTAGATTTTTATGGACGAGATGGGTCTTTTTTATTTTTCTAAATTTTATTATGATGTTTTTTTTTGTTTTTAGGGGACTAACCTATGGCCTCAAAGGCTCATCAAAGATAATCCTTGCATACATTGTACATACAAAGGCTCATAGTTTGCTTGGTTTGAGTGTTTTTCACCTTTTCTATTTTGTGAATGTTTTTTTATCTTTGTATTTTTTTATTATTTTTGGATTTTAAATTTTTGACTAAGTTGAAATAAAGCTTGTTAGAAACCTAAGGGGATTGACTTAGGGTCTCAAAGGCTGATAAACCTTTCCTACATTGTACACATAGAGACCACATAGTTTGACCATTTGGCTCAAAGGATAAACTATTTTTGGGTAAACAACATTGATAATCTGGATTGATATTCCACTTCTTTGTCTAGAGGATATGTTGTGGGAAATATACTTGAACTAGTTGTGAGGTTCAAGCAAATGTTGATATATTAGACTGTTTGAGTGAAGGAATAACCCCAAGATGTTGTTTTGTTTTTGATGTTTTTCAATTTTTTTTGTCTTTTGTCTTTTGTTGTTTTCTAGACATTTTTGATCTTTTGTTGTTTTATGATGTTTTTGATATTTTTTTCTATTTTCTAATTTTTATTTTATTTTTTTGCTATTTTAATGACCATGATAGGATGCTCAAAGATCTAACTCATGACCAGCCTTTTGAAACTGCCCCCACTTGTAGACAAGATGACTTTCCTTAATCAATGACAAGTCATGGTTGGATACACCATTTTATTATGAAATGAATAGGTGGATGCTATGGATAGTATCGATAGATAATGATGCAAGTTTTATTTAAACATAGTGCATGTTTGCCAGGTTTTCACTACAATACCTATTCTAGGAGTGCCACAAAGTGGTTTTCACTTAGAGAATGTCTTATTTCTCTTTACTATTTTTCTTGCTTCTTTTTTTTTTTGAATTTTTTTTGAATTTTTTTTTTTTCATTTTATGGATTTTTACTCTTTTCCTGGGGTGTAAGATATTTAGAACTAGGATTGATATTTCACTTTGTTTTTTGAGAGGATATGTTGTGGGAAAGCTTACTTGAACTAGCTATAGGGTTCAAGTAACTATTGATATCTTAGAAATTTGGAGTTAAGGAATAATCCACGTTGTCAGTATCTTTGAAGGTTACATTGGTAGTGTGTTGGGGTATACCTTGTTGTTGGGCTGAATTAGGAAGGGTACCATGTGGTACACCTCGTTGTTGGAATGAACTATTTTGAAGGTTACCCTGATAGTGCGTTGGTGGTATACCTTGTTGTTGGTATCTTTGAAGGTTACCTTGGTAGTTCGTTGGTGGTATACCTTGTTTTTGGGATGAACTATTTTGATTATTTTTATTTTTACCCTCTTGCTTGGGGTGTAAGATATTGAAAACTAGGATTGATATTTCACTTTGCTTTTCTAGAGGATATGTTGTAGAAAATCTTAATTGAACTAGCTGTAGGGTTTGAGTAATTGTTGATATATTAAATTTTTTGAGTGAAGGAATAATCCATGTTGTGTTAGTTAATAGATTTTTCCTTCAAAAATGAATGAAAGAGAATGACTCAGAATTCCCAACAAGAAGAAGAAATAGTACTAAAAGTGGAGTCACTTGAAATGGTATTCACAAGTGCTCTCTGTTAGTACTATTTTTTCTTCTTGTTGGGCATTCTGAGTTGTTTTCTTTCATTCATTTTCGAAGGACAAATATGTTAACTAATAGATTTTTGGTGATTCCGCTAGGGAAGAAGTGGTTGGTGCTTTGTTCCCTCAATTTGAAGGTGCCTCCCCGAGGATGGAGGCTAGCGACTATGTGTTTATAAAAAATATTTGTGATAGAATAATTCTAGTGTGTATGTCATGGCCTTGGTAGCATCCCAGCCATGGAGAACTCAAATTGGACCCTTGGCTTTGCCCCAATACTCAACCTTGCTTGAAAGATCAAGAAAGCACTTTCCAAAGTTTGTTGGAGATAAAACACAAGATCCTAAAGATCATATCGAAGCATTCATGGTTTCTTGTGGGATTCTTGGAGTTCAAGGAGAAGATGTGTTTGTACACGTATTTTTTGAAAGCCTCATTGGAGACGCTATGAAATGGTTTTAGAACTTGGAGTATGGATGCATTACTAGCTAGTATAGTTTGAAGGTGAGGATTCTTGGAAGATTTAAGCCTACAGTTGATATATATACATTGCTGATTCAATTTTTCCAAATAAAGAAGAAAAAAGGTGAATCTATTAGAGAGTTTGTGGAGAAATTTAATCAGACTTTGAAAAAGATTCCTCAAAATGATTAGCCAAATGAAAGTATTCAGTTATGTGTATTTAGTGCTACCATGGACCCATAAGTTAGTTTTCATTTGAAAAGAAGTAAAGTACAAAATTTGGAGGTTGCACAAACAATGGTTGTTGAAATTGAGGATGATTTGATTTTGTCTAAGTTATTTAAAGAAAAGGAATGTATGAATTATTTTAATGCAAAAGTTTCAAATTTTGAAATAGCTTTAAATCAGAATTTTTATTCAAAAAGGAAACCTCTATTGCAAAAGAATCTTGTTAAAGAAAGAGAAAGAAAAATCTCTCCTATATCCTCTCATCAAAATCTAGTAGTACTTGATAAAGCAAGCATCCCAACACCTTTTTCTGCAAGAATTTATTATTTACATGATGAAGATGAAAAGTCAGAGCCTGTCTTGACATGAGTACAAACTAGCAATATTGAACCATCCTACAATTCATCAGTAGATTCTAATATTACTTTTATTCCTAGTTGGTGCTTGGACAATTTGAAAGAAGACTTCTTATGTGGAATTGAAGATGAAAATGGCCACATCACATAAGTTGGGATAGATGCATTCACTTGCAGCTCTGGTGACATAAAAGAAGGTATGAATACATGATCATTTGTAGCTCTCAATAGGAAGCATGAAGATTTTAAGAGCTCATTTAATGCACTATATTTTCCTGTGGAATTTTTCAAAGCTTCAAGAATAAGAGATAATCCTATTTTTGAATTTTTTGACCCTTTTGAGGTAGATTGTATGAAGCCATTTATTTTTCATTCTAATAATGGTGTTGAACAAAATGAGTATACTTTTAATAAGTTTGGGATGAACCATCAAGCTAAAGATAATATTTCACGTGAGGAAAATGTTTTGCTTCAAGGAGATAAATTTCCAGCCAGTAAGAATGCAAAAGTTGGGGCATTGGACAATGATGAGATTAATAAATAAAGGGTGTTTTTACTGATAATGATGAGCCATGTATTCCTATGAGTATCCCATTTGAATTCACAGAAAGAATAAATCATGTTCCAAATATTTTTGATGAAGGATGGTTGTTTGGGCATGATTGTGTACTTACAAAGTTCCTACAATCTATCAGTTGGATGTCTCATACCATAGCAATCACACAGTGGTGATTACTCCCAACCTCATTATGTAGCCACAACTCTCTTTTCCACAATGGGTCCTATTTCTCTTAGCCCGTGAATGGCTTTGCATGAATATCGGGCTCTCTGGAAGTAGGGTCTTATGACCATGTACATAGTAGAATTTTTTGGTGTGTCAGTAGTGTAGTTTCCTTTCCTTTCCTATTTTTCCCTATTTTTGGTTTTCCTTGGCTCCTTGCATTCCCCTACTTTTTCTTTTGACTCCATTTCCCAATGGACTTGGATTGGTCTACCACAATGATTCTAGATTTCTCTGCATTTTACCAAAAATATAGTCCCCATTTGGAGCCAATGTTATCCCCCAATTTGAACATTGAAAATTTTCAAATTTTAGTGCATTTCCTTTACACACCCTCGAGCCTACCAAATTGTAAAAATAATTAAATTTGAAATTTCATGTGAGCTGATGTAAATTCCTCTTATAGACGTGATCCTAACCCTATTTCACACAATATGCCAAACTTTCATGCCAAATTATTTCTTCATTTATGAATTTGAATCCTTACATTTTCCAGTCCGTGATTCACAAATGGAGCAAAAATCTAATATCCGTGTTGCTGGAAATTAAATTTTTTCTAGGTTATGTTCTACATTGTCTAATTATCTTGTTGTCCAATTTTTGCACAAAAAAAGCTATTATGAGGAAGTTATCAAGCTTTATGTTTGGGTTCTGAGTTTGTTTACAGAGTTAAAATTGAATCTTCAAGATATCCTCAAAGTTGGAAAAGTAAATTATTTTGAGGACAGTGTTATTCTCAAATCTGGTGGGTTCGAGAGTTCAATGACTTTATTAAAGTAAAAAAGTATTTCTAAAGTCTTTTTATAAAATTTGAAGTACTTTATAAACAACAAATATTTTATTTTCGAGATCATAAAGTCTTTAGAACCCCCGTAATGTAAAGTTCAAGAGTTAGGAAAAATGTTGATTAATTGACTCTCTTCATAGTCAGGGGTTTTAAACTTTCTAGAACTCCAAAAGGGATTGAAACTTTGGTTCTAAAGTTCTCACTACTCCCGACCACTTGACTCCTCTACCAACATAAACATGATGGCTCTCAAACTCAGAATGTAGTTATTGTAGGTTATGAACAAATGTTTTAGTTGGAAAATCTATAGAATCTTTCAATCGGTAGATGTGCAGCCAGATCCTGCGACCTCCTTCAGCTTCTCCTTTCTCTGTTCCCGCACCATACCAAAGGAGTTTCTGAGCAGGGAAGGATGCAAAGTAAAGGTTGAGATTTTCCAAGAACTTCATAGGTCATTCTTTTCATCATTCAGATTGCAACGACTTCTTGGAAATTCATGCAAAGATCATATGGACTGAAGTTTCTCTTTTATAAATTCTAGTTGGGAAGGTAAAACTTTAGAGGGGTGTTCCTTGCTACAAGTAATTATTTGTGCTTGCTCTATACATCCTATATCATGTGTTGTTGTGTTGGAAGGCTTGGCAAGGAATGTTAACTGTTTGATGGATTCCTCTAAGAAACATTGTCTTTCCAAGCACAATTGTTTGTAGCATATACCTCAAAACATAAAACCAGACTCCACAACATATGCCAACATTCTCACAGTTAATGGGAGCCCTCGAGCTTTCAATTATGGATGTCCATCAAAGCTGAGAGAAGTGGTAATTTTTGCTAGATATTATAATGCTCTGATTGACATGTACGCACAATGTGGAAGCTCCTTCAAAGGATGTGCATTAGATGAATTTGTTGAGAAGGCATTGGAAACCTTCATGGTAGGTGTAGAACCAAAACCCACAGCTCGTTGGGAGTTAGGAACAAGAAAAATGCAATGATTGCAGTTTATTCACAGGATGGATTTGTTGATAATTTTTTTACAAACTTTGATACAATTTACAAGTTAGAAACTGAATTCCACAACCTTTTTCAGCATACTTGCAGCTCGTGCCAATATAGGAGCCATCATGGAGGGTGCGATCCAATAAAGGCCGAAAGGAATGTTTCCATTTGGTGTAGGAGCACCCAAGCTTCTTAAGGAACACCTGAGAGGTCAGGAGGTTGCAGGGGTCAAGAAGACCTATCAATCCTGTCAGAGCATCAATTATGGTATCTTGGAGCCTATAATGGCATTTGGCATGGATGAATGTAATAAGAGAGTCAACTGTCCTAAGGGTCCTGATAAGGACCCTAGGACCAAAATGCAATATAAATGGGACAGTCATGTTCTAGGGGTTTAAATAGTGATCTAGTGCTTAAATTGTGTCAAATAAGGTTGGAAATTAAGAATCCAATAGTTTTTAGATAGTAGGGTTAAATAAATTGCAAGTTAGAAATTCAAATTTTTGAATTCCAATTTGGGCGGGTAAAGAGGTTTTAGGAGTTTTAACAATAATTATGTAAACTAATCAATCCAAAACAGTTTGAGAAGTTGGGGAAAGGTTATTCAAGGCCATGGAAGTCATTTGTACAGAGTTTGATCAATTTTTGAAGTGGTTGTACGGACTGCTATAGGAAATAGTGAAAAAAATACAGTTTTCTTGCAATTTCTTGAGTCTTTTTGATGATCTACTAATTTATATTGAATTTTTGTTCCATTAGATGATATGAGGACTTGTATTTGCATGTATTCAAACCTTTGAATGTCCTGATAAACATTATTGGCCAATTTCTTGTAATATATAGTTGACTGTCCTCAAGAAAGTGCTATTTTTCATTGATTTTGAGGGTTTTTATGGATGATTGATCCATTTCAAGGTAGAATGCTGCTGGAACCTTTGAAATGGATCATTCCTAACATGTAACATATAAATTTAACAAGCTAATGTGCAGGAAGGAAGAATATCAAGGTGTACACTAAGTTGTTAAAGGGAAAAGTGCATGAAAATGGGGGCTAAGGTATAGCAGCAGGAGATTTTCCTTAATAAGGGGAAATTTTTTGAGTTTGGATTGATTTATTATGTTGGTCTAATGGTGAAAAGTCAAAGAGATGGATTTGGAAGTGTTTGGAAGGCCAAGATCCAAAAAGCCCTAGTTTTGAGGCAATTTATGGAGGGTTTTGTGTTTGAGCATGTTAAGGGTGTCATAGAAGACTAAAAGCTTGAAAATCCTTGGTTTGGGGATGTTTTAAGAGACTGTTGAAATTTTCATGGTCAGGGGTTGAGTTTAGAGAGGGCTTGCTTTGAAAAAGAGGGCTAATTAGGCCTAGTTTTTGAGAAAACAACAGATTTTGGTTGGTGTGCTCCAAAACAAGTTCCATCAGGGATTTTATATGTTGTTTTCCATCATAAAACACAACTTAATCAATCACTAGATTGGATGTTCATTTGGGAAGTTTGAGAGAAAAGTCAAAAATCCTTCGCTAGAGGCCTAATTGGGCTAAAATGCTACTTAAGGTGCAAAGATGAGTTTTGTCTAAGACAGAGGGTTAGGGATTGAAAACCATTCAAGACAAGTTTGTTTGAGTCTCTTAAGAGCATTCCTAGGGTTGGGGTCCATTGAAGAAGGATTTGATTCATGAGTGAGCTATTTAGGCTTTGTCTCCATTAGGGTGCCTGGAAGAGTGGTTGAGATTGCATCTTGCAAACCTTGAGAACTTTATGTTTCTTTCAAAGTCCTAGACCCTCTGCATCACCATTTGAGGCATGAAGACAACTTAGAGGAATAATCACTTGATACAATAAATTAACATTGGAGCCCATGATTATGGATAAAACAAATCTTCACTATGAGGCCCATGTTGAAATTCTAGAGGGAAGTTAGTGAAACTTACTAGAATGCTTCTAGATGGATTACAATTGCAAATTAATCACTTGATGATAAAAGATCTGTTGGGTTAGGGATTCTAATCTTTTGATGGTGGAGCTTAATGGAGATTGGTGGAGAAATTAAGAGGTACACCGGTCCTAAACCATGTATGAGTTGCTCATTACCATTGAGAAAGAAACATTTCATACATATTTTCAAACTACTCTGAGGCAATCAATGAATTTTTTGAATACAATTTTTAATCAGAGTGTCACATCTATGTCTCATCATCTATCTATGGTCTTTGAACACCTAGTTTGTATTCAAGAACTAGAAGAAAATTATAACTTGCCATCTCCAACTTCTTCATCAAATGAGCTTGTGTTTCAAATACAAAGTATCATGGGTTTGGGAGGTATATTTTGCTCTTTCCTTGATTGGTCTACAGTTAAGCTTATTGATGTTTGTTGTCTAGAGGTATTGGATAGCAAAGTGGCTACATTAAGCCTATCAAATTCTACTTTTTCTATCTTCTACAGTCTCCATAGTGATTGAAACTGAGACAAAATATGAATTGAAAAGACAGCACATGGAACATGAACAAATGTAATTGCCAGACATTTGTCATTAATTATTTGCAAGTATCATACTTTGGGATTTGGAGAGTAGTAATTTCTTTCTTGACAAGTGGATGGAAACTCAAAATGAAGTCTCTGGCAAGATGACCACTTCTCTAAGATTTTGAGCCACATGATGACATTATGTTTATTGATAAGTTGCATTCAAATTAAAGCTAGAGAAAATTGATACATATAAGGAAATTGTATTGAATGATATCCCAAAGGTTGATTTTTCTCTAAAATGTGGTTAGAGTTAATGAAAGTTATTTCTTCAAAAATCAGTGGCTGTGAGGAAAGATTTTGATCTTTTCGTAACCGAATTCCAAGAGGCAGTTAGGGAAGAGAAAAGGTAATTTTTACTTGCCTAATCTTCTCATGGGAAAAGAGGATATATGTTTTCTTTTTATGTAACTGAATATCAAGAAGCGAAAGGGGAACAAAATGGTCTCATTGGAGGGGGGATTATTTATTGTAAATTTTCAAAACATTAGGGGATATTTTTTTGGCTATAGGGGAAGGGAGGAACATATTATTTCTTTAAAAAAAAAAAAAAAATAGTTTGGATTGTACAAAAATGTAGGGTCTGTGAACTCACATTTTGATGTTGGAGATATAAAGAAGATGTTTCTGATCTATGAATCTATTGATGTTTTCTTTTTGTTTCAAATAGACTTTGAGCTTTTATGATTATTCTTCAATGTCTTATCTATTACGTCAAACTGTGCATATGTTTATTTTTGAATCTTTGAATTTGGATTAATCTATCTATTTAAAGGAAGTTAATGTTCTTTCTTTTCTTGAGTATTGTTTGTGGGTGTCGAATAGGTGGGTTGTGTATCATTTATTTGCATTCACTTTGATTTTGAGTTTAATCTTTTGCATCTACTTTCATGGTTATGGGTAGGTGTTGTTTCCTTTTTGCTTTCTGATTAAAAGAATACCTTGAGTTTTCATTCATTGCATATCTTAAGAGGGAGTTGTACCTCTAAAAATCAGAGGAAAGTTGTCAATCCAATGGCAACTTCTCCAACTATTAGTGTTGTTTGTTCTTCTTTCTGGGCAATTTGAGTCATTTTTTGTATTTATTTTTTAAGGACAAATTTGCTTACTAACACATTGTTAGTATCTTTGAAGGTTACCTGGGTAGTGCATTGGTGGTAAAGCTTGTTATTGGGACAAATTGTTTTCTTTCCTTTTGACTTTTTTTATTTTTAATCTTTTTTCCTTTTTTTGGATTTTTACCCTCTTGACTAGGGCTTTCTAGCTTCTTTTTTTTTTTTTTTTTTTATTTTACCCTCTTGCTTGGGGTGTAAGATATTGAAAACTAGGATTGATATTTCACTTTTCTCTTCTAAAGGATATGTTGTAGAAAATCTTACTTGAACTAGCTATAGGGTTCAAGTAACTGTTGATATCTTAGAATTTTTGAGTGAAGGAATAATCCACGTTGTTAGTATCTTTGAAGGTTACCTGGGTAGTGCATTGGTGGTAAACCTTGTTGTTGGGATGAATTGGGAAGGGTACTATGTGGCACACCTTATTGTTTGGACAATTCCTAAATCACCACGTGAGCTAGAAGACATAGATCAAAATTTATTCTGAAGCAAGATGTAAGTACTTCCCCCAGTTTCTAGCAATGTAGGTGATGAATTATCTTGTGATAACATGTTGGGATAGAGTATGCCCCTTTGGACAATGCCTCATGGCTCCAATAATGTTGGATAGGATAGGATCAATGATAATGACCCATGTCAAGATGTTTTCCATAAGCAATTGTAAAGTGTACACCAAACATTTTTCAAGATCAAGATAAGGTGGTTTTATTATGGAACAGTTGAGATGCTTCCTTCGAAAATGGTGCACATAGATGGTTGATTCTACACATGACACCTATTTTTCAGGTTTTCATCATGGTACTTGTACAAAGTGCCACCTTAGTGGTTTTCACTGGGGGATGACTTTTTTCATGACTATTTTCTTGATTTTTTTGGTTTTTTATTGATTTTTAATGTCACACAAGACACTTGTTTACCATGTTTTCATCATGGTGACAATTTTCTACTCGTGTTTGAACCACCTGGTGGTGCTATTGTAGATCCTACTAGTGTTGATATGGTTGTTATTATTGTCATGACATGCCAATGATATCTTGGTTGAAGGAGTTTTTTTGCTAGGATACGACCACTTGAATGTAGCCACTGATAATTCTTATCTTCCTTGTTGATACTAGAGTTAACCTTACCTTGATGCACACATCACGATAGAGTTCCCTTAGAATCCTTATGATAAAGAGTTACTACCAATGCATGTTTATGCAAGATTTGGATATCTCATATGGTGAAATGCATTGAGGGATATGATATTGAGATGGATTGGTTGATAGTTTGGAACCTTTGACTCTCCAAACTTGGGATGATGAGAAATGATGGGTGGGTATAGAGATTCGATTGGGACCAATGTCTTGATATACCTTGTAGGTCACTCTTGAAGCTTTCTTTTGTATTATTGGATTTTTTTGATGGATGAACTTCCCTTTTTGATTTTTCCCCATAGTTTCTTTGACTAATGGAGTGTGATAGGGATGATTTTATTTCCTTTTCTTTTGTATCCATTTGAATCTTTCTTGTCCATTTTGTTTTTTTGATTCATTTTCTTCAATGACTTGTTCCTTTCTTTGATATAGATTTTTCTCTTGTTGTTGGTACCAATGAGAGGGTGGAAAAATACATGGATGATGATTCATGATATGGCTAGTTGTAGCGTTGGTAGTAATTTCATCGTAAGGACTCTTCGTGCTCTCTATGTTGATGCTTGCATTAGATAAAGTTTCCCCCAATATTATAGAGGTATCATTGATATGTTTGGATCCTTTAATTGTTGAATAACCAAGGCATTTATGCATACGATTTCCAATAATCTGTATTGGTTCTAGGATACCCTGTTCATGTAGGCCTAATCCTTTTCCTTGACAATGCATCCATTGAAATTTTTTATTTGCAATAGAATATGATTTGCCTTGGAAACAAGGTGTTAATCCTTATCTTCTTTGTTGGAGATCTTCAACTATGATTACCTCTTCACTGATAGGATCCTTCATATGTGGGATAACTTCCTAATTGATATTTCTGGCTTGATTCTATAAAATATCATATTTTGATGTCCCTTCAAAATATATTGGTTCTTCTTTGACTATTGTATACCCAATGCTCTGATGTTTAGGATTGTCAATTATCTTTGTTGATTTTAAGATATTGTGCTCCATATTTTCATTCTTGATGTCTTCAATCTACCTGGAGGATGTTTTTGATCTTAATATTTCTTCTTGACCATTTTATAATAGGTCTATAGATTCTGCTATATCTCAATCATATGTAAAGATATTAAGAGTAGGCGACTCTTGTTCCTTGGTAATTTCATGAAGATTATGAGATTCTTGTCTTGGATGAAGATCATCTACATGTCCATTAGGAGTAGGCATCTCATGGGTAGATGTATGTGTGCTTGGTGTATGTTTTTGTTCTTCTTTTGGAAAATCTTGGATGTCTTGGAAGATATTTTCCAAGTCATTGTAGTATTTTGATGATAGGGATTCTTGACCTTAACTTTGTGTGGTATCATCTTTGATATGCTTTGGATCACATTCTTGAAATGGATCAAGTTCAAAGAAAGGATTGCTTGTAAAGGATCCTTGGCTTTCATTAGAATGTGAGCATATGGGTGATAGCTCTATGTCTAGATTTTCTACATTGGGTATAAGAATTGAATTAAGAGTCTCTTGATCATCCATATGTACTACCATGAGATTGGATGATATCACTATATCTTGGACTGGATCATTGTTAGACTTGGGTGATTGATCTTGATCATGCTTGGGAACAACTTCATGATGTATGTCCTCTAGCTCACTAGATGATGTAGAGACATTGTTAATATGATCAGTGATAGATAGATTTTGATCATTATTTTCAACTTTTGAGGTTGAGACATTGTCATTGTTGTCATTAGTGGTTGAGCCTTAAATGTCATTTTTAACTTTTGAGGTTGAGACATTATCATTGTTTTCATTGGTATATGGCCCTTTAATAGTTATTTCTCCTTGATAAATGAGGTATTGGATAAGATTTTTGAGTTTAGCACATCTATTCATTGGGTGACCCTTGATTTCATGGAACTCACATTGTTCGTACTTGGTATACAAAGGGAGTTTAAAGTTTGGTTCACTATAAATTGGACTATTGTTGATCTTGATAAGTTCCTATTGTACTAGTTCATGCATGATGACCTTTAAAGATTCTCCCAAAGGGGTGAATTTCCTTCCTGGTTGGTAATCTTTCCTCTGTGGCTTTTCTTGATTATTTTTCTCTTGATTTTGCAGAACTCCTTGATATTGTTTGAGGTATATTTTTATATTGCACTTGAGGTACACCTTGGCATTGTAGTACTTCTTGATATTGTGGATATTGGAAGTGTTGTTGATGTGGATATTGAGATTTTTGTGGAATAATGTCTGTTGGTTGAGGATATCTAATGTTTTGACATTGCACATGTCATTAGTGATATGTTGGATTTCAATTTTGTTTAATTTCCTCAAGATCTCTCTCAATTTTATCTAGGGAAATTTGATGTTTTGGATTTATTCCTTGATGGTGATTTTGAAATCCCTGATGTTGTTACCCTATTTGATGTTATGACCCTTGATAAGAGTAATTTTGGTAGTAGATCGAAATGTTTTTGGGATGTTTTGATACTCAATACGCTATCATAAGGTCACTTGGTTTATATCCTCATCAGTCTCTTTTGATCTGTGTGGTGTTTGTTGGTGGGATGCTATCACTTATTTTGTTGGCTTCCATGTTCTTTATGTGTTATGATCTTGTGGTTGTCATAAACAACTACTAAGCTTTTGTGATTGTTTTTCCTAACTCCTATCCTCTAGAAAAGACATGGCCTATTGGTGCAAAGAAATAATAGAAATGGTCTAGCCAGTTTTGACAGTTGCAATATCTCTTTAAGAAAAAAACTTTGGAAAAAAAAATTGTAGGGAAATTCTTTGAGAGTTGAAGTATATATTTTCTCTTAAGGATCTTTCTCTTGCTAGACCTAAGGATCTTTTGCTTTCCAAAAAGCATGAGGGATGTATATTTATTGCCATGTAGGTGGTGGTAACATAGGTCTTCTGGCTACTATGTCTTCTTTCTCTTCCTCTTCATCTAAGATGATTGATGTAGTGAGAAACTAGCTGGGTGTTTCATTTTACTCAAATATAAAATGTTCTTAAACTACTTATGATGTTAGTTTAGGTACCTTCAATGTGCATGAGAACAGGTTGAAAGATTGGTGCTTTAAGGCCTGGTTGTTGAACTGTGGTAGTTGATCACTAGATGGGCATAAGGTGTGATGGTGTTTTGGGATGGTTGTTGTGAAGCTCAAGACCCTAAGCTTTGAGTGTTGTTTTGGAATGTAGCTACTTTTCGAAAATCCAAATGCTGAAAAACTAGGGTCGATATTCCACTTCCTTTCTAGAGGATATGTTGTGGGAAAAATACTTGAACTATTTGTGAGTTCCAAGTAACTGTTGATATCATGGAATTTTTCAGTGAAGGAATGATCCTAGTATTTTTTATTTTTTTTGATTTAAAATTAGTATGGGAATAATGGATTAGAGACCTTGTGACCAATCTAATTTTCCAAATTTTTTGTTCGAACAATGACCTTATAAACAACTTTAGTTTGTTTTCCCCTAAGTGTCAGCAAAAAGATTGTGAGCTAGAATGAAAGTTTGTAACCCCTGTGTGTTTCTTTCCTTTGTGTTCTTGAGTATGGAAAATGATAGAACAAAAATGGATTGACTCAAAAGCATGGAATTTATGTGACCTAAATGTGTATAGCTCAAGTTGTGAAATCACATCCAAGCCATAGTTTACCAAATATTTACCTCAATCAATGTAACCTAAAATAAAATTCAAAATGTTTGGAAACCTTTAAGGATAAATCCTTTCAAGGAGTGCAAAGCACAAGGCTTCTTTCACAAGTATACACTAAATCAAAGGGTTTTTGATTTTACCATCTTGTTTAGTGTTTTCTTTGATGTGTTATTTTTCTTTAAATCAAACACAGAATTTGATGTCACAATTGTTTTTTGAATGTAATTGGACAATTTTAACATTAACAAGCAATTATAACCCTAGTGGAGAGAAACCATCCTCTTAGGTGGGCCTACCTCATGTTCTGAAGAGATGATTTTACATGCCACTTATGGCACGAGCATGTAGTCGGACTTGGAAAGTAACTTCTCAGAAGTAAATTTTGATGCACCAATTTCAAAGAATGCTTTGGATAATAGGGTGGCTTCTAAAAAAATTGGCTCTTGGTCATGTTCTAGGGATATTATTTTTGGGTACCTACACATGCATTGTTTTGTTCAATTAAGAACCTTCTAGCCCTTGTGGGTTTTTACGCATCATGGGGGTATTGAGGAAGAATACGTCAATATAAGACATCTACACTTGGTGAGTGATTAAATTTCCTCACACTCACAAAATATTTATATAGCAGTCTAAAATGAAAGTACTGCTTGGTTCACCCACGAGTCCTCTGACACGGGAGATTCCTCAAGTAGGCAAGCCCTCTAAAAAGGTATGCTTGAAAATAAAGGTGTGAAGCTCAAAATATTTTCACTCACCCAAGATCACCAAAAGGTGCAAGGGGAGAAGACAAACATTTAACTTTTCCAATCAATGAATACACTTCATAGAAAATTGATTCATTTTAAACACATCGAGCGATATTATACCCAAAAATATGTGAATAATATAAACAACTTGTTCTTTTTATTTTTGTGCCAAATTGAAGTGTTCAGGACATCAAGCAATTAAGATAGCAATGGTGTGAAAACAACAAGAATAGCTTGTTCATTTTAAGTCCCAAAATTGAAGTGTTTCTAAGAGAATCAGGCCTGGTCCTAACTTTGGTAAAAAAAAGTGAATCAAGCATGCGTCAACAAAATAGAAATCATTTTGCATTCTTTTATACACCAAAATTAATGTTCCTAATTATGAAAACATGAAATGTGTTCATTTTTAGAACCCAAAATTGAAGTGTTTTTGTTCTTTTTATGAGCACCAAATGAAAGTTCCTAGCTTAGAAAGCTTTAAATTTGGTTCATTTTGACAACACCAAAATAAAATATGAGTTTTTGTTGTTCATTTTTAAAGCACCAAATGAAAGTTCCTAACATAGAAAGCTTTAAAATTGATTCATTTTAATAGCACAAAAACTAAATGTTAGTTTGTTGTTTGTTCATTTTAGAGTACCAAACAAAAGTTCCTAACTTAGAAAACTTTAAAATTGATTCATTTTAATAGCACCAAAACCAAATGTGAGTTTGTGTTGTTCATTTTAGTGCACCAAATGAAAGTTTTCCTAAGTTAATAAAAAAAGTGTTTGTAGATTAGAAAATATTGGACCGATCATCTTCCCTGCACAAAATGAGTTAACATGTTTCAAATCTAGCATAAACAAACCCATTAGTACACCAAAAACAAGAAAACATTAGCAATGAGGGTCATTACAATAGTGCAGGATCCACACACTTTATTTCGAAAGAAAATGCTCAGAAAAAATGTAAATGCTCAGTTTCAGAAGAAGATGCTCAAATCTCCATGCATATGCTAACCTGAAAATTTGCAAATGCATGGTTTTAGAAGCAAAAGCAAGGTTTTAGAAGAAAAGCAAGGTTCCCATGAAAAAAATGAGCTTCTTGTTGTGGATGCTCAGAAATCTTATTAGTAAAAAGCGAGCTTTTGTTGGGTAATGCGTGAAACTTCTCTCGAAAGCTCTCGGAACCCTGTAACTTCAATTTGTCTCATAAACAACATTATTAAGGGGTACCTAGGTCCCACTAGGTGTGCAAAAATGTGTGAGGGGGAAGATGATAGATGTTAAACAAGATCAAAATGTAATTGAAATTAGAATCTAAGCTAAGATCAAACACATGAAACCTAAAATCCTATCCTACACATACAAAATGAAACTAAGCTAATTGAACATACACTAAGAAACCTATGATTGTCAAAATGAATGTAAGCAATAAGCACAACTTTACCATACCATAGTGGAGTGTATTCACTTGATATTGGATTGGTCTTGTCACCACAAAGCCTCAAAAGTTCATGCGCAAATGCTCAATGAATGATGCTTGGTTGATAGAAAAAGGTTGAAGCTCTATCAATGGTGATTGTGATAGCACTTCATTGCGAAAGTACATGTTGATTCTTCAATCCATATTTGTGAGGAGAGAGGTTTTTTATATAGGAAATGATATTTTGAATCAATGATCAAGATTTCATTGGAGAATATCCAAATCAACAGTCAACATGCATTGAGAGGATTTAGACATGAGAAGATTATGCAAAGTTGATTGCACAATTTGGGTGATTGAAGAATAGATTGGCTAGTCAAGATTTAGATTGATTGGTTAGGATTTGATTGATCAATTAGCAATTGATTGATTTTAGTTAGGAAATAGATTGACCAATTAACAATTTATATTTCTTAGTTAGCAACCCATGATTTTCTCAATCAGAAAGTGGGTGAGGAATATGAATTAATTGATTTAATTAATTAATTCCTTTTTGGAGTTGATTTTTTGATAAATGATTTGAATAGTTTGATTTAATTGTTCAAATTTTGGAGGGAAAGTGTTATAATTAAATTATTATGATTTAATAATTTAATCAATTTAGGGGAATAAGGTGAATTGGGGACATAATCAAATAATTAGCATTTTTTGACTAATTAGGAAAAAATAAGATTATATTAGGGCTTTATTAAATAAATGTAATTTATTTAATTGGTTGAAATGATGAAACCTGAATTAATTAAATATTGTTGTATTATTTGATTAATAGTAAAATTAGGGTTTTAGATGTTGTTTTATGTTGTGGGATGATCATTTAGGGTGTGATTGTGAGATGATTATGAGATGTTTCAAGTAGATCTTGAGATATTTCGAGACATTTTTGGGTTGATTCCAAGTTGTTTCAAGACATTCTGAGTTGATTCTGAGATGTTTTGAGATGTTTTGGGTTGATTATGAGTTGTTTCAAGACATTCCAAGTTGATTCTAAGATGTTTCGAGATGTTTTGGGTTGATTCTGAATTGTTTTGAGACATTCTGAGTTGATTCTAAGATCTCCAAGATGTTTTGGGTTGATTCTGAGTTGATTCTGAGATGTTTCGAGACATTTTTGGGTTGTGATAGGTGTTAAGTCAATTTTACATGTCTACAACTCCCCTCTTCCATTTTCTTGCCAAGAAATTCATTTTTTTACTAAAATAACATTTCACTATCTCATTCCACTACCTCCACTTACAAGCATCTAGATTATTTTTCCTCTATTTTTTTGGAAAATTTAAAATTCCAAGAGTTACAAGATGTCAAAAATAGCCTTCTCCAACCTAGGTGTGGGATTTTGTCTAGCCTTTTAATTTTCAATAAACACTAATTTATGTCTCCTTTAATCCCAAATTTAATTTAAAGTAATAACCTTACAAGATGAATTCAATTTGAAGGAGCTAGAGAGGAAAATGGATTAATAAAAATTCATGCCTGCAAGACAAAACAACAAAACACAACCAAAAAATAAAAAATTAAAGAATTTTTTTTTTGGTGTGTAGGATTTTTCATTCACCTGGATGCTCCCACAACATATTCACTTCCTACTTCTTATTGATAGGAACCTCCTTTTTATTGGTAAACCCACAATAGTGAGTCCCAAGCTTGGGACATTATATTTTTCAATTCAAATAAGGGTCAAAATTAGGAGCCAAGTTCATTCAAAGCTATTTCTTCAAAAAAAGGAACATTTGTTCGAATGTTTTGTAATTAAAATATTTGAACACAAATTTTATTTCAAACAAAGTCATTATTTTATTAATTTAGAAATAATAAAATAATACCTTTGTTCAAAGGTATTATTTTATTGTTAAAAAGAAGAATTATCTTTCAACATGAATTTTGAAAAATATTTTGGGCAGCCTAAAAGATCTATGAATGAAGGTATCTACAAATGAAGGTACCTTTAAACAAATGTCATTGGATGGTCTCTCACACACTGTGTCTCAAATGTTTCGTATACTTTTTAGTTTCAAACCTCCAGTTGGACCTTCAAATGGAATCAGCTTAGCAATATAATTTGTAGGACCCTAGCACTCTACATAATATTTCCAATGAGTATAATTTTGAATATATATATAATTGGGTTATTATATTTATTTTATATTTTTAGTGATCAAATTTTTTTCAATGTTGATCAAGGTCTCTATTCCACACACATAGAAAATAGTAAAATATATTTTTAAAATTATAAATAATATTTTCACACTAGGTAATGGTGTCCTTGTTTCATCAAAAAATATGTTGCATGGTATAAATCTATGTCTAAACTATAATTAATCTCACTTCAATAATTAATATAAAAATATGCCACAAAAAAAATTAATTATTTTATCCTTTCTATAAAAAAATCTATTATGGTATAAACACCACTTTTGAAAAATGTTTTGATTATATGGGAAAAATAGGTTTTGAAGGGACCCGAAACCCTTTACAACAAAAGATACTAAGAGCTACTAAAAAATTACAATAGAACAACACCAACAACATCCCAAAAGCCAAAAAACACTACAAAATGGTGCTAGATGAAATACAAAACAATAAGCTAACATCAGAACCCAACAACATCAAAATAGAAAAACAATAGGAAAAAAGTTGACACCCAACAGAAAACAAAAAGTAACTAAGAAGAAGACCAAACACTAATTCAAACTACCCAAGGTGTTGGCCACCTCAAGCTCCTAGCTTTTATACTTTTTGATCATGTCCAATAGCTCCTTCTTCTCAGCATCAAATGACATTTTCTAATCAACCAACCCTCTAATAGCATGTCCTTTGTCATCATCTTTAGCACCTTTTTTACCTTTGCCTTTAACTAAGTGCTCTTTCTCCATTAGCTTTGAAAAATAAACTTGATCCTTTCTAAGCTTGCTTATCTTTTTGAAAAGAACTTCCAAGGAGTCTGCATTGTTCTTCACAGAGATGTGACACACTTGCAATAGATTTTTTATGTTCGCATTCATTCCCAAAATCTTGGCTTCCAAAGCATCCAATCTATCTTCACACAGATATTTGAAATCATGGAAAGGACCCTTAAGGTCCACAATTTTTTCAATTAGAATGTCCAACACCAACCCCTTCAAAAAATTCTTCAAATTCTCCTTCAAACCTCTAATTTTAATGTTAATCTTATTGAACTCTTGAAGAGTCTACTTAGCTAACTTAAAAGTTCTAGTGGCCCTAGCCCTAGCCATTTCCAACAAATCAAACATAGAGGTAGAATCATCATTGAGATAAGAAAAGTCCTCAAAGAGAGGATTTACCTTCAAAGGCTCCTGTTTAGCTCTCTTCTTCTCAAAATCCTCCTCATCGAAACCCTTAATCTCCTCATTTGGCTCCATATTGGGTGAATCCTGCACTGGGGAGTCCTCAATAGCCACCACCTTTTCACTAGAATCCTTTCCTTCACAAGACACATTGGGGTCCTTATCTGGCACTTCCAAGGCCTTGTTCTTCAAGTTGGGAATATGCTTAGATGACCTCCATGACTTGTCCTTGTCCTCCCAACCTAGAACATTTCCCTATGACCCCACCTCAAAACCACCACCAACAACACCCTGACCAACAACCACCTCCTCGGTCTTGGGAGGGGAACCATCTGAGCCCACTTCCATGTCCTTATTGTTAGAAAGAACAAGGCATTTGGTTGCCCTGTTACTCTAAGAACTACCCAATGTCCTCTTCTTTGAAGACATGGTTGCAAGGGCCAGAGACAAATCCTCCTCCTCATTCCATTCCTCGTCATCCATACTAGAATATGAGCCTAATGAACCAGAAACATCACTCAAAGTCTTCTCCTTACCCTTAATGGTAGGGAAAAGGAGAAGAGTCTTAACATTCTCCATGATTAATAAAATAAGACCTTCATGGAGGATAGGAGCCCTCCTATTCTTCAAATGAGCATAAATAGAAACCTCCATAGATGATAACAGAAGAAACATGAAAGAAATAAATAAATCATATCTAAAATGGTTTAGAAGAGTGAAGTGGTGAATGAGAATAGTAGTAAACCTCCCCTCCCAAGTCACATAGTGCATAAGCACCTCGCTAAAACTTGCGCAAATCTTCTTAAGGGATTTTTGCTCACAACCCCAACTTTCCATTTTGATTAATTTCTTCTGCTCATCATCCTTGAAGAATTGGGCCATCACTTCCTCATTAATCTTCTTTTCCTTGCAAAAATTATGGCTAATTGTCAGCATCCCAATAACTGAAGCTACCAACTCCTCATTCACCTCCACTTCGAGGCCTTTTATCTTGAGCCTGCGATTATTCCGGTAAGACACAAACTACGTTGAGGCATTGGGGTCATGCCCATGTAGCCTCTCTAAGAAAGGTGTGAAATTACAATGACACAATATATTCCATAGCTTCTTATTTTTCCTTATGCTCACACAAGAATGCAGCTCGATTCTACTTTTGTCATCACCCATTTTAGACAACACTAGAACAAGCAAACCCTTGTGAAAAAAAGAAAACTGAATGTCAGAGAGCAAAAGGAAACCCACAAAGCATGTGAGATGGAAGAAGGTACTAGAAATTAAAAGCCGCATCATCTCAACCCATGCCATCATTCCTCAATAACCTCCTAGATTTCTTAGGAAGTATCAAGCCCTCCTCCCATGCACGAAACTCATTTAAATTGATAACCTCATTGGAAAAAAAAATTGTCAATGAGTTTCCTTCTCAATAAACATGAGAGATGCGGGTCTCTTCACAAGATCGCAACATGATTATAGTATATTTAATGAGTTGATCCACATTCCAACATGGTGAATGGGTGCCACACAGATAGTTAATTATGTGTAGATAATCACCTTCAACCCATAATTTGCAGTAACCTTTGTTGATAGAATATTTGACACTTACAAATGTAGCCTCTACCTCCCCCATAGTGATTGGTCTAAATTCTCAACAGGAGTGCCACCATGCCTAGGATTTTTTCATTATCATTTCATAGCACCCCCCACATCCTGCAGGCCTAGGATTACCCTTCACTACCCCATCAAAATTAACTTTAACCCATCCAGAGGGAGGTGGTTTCCACTTAGTGCTCAATCTAGCATTTAAACTAGATTTAGGATTCAAAGTAGGAATTGAAGTAATCTTCTAGTTAGAAGTCACTGGGAGATCATAACCAATTAGGTAGGTAGAAGGGGCACATTGAGAAGAATCATAATTATTAGAGCGAAGCTTTCCAAAATATCCCACCAAATATTGATGAAAAGACTACCAATCTTAAGCTTAGAATAATGAAAAATCATGTTATTTCGCTCTTTCCATAACCCCCAATCAATATGTGGGGCCATAAGATCCCAAATCGAATGAAGAACTGGAGAGGAGGTAGGGAAATTCCACTGATCAATGAACTTATCAAGAGAGTCTGGAAAGACCCAACCAATAATCTAGATACCAAGAAATTTACTCCAAAGAGAAAAAGAAGTCACACCCAAGAAAAATATGAAAATAAATCTCACCATTAGCTTCACACAGAGCACATCTATTAGGAATCGAAAACCCCCTCTTATAAAGGTTATCCTACATTAAGACTTTACCTTGCATAAGTAGTTAGAAGAAGACATTCAGTTAGAAGAAGACATTCACTTTAGGAATCGGCTTCTTGTTCCATAACATCTCCTAGAAAGGAAGAGAAACAAGCTTTTCCATTGAACTCACAAGAGTAGAAGCCAAAAAAAAATTACCACTAGCACAAGGGGACCAAATGACCCTATCTGACCTCAGAAAAGTGGGAATATGAACATTGCACAATAAATCCTTCAAAACCTTCAAAGATGGATTCCAGTCCTGGAAATTTTTCCACTCCTCATCTTGAAAGTAATTAGCCACTCTAGTCCCAAAAAGGAATTTTCACAAGGGGAAAATAGGGGGAGCCCAAGGAAGATTGAATAAAGGAATAACATCACACCAAACATCTTCCCAAAAAAGAATACTTGTACCATCGCCCAACAACCATTTAACACCCTTAGAAATCAAATCCTTGCAAAGAAATGTTCCTCCAAAAAGAAGAACTAGAGGGAACATCATCAGATGTCAACAAATTTCAAGATCTCCCCATGCAATATAGATAGTTGTTACAAGCCAAAGAGGCCCACCCTGCTTCCCCATTTAGGAGCCTCCAAACATTTTTTGACAAGAGAGCCTTATTGAAAGCCTTTAAATTTTTTATACCAAGCCCCCCCCCCGATTTCTTCAATCTACACACCAGATCCCAAGCCACAAGAGGAATTCTAGCTTTGGTCTCAACACCCAACCATAAGAACCTTCTCATTATTTGTTCCATTTTCTCTTCAAACTTGACAATAATTCTAAAGAGACTCATAGCATACAACGGTAAATTTTGGAGAGTGGAAGAAATAAATTGAATCTTACCCACTTGGCTGAGGAGTGCACCTTTCTAACCCACCAAATTTCTACTGAATTTATCAAATAAGCCCAACCAGAAGGAATCTAGGATCTTAGAGATGTACAAGGGGAGCCCTAGATACGTAGCTAGGAGATCACCTCATTGCACGAAGGGATTCTAGCAAGATTTAAATGCAAAGCTTCAAGAGTGTTAAGGAAAAAAAATTGACTCTTAGGAAGATTAATCCTCTGACCAGAAGCCTTCTCGTAGTCCTCAATCAGCCTCTTAAAAAATCTAACTTCCTGAATAGACGATTCCCCCATCATAATAGTGTCATCAACAAATTATTGATGGGTAATCGGATCACATCTAGAAGAAGGAGAGAGACCCTTCAGAGCACCAAAACATAGTGCCTTCTAGATATTTTTTCCAAGAGCCTCCACCATTAGAATGAAGAGAAGCGGTGAGATAGGATATCCCTACCTCAGCCCCCACGAGCTCCAGAAGAAGGGGGAAGGAGAACCATTCACTAGGACATAAAAAGACAGAGTAGAGATAGGATATTCAACAAGCTGAAGAAACTTCTTATAGAAACCAAATGATCCAACACTCTCAATAGAAATCTCCAATTCACCCTATCATAAGCTTTAAGTAGGTCCAACTTCAAGAAGAATCCCAATTTCTTAGACATTAATAGAATGAGCAATCTCATGAACAATTAAAATAGAATCAATGATCTAAAGGCCCTTAACAAAACCACTTTGATGCTTAGAGATCAGGACCAACATGCATTTTTGCAGTCTAGTAGCAACCACTTTTGAAAAATGTTGTTAACTATAAAAATAGTTATTAAAGTTCATGTAAAAAAACACAAATTATTTCTTAATTATTTTCTAAAATATACACATGAAATCTTGAAAAACACCAATTCACATCATCTTCAAATTCTTAATGGTTTAGTTGTTATAGGTGTCAAAAATTGAAAGTTTGGTAAAAAATGTTGATTTCAATGTCCCTCTTTGGCCAAAAAGTGGAAAGCACTATTGTGGTATTTCCCTATTGCAATTTTTATTTTCCCTTGAAAGTGGAATTTATTTGGGGAAATATATTTTATCTTAAGGTATTTTATAGTTTCCTTTTTTTGTTATAATTTTTTACTTCGCAATAACTTCCATTTTGGCTTGTGTAAGTGAGTTTCAAGTTTAGTTGGTTCATTAGGATTCCTTCTTAGATTTACTATAATTTTTTTTGCTTTCATCTCCTAGTAATTTATACTACCCACCCTTGTTTTCATTCAATAGTTATGCTCACTTTCAACATTTTCCTCTCTTTTGTCTTAATTTTTCTTCTTTCAATCATTTTTCACTAGTTTCTCTATCTCTTCTCTTAACATAACAATATTCCTTAGCTTTAGATTTATTTTTTCGTAGGGCCTCTAGGTCCTAGGCTTTGAGACACATGATTATCACTCCCTTGTGACACTTCTTACTCCCCTATAATGCACTTTTATTCAAGGTTAGTTTTCATTTTTATGGTTTCACTTGTTGGACTAACCTCTTTTTGTAAGAGTTCAATTATTGGTGAGAAAGTATATTTTACAGCTCACAGGTCATCCCACAATAATGGGTCCCAAACTTGGGACATCAAAATTTTGATCTCATATACAAGTAAAAACTTAACACACCATTATTTGAAGGTATGTCAAAAAATTACCTTCTTTTAAAGTTTGAAAATATGAAAAAACTTTTGAATGGAGATAATTTCTAGAAATGGAATAAAATGGACCTTCGAACAAAGGTCCCCTTTTATTCCTATAGACATTTAAAAATTCCTAACATGTATTGCACATCCTAAAATCACATTTTTCCATCATTCCCATCTTTTTCATTATCATTAGTTCATTTTCATCATTTCATATCATTTGCATTAAATATTTCCTTTTAACATCAATTAATATCATTTCCATCATTTAACATTAATTTCCTCTATTGATTAAACAATCATGTATTATTTAATTAATTCATCATTTCATTTATTAATTATCTCCGTCATCCCCCTAGCTAAATAATTTTTAATTATTTAATTAGGTTAATCTAACTTTTTTTCTAATCTTTTATAATTAAATAATTTTAATTATTTAATTATCCTATCTTTAATCTTCATTCCCATTTAAAAGAATATTATTTTTTTAAAAGAGCATATTCTCATCCTCCACAATTAGATAATTTCTAATTATTTAATTACCTCATTATCCCTTCACAAAGCACATTCTTAAGGAATATTCCTTTTTAAAAATATCTTCGACTTTTTCTTATCTCAAGCATTTCTAACCCTCCATTTTGAGATCTTATTTCCACCCTTGATCATGAAATATCCTAACTATTTTCCTAATATTTTGAGTTTAAAATAATCTTACCCCTCCATCTTCCTTGATTTTCTCTCCTTTATGGGTGTTAGATGCAATCTTGAACCTTCTTTGTGGGAATTGAAATTAATCCAATCCTTTGATCCAAATCATGAAATCTATAAAATCACCCTCATTCCTCAATTATTATCACCTACAAACCTTGAAATTGAGTAGCTAAACCATGTCCATTTGAGTTTTTGAGAGCATTTGCGAGCATTCATCTTATCATTTTCAATCCATTATCTAGGTCATCCATGAATTGAGCTTTTGGAATAACAAAGGAAGCTAAGTGTTGAGCAATCTAACATCCATCAACTATCTTATCCTTCAAATTGGATGCAAGGTTTGTGTTCATGTTGTGAATTCATTTGTCCCAAAATTTTATAGAAATTTTCATAAAAGGAATAAAAATGGGCCTTCATTTGAACATCCCTTTTTTAGTTTTTGGAAATTACCTTTCTTTGAAGGACCTTCAAACAAAGGACCTTATGTACACACTTTCAATGTCTAGTTGAAATTTTGCTTAGATGTTCCAATTTCAAACCTTAAGTTGGACCTTTAAATGGATTTTATTTTATTTTAGATAATTTGCAAGATCATAGTCCTTGAAACAAACTTTCCAACAAGTATGATTTTAATATATATTTTATTTTATTATGTATTTATTTTCTACTTTTTACTAAACATAGGGTTTTCACCAAACATCAAGTTCTTTGGTTTGCACATGTGAAAAAATAGTAAAATACTAAAAAAGAAATCTAAAACATATGTGTGCACTAGGTATTCATGTCCTTGTTTTAGAAAAAATAAATTTAATTTCAATATAAACAAAACAAGTTATGCATTACGAAATACACCTATGTTCAAATTATAATTACCCTAACTTCAAAAATTAATTAAAAAATATGCAACAAATGCACTAGATATTGATATTAGAAATCTATATTTAAAAATTACAACATTATCCTTTCTAGAAAAAACATTGTGTGCTATGACATAAATGTCACTTTTCAAAAATGTCTACTATAAAACAAGTTATTAAAAGTTACATAAAAAATCACAATTTATTTAAAGAAAAAAACTAAAATATATATTTAGAATCATCACAAATCACTAGTTCACATCATCTTCAAATTATTAATGGTTTAGCTGCTATAGGTCTCAAAAAGTGAAGATTTAGTTAAAAAATTTGATTTCAATGTCTTACTTTGGCCAAAAAGTGGGACTTGCTATTGTGAGATTACCTTCATATAAATGATATGTTATATTATCCTTCATTATATTATATTTTTAAAAATGTTATTATTTTGCATTTGATCATTTCTTTAATGAAGTTGGAGTTGTGAAAACATGCACACAATATAGGTGACATTTCTTTACCACACAAAGATAATGAGTTTCTCCCCCTCTCTCATCATTCTTTCCAAATTTTTCTCATATTTCTTAAATGTTATCATGATATTATCTTTTTCATTTTGAAAATTGATAGCAAGAAAACAAAAATGTATTACCACAAAGGTAAGTGCAAGTAAGTGTTGATTTGTGAGCCACCCCCACCTGCGTTTCAAAAGATAGTGATTTCTTAGTATGTAATCTATCTATTTTGAGGGGCAATATGTAAGTACCCCAAATTGCACATCACAAGTTGGGTTGACATTTCAATTCTAATATAATGTATCCTAGAAAGAACAATATATCATATGATGGTTAAATGGTTGCTCCTTCAAATATAGAATTTTGTGACTTAGGATCATCCTATCCATCCCTAACATGGCTCTAGAACATTCCAATTGACACTCTCAAAATTTCCCTTTTAATTTTAAGTATTTTTCCATCCTTAATTAAACTACCTTTGTTTAAGAAATTTTATGTTATTGACCTAAAGATTTTGTTAATCATTGAAATTATTTCATTGCCACTTCAATACTAACATTATCATTTTCAACCTAGTGATCATGAAACTATCTAACTATCAACATTGGTGATTTCCTCACTTCAACAAAAGGTAGTTTAATTAAGGATGGAAAAATACTTATTTAAGAAGTTTTATGTTATTGACCTAAAGATTTTGTTAATCATTGAAATTATTTCATTGCCACTTCAATACTAACATTATCATTTTCAACCTAGTGATCATGAAACTATCTAACTATCAAGATTGGTGATTTCCTCACTTCAACAAAAAAATAAAAATCATGATATTTGACCTCCCAATCAACTTATAACACCCATCTTGGAATCCAAACCTTGTACCACTTTCTATTTCACCCATAGCATCACAAACACCTTTTTCTCTTTATTTTGACAATTCCTCAAGTATTTTTGAACATAATCTTGCATTATTAAGCTCTAGACCTCATCCATCAACAATTAAAAGAAGTCTAAAGCTACAAATTTATTTTCATGCCCATATATGTCTCTATTCTACATAGCTCCCCTCTATATTGGATTATTTTGCACTCAACCTAAAGATGTGATATTGAGATACCTAAAGACTCATTCAACCATTCTAGTATCAATTTTGACAACATTTAGTTCTAATTTGTGGGTATTTGACTTATGTTTAGGATATGATTGCTAATTTTATTTGATTAATTTTTTAGAGAAGGATTTGTGTCAATTTAATTATTAATGATTTAGATAATTTACTATTTTATTTTACTTTATTTAAAATTAGTAATAATATGAGTTTCTTAAAATAATAAATTTGTTGCAGTAAATTAATAATAGGGTTATTGTGTGTTTATTTTTGAGTTTTGAATTTAAAGAAATAGCTTTAAATCTCTTTAAATATCAAACCTTTCTAGAGGCCAAAGCTTTAAAACATGGATATTAATCTTCCCTCCCCAAGCTAGAATCTTGAATTCTCAACTCCACTAGCATAGAAAAAACCTTCTAGGTATTCAAAAAATTTAAAAATTCATATATATTTAGGGGAGAGGGGCCTATAGTGGAGCACCCTAACTTCGCGTTTCTCAAAATTCTACATGGAAATTTCAAATCACTCCCAATTCTCTACAACAGTTTATTTGGAAACTCATGTGCTTCTATATTTCGCTTTAGGGCCACATCATCAAATATGATTCCATATCAACATGCTTTTTGTTGAGGTATCCAAAAAGGCCCAAAAAAAAAGTGAGACCGATAGTGGTGCACTAAGTCATGTTTTATTGGTGCACAGATGTGGCATCACATGATTTGTCACTTTGTGTATTTTATAGATAAAAAGTGTTTTGCAATTGGATATTAAAGTGCTCCACTATGGGGCCTATTAAGGACTACTTCTATCCCCACTATTCAACCCTACTCCATTATGGGCCCCTCTCCCCTATATTCTAGAAAAAATTACATCCTCTAGTATTAATCATTTATCTTTAAACAAAACTTCTAGGTTCTATGCTTCATTATCATGTACGATGGATAACCACAATACAATTAACAATTTATATATAGATATTTATTAAATCTTCTAAACTCTCAAATTTTATGCCCACTCAAGAAAACCATTTTCAAAAATCTCTACCACCTTAGTATGCCTGAAAATACTTTTACTTATTAAATTATTGAAACAAACTTCCAAGTGTCAAAGGATTATTGTATCTATTTTTCTATAACCTATTTAAGATCCTTTATTCTTGTTTCATAGTCCAAACCAATTCATAAACATGTCATAAATAACATTTTAACATTATTTGGATAGTCTTGATAACAAACAATGATACATACATCGAAATCTCACCTAATAAGGCCTTTTTAATGATTGTCCTTATTTATTTACATTGTTTTAATTTTAATTTATATTATTGGAAAACCTTATGCTATTTAGAATCTTATTTTTCAAGATGTCTTGACCCTTGTCCACTTTTTACATTTTCTATTGATACATATGCTAGGATTGCAGTAAAAATACAAAAAACTTCCTTATTTTATTAGCATTAATTGTAGATTATTTACATTGCAAGTTGGTTATTTATATAAAAATTTATCTTGTTTCCATTAATTAAATATTTGGGTAGTAGTGTTAGAGTTGGGAATTAATGTTCCTTTGAATCATTAAAGTTGTATTTATTTGGTCATAGAAAAGCCTAATTTTCTCATATAATTGCATATGAAACTTGCATTGCATTCAAGTAAGATCTTGCTTCTATTTTGTATATATAAATAATACCTTACATTAGTGAAAATAACACATAATGAATAGTCATACTAGTTGAGTATTGCGTTATGGAACTTGTATTCATTTAAGATGCATGCATGCATGCCACCTACATTCACATTATCAAGCAAAAAATATGAAAACAATTAATACTTGAAAAAGACCAAAACCATTACATTTTATTTCCATTACACCCCTACACACTCATGTGCTCTAGGATTTCACCAAAAATCATCAAGGAATATCATAAGAAAGGGATTATACCACCTCTTATTGTCTTACTCCTCCAAGAACTATTAGAATATTTTATGTTATGCTTGCAACATCTATTGTGCCACCTAACATTGAGACTAACAATGATCTCCTTGAGTTCCTCATTGAGGTTGAGGGATTCTCCATAAAGCAAAATTTTGTATCTATTTTTTGTCAAGAAAATCCCAAATACACCTCCAATAATTACACAATTACTCCCCTATGAGTCTATGAACGATCTTCCTTCATTAGAGCAAATTGTCACATTAGCATTCCTATTAACTATATAAGATTTTGAACATCATTAGCTTATTCTTGCACCCTCTTTTTCAATGATTAATTGTGTTTAGTAACATAGAATTGGTGAAGCCTTTAAATTAACTTGGGAAAACCAAAAATATATAAATCATACCATATTAGATCTCCCCAACAAACTAAATATCCTTGTTTATAAAATACTTTCCCTTAATATTTCCTTGTGAGTTAGTGCATGAACTTGGAAACTTGGATTTTAATTCTTAGCAAGGTTTCTATTTGAGATTTGAGGGATTTCTATAGTGAAACACAAGGATTTGTGTGAGTTTTGAATTTTTATAAGAAGATATTTAGCATATGCATAGAGACACAATGATCATTATTGGTACTCACCATATTGATTCTTTGAAATGGCTAGTGCTTGTTCATTTATGATAGCTTGATTCCCTTGGTTTAGAACATGGAGCAATATGTGTTGAGGAAAAAGGTGTCTCAAACTTACTAGTTAAGGCTCTCAAAAATCAAGAAAACACTTAGTCAAGTCCAATTCTTCTACACTTCATAGTACCATGGAGGTCTAAACTAGTATCTAACTAGATCTGGTGGGTTGGCAGTAAAGGTTCACCTAATTGTTACCCACCATCCCATGATAGTCATACAAGGGAGTCTACGATATAGTGGGTAACCCAAAACCCCATGACAGTCTATGAAGGGGGTCTACAGTATGGCGGTATAGAATTCACAACCCCATGATAGTTTGTGAGGGGGATCTATGATATGGCGGTATGTAAAATACAACCCTGCAACAGTTTGATGAGGGGGGTTGTGGCATAGCGGTAACCCACAACACTTTGATAGTCATTTGGTTGGATTTTGGTAGAGAGGTATCATGCGGTATAGCAATATCTTGTGGTATTATGGAAAAGGTCAGTGTGGTGAAGGTTAAGTGCAACCCTATGATGGTTCAAGAATGACTCTGCGGAATTGTGGTTATGACTGTTTGGTGGTTGAAGAAGTTGGAAGGATGGTTTTCTTGTAAAGCTTGAGAAGTATGTATGTAATGTTGTACTGCATTGGAATGGTGATAGGAGGTGATATTGAATCCAAAGGGGTTATGCTGTTATATTTTCTCCACATGGAACAGGATGTAAATCTCCATGTAAAGGTTTAGAGCTTGAAATTGTATTGTAACTGTGTATTTTTTGTTGAATAATACAATGGATCTATGCTTTTGGAGTGTGGTTTTTTTGACTTGAAAGGGTTTTTATCTTTTTTTCTTTCATGTTTAATGATTCTTTTTATTGAATTTGTTTAATGCATGTTGTTGAAACTAGCTGATCTTGCATGATCTAAAATTGCATGAAATTTCCTCTAAGGATTAATGGTGGGAAATAAATTATGTCTAACTCCACTTTATGGCATAGTAGTATGTGTTTTTGAGGTTCTCTAGCTATGAATGAATGTTACCAAAGACATTGATTTCAGATCTTCATTCTAGGATGAATCAATTTCCCTTGAATTGGTATCAGAGCTTTCTTGTGGGATATTCTTATTCCTGGTGTTTTTAGTTCTGGGTATTCCTTCTATGAAGATTTCTTAGTTTGGCAAGCTTGAGGAAATCTAAAGGAATCAGCTAAAAATTGATCCTTTAGTGAGTGGAAGTTTTTTTTTTATTTTTTTTATTTTCAAGAGGCAACATGCAACTTGAAGGATGGCGAAGATGGAGAAAATGGAGTTGGTCATATTGAAATGATGTGATATGAAGCTCGTAGTTGACAATGGAATAATCTTGATGTAAGGGGTGGGATTTTTTGATTTGTGGTTGTGTTGCAACAAAGCTTTCATATTGGGTATCTGTGTGAGAGGCTCTCTGATGATATGGAGAAGCTTGGGTTGGTTTTCAACTATGGAGTAATATGCTTAAGTTGGGTGTTTTTTCTTGGCATTGGAAGGAATTTTTTTTGTTACCCCATTGCATGTAGGCTATGAAATTGATCATTGGATTATTTGGAAGCTTCTACAATAGCTTGTCTCCCTTGAATGCATGTGCATGTTGGTGATTGTGGAGTTGGCTTGAAATGGGCCTAGAGTTTCTGAACTACTTTTTCCTTTTATGGATTCTTTTTACTTGCATGGCTTGGATTCATGTTCTTTGGATCTGAGGGTTTTATATATTTTCATAAAAAAAAATATGGTTATGCTCATCTATGTTAATCCATTATTCTAGTTTAACTATTATAGTGATTTTTTAGAATTTTGAGTGTTCTAGATGTGAAGTGGGTGTGGATGCACATGGGTTTTTTTTAAACACAGTGGTTTTGTAGGTTTTACATGGTCAAGAAAAACTTGTGTTTTTGTGGAGCTATGGTTAAGCTATTTTCTAAACCCTAGCTTTTGGGGTGTTAGTAGAGGAGATAGTTGCAGTTTTGCATGCATGCTTTGTGCATGGTGTGAGAAAGTGAGATGCTTTCCTTGAATGGGAGTTTTGGTACGTGATTAGTCACTTAATATTTTTGTGGTGATGCTTGGAAGATTCCTTGACTATGATTCTTGTTGTGTACATGATTGGAAAATTAGATCTGAGCTTGATCTGGTGTTTGAGTCATGTTGTCTACATGGTTATTCTCTTTCAAATATCAGTTTTGTAGTTTCTAGTGTGATAGTGGGTTTACATGTTACATTGATTAGGTCTATGGTTTGTGCAATATTGTGGGTTGTCTTTACCTACATGTTTGCTATGAGATAACTCAGAAGTGGATTGTCTACATCCATGAGGTTGGTTCAATGTTGATGCAGACTATATTAGTTGGCCTTGCTTGTGGAAATTTGTGCATCGGGTTGTTGCTTTGGGATGAGATAATGGATGATGTTGAGTACCTATATAGTCAGTTATGGGGACCTGTAGCATGTGTATCATGATGTAATGAATAGCTTGGATACACAACTTGGTGTAAGTTTTTGACAGTGATGGTATTTTTCTTGGTATGGAGATCTTGGTGCCACTTGGTATTATTGTAATATGGACATGTTGATGTGTGGACATGGAGGATTTTAAAATTAGGAGATGTTTGGTCATGATGCTTGGAGATCTTGGTTGTCACGATTCAATGGGAGCTTTAGCAGTGACTATGGATGAATGATCTTCTTTAGTGTTGTAGATATTACTAGGAGGAGCTCTTAGATCTTGTTGTTGTAGAAGGGTTCTTTCGCATTTGCATGGAAAATATTTGAAGATGTGTAACATCTCAAATCCATGGAGGACTCTTGTGTTCTTTGTGTTGAGGTGTTGGTGACACTTGACAGGTGATGTTGGATTAGAGTTTTGTTTATATCATGGCATACTCTTGATTCTAGAGTAGAGTTTTGGCATGATGCATTGCTCTTCAGACCATGGTATGTTCACTTGGATCATGGGATATCCTAAAGGGGATGCTAATATCATGATGTCATGATAAGTTCTTGATTTAGATGATTGGAGCTTTGATAGTGGTCTAGTGATTCTCTTTTTTTTGGGTGCATTGGTCATCTACTTGAGAACTTCATGATAGTGCAGTGATGCATTTGGAGTTTAGCATGAGATGATTGTTCTTGGGTTCTCATGGATACATGGAGAATGAGGTGAGGTTGTATTTCTATTGAAGTGTTGTTGAGATGGTTACTCTTGATGAGATCTCAACAGAAAGTCTAAGGAGCTTACACCTTGGTTGGATGTGAGTTCAACAAATACCTATGAGATGATTTCTCTTGGATGCATCATGATGGCTTGCATATCTTGGAGGAGCATTCTCATTCCCCACTCTTGGTCTACTCAGCAGCTCATCACTTGAGAGGTATTTCCCATTATTTCTCTTAGGTGTTTTATGCTTTCTTTCATAAACATGGATCTTGAGCTACTATTAGATGGTTCTGGAGGATTCATTGTGAGATATGGATAGCATGGTTATCTCCTTGGGTTTGCATTTTTATTTATGATGATTATATTGGATGGTAGTGGGATAATTTCCTAAGATGGGAAATGGAGTAGTTTGATCTTCTTTGAGAAGCTTAAATCCATGTAGATACATGATGCATATGTTATGATTGATCTCTTGAGGTTGAATGGTTTTGGATGTTTTTATGGATTTTATATTAGGGTTGTGAAGGAAATCTTACTTGACACAGTTGGCATTTAGATGTGTATGTAGAAGGGCATGCTATATGTTTATGATTTGTAGATTTTTCTCTTTAGTCTGGTTCTTCTTCCTGTATGTTCAGATTCATATGACTTTAGATGTGATATTTCTATGTGGATCTATGGTGATCACTATTTTGTGGTCATGTGTTGTCACTTGGGTGATGACATGGAGGTTCGTGTACAATCTCTTTCTTTTTTTAGATATGGAGAACATGGGAGAGCTATGGAATATTGTTGAGAGAGATGTTTCTTGTAGCAGTTGGTTGTATAATTTATATATCATTATGGATGGTCCTTGGTACTACATGGCTACACTTTCTACGTGTTGTGATTAGTAGAATTATTATGCCTTTGATATTTTTAGATTCAGTATTACCCATGTAGTGGGAGTTCCTAGGTGTGTTTGGTCTTCATCAACTAGTTGGCACATGGAGCTTGTATTTGTAGTTGATGGGTTGGCTATGTAGGTGGCATGAGTTTTCTAATGTGGATGCCTTCGAGGTATGGGTGATTGGATGGATTAGCACTTGTTGTGTGTGCTATTTTCAGTCACATGGGTTGGTTAGTTGGATAGTGTTGATGGGTGTTTTCTGCACTTCTCAACACAAAGAAAACATAAGTGTAATGTCTCTCTTGAAAGGTAATGATCTACAACTAAGTTTCAGAAAATCACCCCAAGGTCTCTTGGATGCTAGATCATGACTATGCATAAAAAAACTTAGTTGATGATGTGTGATTTGTTGGTAATCACAAGGGGCCTTTATGGTTCACAAAGCATGGAAGTTACGGGTCTATAATTAAGTTCTAGAAGTCTGAAGGTTGGTATGATATGATTGTAAATTTATAACAGTAGTATGAAACTTATCTTGTTCATCAGATTTAACATTGTTATGATGCTAGAAACTTAAGTTTAATTTAGATTTTAAAAGAAAATTCAAGATTTAAGGTTTAAAGAGACTTATTGTAATTCTAAATCTATGAACAGTAGCAACAATGGCCAATATTATAGTAGAAAGACTCCCAAAAACCAATTTTTTCTTAACCAAGAGTAATCTATAGTGTCACAAAACTAGTGCCATCATCTAACATTCTTTGTAGATTTTCAAACTTTGACATTGATGCATGAACACACAATTGAACTTGAGTGTAGCAAATAAATGAGCTCAAACTTGCTTTACACAATGATCTATCATCAATAAACCAAAAAAAGCATGGTCTGGAAGTGCATCAAATACTATAACACATAGTGACCATTAAAGTTTTCCACTAACTAACAAGCTGAAAATGAAACTAAACAGTAAATAAGTTGAACTGAAATAACACATGGAGGCTGAATCATGCACACATAATGAGAAAACTCAAAGAAACACCAAAGTTTAATGTTTTATTTTATATTGCTATAAAATGTCTTTTACAACTCATCTCTCCCTTTGAAAATGAGAGGATTCCCCTATTTATAGTTTTCAAAAACCCAAATGAATAGCAAAGATTAATTCATAATGAATGGCCCGAATTCACTTTAACTTAGGGTTTTCACATCACCCAAGACAAGTACAAAATTTTACAATATAAAATTGTCTACTCTTTTATCTTTTCCCTATTTTTTCTTTTAGCCAATTTTGTCTTGTAGCTTATTTTTTCATTTAGCTACTTTTATAAATATGTGTCCTCTATTATGGCATTTCTAGCCTCTTTTTGCACTAAATCATAGTGGAAAAATTTCCCTATAATAGCTAAGAGATTAGCCTCCTTCAGGAAGTCAGACTTATTGATGTTGTAATCGATCATCCTAAATTCATTCATCAACTCTCCATACAGGGCTACATAATGATCGCCTTTCTGAATGACTTGCTTTGAACGAGTGAAGGCTCATGCAAAAAAATCCATGAAGCTCCTAGACAAAGTATCATTGGCTCCTTGCTCCATTCTCCTTTGGAATTCACGTGTTATTGAATCATAGTCCAATTCTTCAGCCAACATTTTAGCTCTTGCTAATAATTCTAGGGACTCATCACACTCGGATAGACTTTCAAGGATCTAGGAAAAAATGACATCCATCTCAACCATCGACTTCTCCAACACCCCTTTTCTAAACTCAAAATTGAATAACCAGGCCTCAAGTAGCCAGTGGTCTTCTTTTGGAAGGGCCAATTCCTACTCCCAGATATCTATTGATAGCTTTAAATACATTTCAACTTGGGCATGTAATATTGTAAAGATTAGGAAAATATTTACATGTCCACTACTTTTTTGATTTCATTTTTTTAATTGCATGAAATGGTTGTGCATTTTCACCCCATAGTGAATAACTTTACCACCCTAGTCAGTCACTTTCTTGAGCCAATCCGAGGTGGATTTGGTCTAGGTTCTCATTTTCTCCATTTTATTAATTTATTCTTCTGACAATAAGGTAGGCACTGGTGATTCCACTATAGCTTCTTCTTCAAATGTGGTCCATTGTTGTATAAAGGAAGTTAATTCCACCACTTGTGCTTTCAACTCTTCCTTCATGGATTGATCTTTGTCCAGTTGTTGTAGGATGGTAGTGATAAACCCTTGGAATTCATTAAATTTTTGGGCTCTGGAGGTGGGGCCTAGATTGATGGTTGTTACTTAATAATCTTTGGCCCAAATGGTCCCTGCATCCTTATCTATAGTCAGAGTTTCCACCTGAAATATGCGAGAGCCTGATGCATCTATTGTAATGTGAGATCTGACCTTTAGTTTCTTCTTATCATAGGTCTTAACTTGTGATCAAGCCAATATGGCTTCCAAGTGATCCTTTAGATCGAGAAGAAAAGGAGCTTTATCTTTCAGTTGTTGCTCTAGCCAAGAGGAGAATTTTGTTTGTTGGTCAAGGGATGCAGTGTTGAATTCATTATCCCCGTCTACTTGATCCTTTGAAAGCTCTTCCCTTTCCTTCATGGGAGCATCTTTCACATTCTCTTCTTCATCATCCTTCCCATCTTCTTGCATTATTATTTTCCCTTTGTCAGGTGTAGGTTGTGTTCCTTGGGTAGATTCAATATCTTCCTCTCATGCTGGCTCTTCATGTCCTTTATGGTCAATTTCAACTTCTTGAGTAGGCTCAACATTCTTCTTACCTATATTCTCCTCTTCTTTATCTTGTTGTTCTTCTAGAGGCATTTATTCATTCTAGAGGCCCTCATCTTGGCCAGCCTTTGGGAGTTCATCATTTTTCCCCACATTCTCCTCCTACATGAGATTAATCTCTAGATCATTTCTTTCTTCCTCAAAGTGGTGCTCCTCTAGACTTGCCTCTTTGTCATCATGTTATTTATGTTGTTCATCTTCAAGTTCTTGGTCAAATGTCTCCACATCATAGTATGTGTCAAACTTGCTCATATCTCCATCCTTGGGTGTTTTCTTCCCCTCTTCATCTAAAGCAACTTCATCTAAATCAAAAAATCCAAAAACCATCATCAACATGCTTGTGATAATCATCATAGTCTGAGTCTTTGAGCTCCTCGATGATATCAGTTGTTTCCTTAAGCTTCTCCTTGATTCTCTCCATTTTTCTTTAAGAGTTAGAATATTCTAGGGTATGTTTTGTAAATAGGTAGAAAAGGTATGATGCAGCAAGATAGGTTCCATAAGAATAGAAAGCATAGAGGTTGGTAGGGTGGAGAAAGTTGGTAATGGAGGTAGGAACAAGGAAGATGATAGGGGAGAAGCATAGGTGCAGTTGGAGAAGTGGAGGTGAGATGGACAGAGATGTCCATAGCAGGCATGGATGATATGGGCAATGATGGTGGAGTTGAAGGAGATGGTGATACAGGTAATGTGGTTATGTTTCTTCCTTAGGAGGTGAGGACTCTTCCTCCTAGTTGGTAGGAATGTCAAGAACAAAGGTTTTTATCCTTTTAGATTTCTTAGGGGGCCTCTACCCCTCAACTGACTTTCTAGTGTATACCTTTTGTTTGGGTTGTTTCTCCAGGACCTCCTTTCTTTTCTTTGATTGAGTGATAGGTGTAGACTTAGGAGCCTCACCTAAAGAACCTGCACCTGTGCCACTATTGGTCTCACTTTCAATATCATCTTCTAGTTCTCTATATGTCAAATCAATCCCCTATTGCTACAATTGAGCCATTTGATTAACCAACCATTTCTTGGTTCTCTACTCTATTGGGTGGGTGACTATGTCCAATTCTATGACCTCTAGCTCCATCCAGTCAATCGCTAGCAATGACACTTTGGCAAGAGCATTGTATCCTTCATCCAAAGTGTTTTCATCATTGACTACTTGGTCAAGAACTAGAAATAGATCAATAGATTTCACAAAATTTGTTGCCATTCTCATGTAATGCCTTCTTTGGACCTCATAGTCATCATCATAGTTAGCCCAAAATTCTTCAATATGGGGCCAATGGGTATATTGTCTTCCAACCCATTTCTTCAATTTTCCTAGAGGGTCCAAGCCTCCTCTATATGCAACTCCAAATTGTATTTTGTGAGTTCCTTTTCTAAATTTTATGCACAAGGGGCATCCAAGCACAAATACACTCCTTGACCAAAAACTATGGGGTATGAAACCCCAACATGGTGTTTCTCATGCAGCAAAGAATGAGAAGTTTTCAACTATTTGGTAAGCTCTAGTAGGATCATTCTATCACTTGGGTACCTCGGCGGAGGATATGGAAACCCAGAGAATCTCGTAGTAAACTTGGGGAACTGAATGAACCAATACCCAAAATTCTTGACTAATGTTTTTGCACTATGGGACATCCATTTTCCATAATCCTTTGACAATGTTCACACAACATGCATGATGAATGCATCATTTGCATGATGAATGCATCCCTTTTTTAGTTTTCTTGTAACACAATCTAGACCCTTGTATGGGAAATTTACTATATAATATAAGAAGTCATATAAAAATCCTTAGTATTCTTTATTGCAACAAACTGGTTGTGGAGATTGCTACTTATTATCTTGGCCCAATGGAACTTTGTTTCATCCCTGAGGATTTCTTCCATGAAGTACCACATCCACTCCTCAAAGATCGAGGAGTTATGGAGTCCCATCACTCTGCTCAAGAGCATCACAAGGTCATTGAACTCCTCCACAAATTCACTCCTATAAAGCTTTTGAGGCACCTTGTTTGTACTGCCCCTCTTCTCAATTAGCCATGCCTAGTTTATGGTTCTATTACAACCTATGGGGTTGGATTTCCACACACTTAGATCATATTCTTTTTTATTTTCCTCCATTTTTTTGAATAGGGGAATCCCAAATGTCTTTCCAATTGACATAGGAGTCAAGTCGGCTAGCATCCTCTTATCTACAGTGATTATACTCCTTGTTTGTGGGTGGTAACATTCTCTACATCCAAATATTACTTTGTTTTGACCAAAGCTGGTGGGAAGCCTGTTGCCTTTGTAATCCCACTCTTCTTCAATTTCCAGGCTTCCTCTATTTTTAGGCTAACCAAGACCCTTTTTTCTGAATTCATCTATGTTAATATGACCTAATTCAATGTTAGTCACCTTATCCCATTGAGAAATTATCTTAGAGGCACACTCAACCCTATGAAACTTGTACTTAATTTAAGCCTTTTTGTTTTTCTCCTCTCATAGCCTTTACACTCTTCTTGGCCTTATCAATCTTCTTAGTTGGTTCCATAATCTTGCAAAAAAAATGCATAGTAAATGCCTTGATAGTCAAGAAAGAGTGGAACACTAGTTAGATCACGCTAAAATGTTGTTAGATGCATTCATTTACCTCAAAGAATCAATTACATTCATTAAATTCCATCATTATTTGCGCATCTACAAGATTTTTTACTTTGTGGGTCAGTAGATGCAAGTTTCCAACTTGCGGATGCCATCACTATTAGAGCTATTAGAGATGGCTCAGAGTGCACAACAACCCGAAAATGGAGTTTTGTAGGGAAATTTCTGCATTGGCAAAGCTCCAAGTCATTTCAATGTGAACTCATTAAGTCACATGTAAAATGGAAATTGAAGTACTAGGGATCAGTTTACTTGGTTAAAATTGTCTTCTAGGCTTGTGTGAAAAAATACAATGCAAAAGTTGTCATTCAGAAAGCAATATAGATTTTTCCACTAATAATGGCCTTGGGGCTATGGCATTCTACAAACATCCTCCCCCACCCCAATCTCCACAATGATTTTATACTTAGAAAATTTTGGTTAAGTCAATTTAGCACGTGGAGAATAGGATGAAGAATCATGTTTGATCACCTCACTTGAAAATTTAATCACTTTGCTAGTTGTGGAAACCTAGCGTATGAATGTCGCTAATGTGGATGTTGTAAAGTGTTGGGTAGTTAGGAGATAGCTTTGGGCTCATAGAAATTTTCAAGCGTCTTTCTAAGTGGAAAGATCCACATGGAATTTAGACTCCAATACTCTAAATCTGATTTACAAAATAGCTCATTTGGCACATGGGGAAATGAAGTTGAAGTTGACTTTGTGTTTTGGGAGATTATCTAGGTAATGCTAGAAAGGATGATTTGGAAGCATTCCATCCCAGGGCTATCTAGGTTGGTGTCCTTAAGAAGCGGCTTGAGATGAATGGTGTCTTACAAGCAAAAATTTGTGAGAGAAAATCCACACCAAGTCTCAACTTAGAGTTTTTCACTTAGCATACAAAGGGCCATTTGCAACAACATGGATGTTGATGTCATGGAGGTTGGGGATTGAGTGCATTTGGAAAATGCAAGGTCAAAATCCACCAAGCAGAATGTTGTTTATGTTCTACCATTAACAGTGTCCAAGGTCGAACAACCTTCCACTTGTGACAACCTACAAGAAAGAGCCTACAACGGGTTAAGGAATTGATGATTTTGATGTTTAGGTATCAATGTTTTATGTTTTTGGAGATGGTTGGCATGGAAGCTACCAGTGCGAAAGTCATTTTTGTTTTTTCATTAACAATGGCCTTGGTCCTGTGACTCTCCGACAACAACATCCCACAAGGAAAACTCTACACGGGCTAAAGGCTTTGTCACTTTTTATTTTTTTAATTGATATTCTCATGGTAACCACAAGGGTGGGATATTCCAATCAGGAGGCTATTAGGTTTTTTCCATAGTGGAATGGCTTGGGCTTCTCATCCTCCTACAAGCAAAAATTTTCATGAAGGAACCCATGAGGATTTTGATTTTTTTAAGTGTTTATAGAAACTTCAATGGTTTTAATAACCTAATGATTTGGTTGTAGGAATGATGGAAGTGAGAGTTGTTCATGCTCTTTTTTTTTTGAATGGTGTGTTAAAGATAATCATTCATGAATGAGAACCTACAAAAACTTCACACTCTACAACTCTCTAAAGCCTAGAGCTTACTAACCATTAACAAAAAAGGGTTTTGACTTTTAAGCACCACAATGAATATAAAGATAGTGTTCAAGATTCAATTTAATTGTGTTTAAGGAAACCCATACTATAAATTCAACAAAAAACCCTAGCAGGCATCCAGTAACAGATTGGGATAGCACACAAACGTAATGAAGAAGAAGATGTACCTATTGCTGCACGAGTGTAGGATAGGAGGGTTTCCTTGATTTGAATTTTCTCACTCAGCATAGCAAGTTCATCAAATTAAATGTGCAAAGTGAAAATGACAGGTGAGGAACCCATATTTATAAACTCGAGCGCCATTAATGTGATCAATAAATGTAGATTTTGAAAAATGTGCACGAGTATGGTTGGCAAAAAAATGAAGGGCAGAAGTTGGTGGGTCAAATTCCCTTACAAAAAAATGAAAGGTGGGCGCCATAGAGAATGGCATCGTGGAGACAACAACTCGCAAACAACAACCCACAAAAAGGTTCTTGCAAACAACAAAAGGAAGCACAATCTCTACATGACAAAAACCCACATGAAACTTTTCGCATCTTCCCCAAACTTTAAGAAACTTTGGAAATTGTCTAGGCATGATGGAATTTTGTAAATTGAAGGCATTTTAATTCACTAGGTCCAAAAATAGGGGCATAAAAAATGAGGCAAGTGTGAACCAACATAGCAAAAAGGAAAACCAAAAAGGGGGGTGTTGACGATGATTTTATTCGCAACAACAGGGTGAATAAATTCTTCATAGAAAAACTATGAATATCCTATCCTTTGTGAAAGATATGGAACAAAGACAATCTAAAAGGGGAATTTGTCTTAATAGGAAATCATTGACTCGGTTCAATCCCAAGTCTCTGATAGTTAGGTCTTGACTATACTAGGTTCACTTCCAGGTATGATGTGATATTGTTGTTAATCTCAAAGGGAATATGGTCGTTTTTTGTTTTGTTAAGAATCATAAGTGTTTTACACAAGATTTTCAATTTAGTCATAAAAATAACCACATGAAATCAAAAGATTTGAAATAATATTTCATGAACATCAACAATTTCTTTGTTATCACTTAAGTAGATTTAGCATTAAGCATTTAACAATTTCATAGAAAATGAAATATTTTCAATAAATTTCTATTCATTCATCTATTTTTTGGAACATTTTCAAGAATTTAAACATCTATTTAAAAACAAAAAGCATAACAATACTAAAAATTAAAATTAAAATTTCTCCTAGTCATTCTCCAGGCATGCCCCAAAGAATTAGCCAAATCAAAGAGAACCTCTTTATACTTCACCATATTGCTTCATAGCTACATCTAAAAGGGTGTGATCTTTTAAAGAGATGGGTTTTAGTTTGGACACCGAGTAGGTTCTGTATGCACCCTTAAATGGTACAACACACAATCTTATTCAATTGAACTAACAAAACCAGCTACAAAAGATTCATGAGATAGGTAGCTATCAAATTGGCTCTGATATTGATTAATGTATACATGCATACAAGTTTTTAGATTAGAATGATTCAAAAAATAGGAAAAAAGAACAAAACTTAGAGAAGTTTTGGCTCTTCCGACATCCACAAATTATGAACTTAAAATGAAAATAAATCAATAAACAACCTTATATAGGAACAAGGCCCCAAGAGTTAAAACTTAAAATTTATCTAAAGAATTAGAAATAACAAATCAAAAAGTAGCACCTAGCATACGTCGTCATCAGAATATTCTAGATGAAGTCAAATCTTTGACTTCATCAACAACAACACCTTTTCACTTCTTACTCTGGTATGCAATACTTCAAATAAATCAAGGCTATCGATATCTTTCAAAATATTAGACAGGGAACATCTACTAGGACCAGGAACAACCTACAAAACTCAAAACTACAAAACAAATATTTTTGCAATACCTTTGGTATCCGATATCCGGTATGTCCTTTCATCATTCAGGGATGAGGCTCTGGTATCTTTTCTTCACCTTTCTTCAATTGATATTCTTGGAAAGCACTCAATGTTTGATGCATATGTTCTTTTGAAATCCCTTCTACTACCTTCCAAGTGAGTTTGAGCCTAGTGTATTCTTCTGATACCTGGAGTATAATATCATTCTTCTACACTTTGTTTGTTTCATATCTAGCTATAGTGTTCCTACACTATATAATCTCTTCAATGACCTCCCGAGTTAATAGCTGAAAAAGGTCTTTGTTTATTCTTTCAATCCATTCCTTGAAGGCTTTAGCTTCTTTATCCTCTTGTACTAGCATTTGGGGATCACAACCTTGACATGCTAGCATTTCAATAAAGTCTTGATCTTTATCAAGAAATTTTCTGCATTCCACGATGACCTTTTCAAATCCTTCAATACATTGCATCAACATGTCACCTTCCCATTTAAATTATTTCTTCCATTTTTATGGCAATGGAAATTCTTGATCTGAAATTAAATTTCCTTGTATTAATTCTTGGACATCCATTTGTATGAGAATTTCAACATTTCCCCTTTCATCATTAACCTATTCCTGGAAAAACCTACATTCACTTTCAAATCTTTTGGATTTCTCTGATCGGAAATATGCTTCCTTATGCTTCCCTATTGCATTTGTAATGAATTCTTCCCCCTGCCTTACCCAATACTCAATCCATTCTTGTAATACATTCATTTTTTGGTGAACTGTTGCAATTGCATCCACCTGTTCTTATGAAATTAGTACTGGATGTTAGGGAAATTCAATCTATGCTTCACTAGATATGGTTAGTGATTTTATAAAATGTTCCAAGGTAGCAACCTGTTATTTCAATTCTCTTTTCTTCCTTTTATACTTTTTTACTTTGGAAATAGTGGCATCCAGGTTCATCTTTATTTCTTCCAACTCTTGCCTCCAAGATGAGTGTCCAAGATTAATACTTGTTATCTTGTACTCCTTAGGCATTATTTCATGTCTATTTTTGTCAGTTGTTGGAGTTGCTATATTGATGGTTATGTCACCATCTTCATTTCTCTGTATGACATGTTTTTTTTAGCTTTGTTCCTAGGTTTAGGTGTATCTACTTCCCATATAAAACTATTAGAATCCAAAGGAAATACTTCTACTTCCATTGGGGAAGCCAATTCCCTAATCAACCAATTAGGTGCATCATTATCTAGCTCTACCACTATAACATTCCTTTGTTCCTGGTTTCCACTTGATTTAGGAACCTCTTCTTCAGTTTTATCTGTTATGTCCTCCGAATAGGAAATTCCTCAACAATTTCTAGCATAGATTCAATATTTACGAGATTTGGAATTGCCTCCTCTGTTTGATAACTTATATTCTCCTATCTATCTAGATGTTCAATATCAGCTTCTTGAACGTTACTTTCTTTATTCTCTGCTATGCCAAGGTTTTCATAATTTCCAACTCCATCACCTAAAACCTATGTAGCTTCTTCCTTCTCAATCTCAACTTCAACTCGGTTCGTCTCTGATTCTTCAAAGACCTCTGACTATTCATTATCATTTGGAACGTTCCCAAGCAAAGGCTAGGAATCAAAAGTATCTACAATAATTATTTCATCAATAGGATCCTGCTCTATAGTCTCCCCTATTTCCATCTAATGGATATCAGGGTTCCCCACTTTTGAGGTGAGTGTTCCTTGCATAAATTCTTCTTCTTCAATATTTATAGGAGTGGACCTTGTATCCAGAATTTTTTCTATCACCAGTTGTACCATGGGTTTATCTTTAAGCTTCTCTTCTTTTACCTTCTCCCACATGGCACTCCATCTATCCATTTGTTCTTTAATTTTGGCTTCATTTGCCTCAAATATTTCATTCAAAACCACAGGAGTTCCTCCCAATGCTTGTTTCATATTAGCCATGTTAAATAATCTGATGTAGGATCTAGGACTTGTTGCACGTGAATAATAACTTTTTACAACAATTAAATTGAAGGTATTTAAATCAATATTGAAATGCTTAATTTCAAATGTAACTAAAATGCTTAAATGAATAAAGAAATGATAAAATGATGAACAAAATAGAGAGATAAGAGAGAGAAGACAAGAATCAGCAAGTTGACAATAGAGTTCACCAAACAGCTACGTCTCTGGGTCCCTCTCCAATAGAGTGATTGATCCTATTATGCTCCAAAATCAAGATTACAAAGCTTCAATTCTAACAGAGTCTCCTTACATCTCAATGATAATGAAGTTCCAAATAGTTCCCTCCTTCAAGTATAAACAAGCACAATTCCTCTTGCACAGAGTTGAACAAATCACTATCACAAAGGAATTTCTCTCACCATTCTCCACCACCTGCTTCCCTTTCCAAACCCATAACCCCCCTTTCTATACATAAAATTTACTCAATATGGTAATTAACCATATGATTTACAAATCTTCCAATTTACAAAAATAATCCTCAAATATCCCCTTCAAATCCTTAAAATATTTCTGAATAGGCCCTTATAATTTTTCGTTCACAAAATAATATTACCTCCCGGGTGATCCCACAATATTGGTTTACAATTTTTGGCCAAACTAGACAATGAAATATTTTTTTCTAGCTAAATATTCACTTTCAGACACCTATAGTGGCTAAACCGTGAAGAATTTGAAAATGATGCAAACTAATGATTTGTCACATTTTGTCTGTAGATTCTAAATACATTTTTTTTCAAAATTTTTGGAATCAGGTTGTACTTCTTTTTCCATTTCCTTTGAAAACTAGTTTTTTCAATAAACAACTTTTTTAAGGAGTAACACTCACTATATAACGCATAATTTTTTTTCCATGAAGGATAAAATTCTATTTTTTTCTAATTTAGATTTGTAACTATGATATCTAGTGCTTCCAATTGGTTAGATAGTGTTTTATTGAATATTTTTTCCTTAATCAAGTTTTGAAGTCAAACCAATTAGAATTCAAACATAGGCGGATCATATAACACAACTTTTTTTGTATGTATCGAAATTCAAATTTTTTTTGTTGGATCAAGGACTTCAATATCTACTACACTCATTTTTTTCAATTTTCTTTTTGATATTCTACTATTTTTCCACATGAGCAAAATAAAGAGCTTAATTTTCCATTAAAAACCTATGTTTACAAATGCATAATAAAACCAAAACATATTAAAATTATATTCGTTGGATAGCTCGTTCTAAGGACTACCATCATCTAGTTGGGTATGTGAAGTCCCCTCCATTTTCATCCTCAACCCTAGCTTAAAAATGCAAAATTCTGGACTTTTTTGGTGCCAGAGGGTGAGAAGGTGGGAAAAGGGGGGTTCGTACGAACCAAGGTTCATTCAAACCCCCTTTCAAAAAATGTTTTCTTTGTGTTTTTTTGGTGGGAATGGTGTGGCCTTGCATTTAATTGGTTCACTCTAACCAGGGTTCATTCGAACCCTTTTTTGGTTCACTTGAACCAAAGGGTTCATTCGAACCCCAAAAACCAAAATTTTTTGCATGTGGTCATTTTTTACAACTTTTCCTTCCTCACTTGAATTGTAAACCACTTTTGTGGGTTTACCCTTCCTTTAAAATGAATGGTTTATAATTAATCTTATAATCCCTTCCGATAATTTTTTTTTTTTTTAAATCTTTGCAAACCATTTTAAACTTTCTTTAAGCCCCCTTAATTATAGAATGTAGGTGGGCTTTAATTTTTAAAGTATTTAAAACCTTATTTTTAGGTGTAAATGTAAAGTAGAGGAGATTCAAATTTTAAAAGGCTTTAAATAAAACCCACTCCCATTATAGGTGGCTATAAAGCCACTTGGCTAGTGGTTTAGGGGGGCCAATAAGGAGGTCGATGGGTCAAACTCGTCAGACTCCCCCTTTATAGCTATAACGGCCTTAACCATGTTAAAAGAAAAGTGTGCCCAATAAAGAATGGAGTTAGGTGTTTGGTGTAAGAGCTTGGCAGATTTCTTGGGGGTTGAGTGGTCACAAGTTCGACCCCCACCCCAATCACTTTTATTTAAAAATAGAACAAACCCTCAACCTATACTGTCATGTGTTGAGTTATTGTTGGCCCAAAAATGCCACATGTTAGTTGATGATTCATTGTTACCTGCTAGCTGGATGATACGACATGCTGACTCACCCCACCATATGTCAAGTTATGATTCATCCATGTCACAATACGATGTTCACTGTGCTACCATGTCACCATGTTGACATCAACATGGTCAACCGTTTTTCCTACAAACTTTGACTTGGCATAACTTTGTCATCTGAGCTTCATTTTCGATGAAACGAATGGTGTTGGAGTCGTGGTGATGAGCTCTTCATCATGATGCTGAATTTGATGAATTTTGAGATGATCATTTTTTCACCTTTTTTACTAGACCCTGTACCCAGTTTGACCCCAACTTTGACCAGGCATAACTTGAGCGTACGAGCTCCTTTTTCACCCATTCAAGTTTTGTTGGGTTCATATTTCAAAGATCTTTGATATGGTGATTAAATCTACAGCATGTGGAACACTTAAATTTTTGATGAAAAGTATCCACCTGGATTAGCCCTCCCCACTAGAGAGCTTTTGGACCTCCAAAAGTTACATTTATTCAAAATTTAAGTGAGGGAATGGCCTCCCCACTTTCCCTGTATCAATTTTCCATCTATACACTTGGCTCAACACCACAATTAGGACTGCAATAACAATGTTGAACACATACATCTTTCTATCACTTCCATAAGCATCAACATCAATTGTTACATCCATTAACCAATAAACACTAACTAATATCAAAATGAATAACAATGTAGATAGAAAAGTGAATAAATCAACAGCATGTCTATCTTTCACAATAGGTACATTTTTACCCAAGGGAACCTCCAAATTCCCAACCATAGGTTGCGGACTTGGATCATCAATGCTTTCATTTATTGTTTCCTCATGTTGTACTGTTGGTGTATCCTACGAAATTTGATCATGATTAGCCTTGGTTGCTTCAAGTTCATTCCTAGAACCACCTGAACTGACAAACATAAGTGAAAAATCTTTACCTGCAATAATCACCCTTTTCAATTGCCCTATGTTTGCAAACGATCTATCAGTCTTGATTCTATGAGAATGTATGATATACAAGATTCCATCTTTTAAAAAATGATAATGATTAAATTCCCTATAGAAAATATCCTTTTGATCATACAAATATGGGCTACCTAGTACTATCCCATAGACATCTAGTGGAACCACATCAAACTGCACCTCATCAACATACTTATGATTGTGAACCTCAAAACGCATTGCCTTGTTACTTGCAATTCATTATTTTTGAAAATCTAGCCTAGTAGATAAGGTTTCTGATGCAATGTAGTTTTCAATCCCAAATTCCTTACAAAAATTTCTAAGATTAAGTTAATTTGAGATCCACTATATATGAGAGTATCAATTTTAGTGTGCTTAGAAACAACCCTTATGTGAAAAAGCTCATTTCTTTTCTTATCTTTAGGGACAACATGGACTTGAGAAGTAGAAGCACAACTAGCAATAGAAACATTGGTAATAGAAGCCTTACCTTTCAATCCCATTGTTGTTATCTTAGTTTCATCTTTAGACTTTGAACCAAGATCCATAACAACATTTGTAGACTCCTTACCTTTCTATTTATGAGCCCATTTCGGCTTCAATTCTGGATACAACTACCAGCATTGATCTTCATCATGGCCTTTCCTACCATAATGATAGCATGTGAGCTTATCGTCCTACTTTTTAGTGGTAGTTTTCTTCTTCCCCTTTTCTTTATCTTTGGATTTACCTTCAAACTTAGATGGATTCTTGTCAGACTTATCAATGAAAGTACTCTTACCTCTTGACTCTGAGTGTGTATCTTGTACACATACTTCATCCAGATTACTAGGATTCAAAACCAAAATGGAATTTCTTAGATAAGAGTGAAGACCACCTATGTACTTAAGCAAAGTGTCCTAGGTGTACAATGGGACATTCAATGCAATAGCCCTTTTCCTATATTCATGGGTATACTCTTAGATAGTTTGACCTTTCCCTTTCCTAAATTTTTTCCAGTCCATCATTCACTACTGCATATGGCCTAGGGGATAAAATTTCTTCTTAAGAGCATTAATAAATTCTACCCAAGTTAAATTGACTCTACCATGTTGTGAAATTTTTTCCCGAGTTCTACTCTCCCACCAGGTGAGAGTTGTTTCTCCCAACTGAAGAGTAGCTAACTAGATCCTAGAAGAATCATCTAAGAGACCTTTAACTCTACAATAAACTTCTACTTGTTGAACCCAGTCATCTAATTTCTCAACATTTAATTCCCCACAATAATTAAGTAGTTCAAATTTTACATCCAATTTAATTTTAGGCTTATGTGCACCCTTGAAAGGATTAGTAGAAGAAATAGAATATGTAGAAGAAGAAGGAGAAGATGGAGAAGATGGAGAAGAAGGGGTTTTTGGAGGCTCATCACCACCTTTGAGTCTTTTCCCTTTTTCCTTCCGATCCTTATTATTTTCTCACTTCAATGAATCTCCTCTTTCATGCTTCTTTTGTTCGTATCTCTCCTGGTAGAGTTCTTAGACCATAGCCTTCATTTTGAGAAGAGATAAATGAAAACTCTTCTCATCAAGCACAATACTTTTTCCAGCTTCTGATCCTTCCATCTTTAGAAAAGTTCTTCGTTTACCAATCTCAGGATTGTATTATTCCAGCATGCCTTCACCTCGCTGGCTCTTGGATCATGTTATCATTCACATCTACAGACACTAGTCACAACAAAGCTTTGATACCACTTGATCTGATGTAGGATCTAGGACTTGTTGCATGTGAATAATAACTTATTACAACAATAAATTGAAGGTCTTTAAATCAATATTGAAATGCTTAATTTCAAATGTAACTGAAATTCTTAAATGAATAAAGCAATGATAAAGTGATGACTAGAGTAGAGAGATAAGAGAGAAGACAAGAATCATCAAGTTGATAACGGAATTCACCAAACGGCTACTTCTCTAGGTCCCTCTCCAATAGAGTGACTGATCCTATTATGCTCCAAAATTAGGATTGCAAAGCTTCAATTCTGACCGAGTCTCCTTACATCTCCTTGATAATGAAGTTACAAATAGTTCCCTCCTTCAAGTACAAAAAAGCACAATGCCTCTTGCACAGAGTTGAACAAATCACTATCACAAGGGAAATTCTCTCACCATTCTCCACCACCTGCTTCCCTTTCCAAACCCATAACCTCCATTTTTATACCTAAAATTTACTCAATATGGTAATTAACCATATGATTTCCAAATCTCCCAATTTACAACAATAATCCTCAAATATCCCCCTAAAATCCTTAAAATCTTTACAAATAGGCACTTATAATTTTGGGCTCACAAAATAATATTACCTCCCTTTAAAATGAATGGCATATAATTAATTTTATAATCCCTTTTGGGATTTATTTCTTTTTAAAAAAATCCTTGTTAACCATTTTAAACTTTATTTAAGCCCCCTTAATTATAGAATGTAGTTGGGCTTTAATTTTTAAAGTATTTAAATCCTTATTTTTAGGGGTAAATGTAAAGTAGAGGAGATTCAGATTTTTAAAGGCTTTAAATAAAACCCACTCCTATTATAGGAGACTATAAAGTTGCTAGGCTAGTGGCTTAGCGGGGCCAATAAGGAGGTTGGCAAGTCAAACCCGTTGGACTCCCCCTTTATAGCTATAATGACTTTAACCATGTTAAAAGAAAAGTTGGCCCAATAAAGAGTGGAGTTTGGTGTGTGGTGTAGTAGCTTCATGGATTTCTTGGGGTTTGGGTGGTCACAAGTTCAACCCCCACCCCAACCACTTTTATTTAAAAATAGAACAAACCCTCAACCTAGAGTGCCATGTGTCAGGATATTGTAAGCCCAAAAATGTCACGTGTCAGTTGATGATTTGTTGTTACCTGCCAGTTGGATGATACGACATGTTGACTCACCCTGCCACGTGTCAAGTTCTAATTCATCCATGTCATTGTACGGTGTTGATTGTGCTACCATGTCACCATGTTGACATCAGCATGGTCAACCCTTTTGCCTACAAACTTTGACTTGGCATAACTTCATCATCTGAGCTTCGTTTTTGTCGAAATGAACAACGTTGGACTCATGGTGATGATATCTTCGTTATGACACCAAATTTGATGAATTATGAGATGATCATTTTTTTTCCTTTTTGACTGACCCTTGTACCCAATTTGACCCCACCTTTGACTGGGTATAACTTGAGTGTACAAGCTCCTTTTTTGCATGTTCAAGTTGCGTTGGATTCAAAGTTCTGAGCTCTTTGATATGGTGATGAAATATGGAGCATGTGGAACACTCCAATTTTTGATGAAAAGTATCCACCTAGGAGGAGAAGTAAATAGTGTTACATCCCTTTGAGATGAAAACCTCATCTATGTGCCAACATTTTGTGTTACTCCTACTTCTTCATCAATAACCAGTTTAGTCCTTGGTTTTGCTAAAGAGGAAGATTGACCTTTAGGTCTTACCTTTGATTTATCTTTGCTTGATTTTGCATCTTTCTACTTATCAAATGGCTTTACTGGAACTTCTTGTTTTGACGCTTCAAGGGTTCTCTCTTCAATCCTTATACTAGGATTCACCTTACTAGTTTTCCTTTTCTTCCTAGCAAGCTCCCCACTCTCAAATGTAGTTTCATTTCTTTGTTTTCTTCTTTTTTCATCTGAGAACGTGGGTTCAATTCCTCTTCCTTTTAAATCTTTACAAAAATCATTTATCTAGTGTTGAGTGTGTAACAGAACTGGTGCAGAGAACTCATCAATTGATGTCATTTCTTCACCCTCATAATCTGGGTTTGGGATAGGTTCATCATACACTCTATCTTTATTATAAGCTTTATTCAACACTTCTCCATCATCCTCTTCCAACTGATCTAGAATTTCATGAAGCATAAGAATTCAAGCATATTTTAAAGATAATCTTTCATACTTTCTTACTCTTACTTTGTGCTCATCTTCACAATTTAGTCAATAATTTTCTAAGTGTTGGACATGAGCATAGTAACTAGCTATGGCCTTGGAAATATTCCCTTCAAGATCATAATACATTCTTTGAAGTGGAAAATACTTTAAATTGTACGTCCTCAATTATTCTTCACACAAGTCAAACACCCTAATTGCATTGCACTTATAATTCCCTATCACAATAGGAAATCTAAAAGAGGCCTTCTTGTGAGCCTTGTTATAAAGAGCCTGAGATGGTTTTAACTGTCTCACCAATTCTAATAAAACATTTATTTCTATTGGATACTTGGGAAGCATAAAGGGATGCCCATCAAACCCTTCCACCCTAATGTAGGAGTAAGTGGGGAACTAAACATACCAACCCCCCATTGGTCTAATGACACTTTGTGCCTCCAAGGAAAATCTTCTGGCATTATCACCTTCCATCATTCTAACTAGCTTTGTGGAGAACACATCATTAACTCTCGTGTAATTCTCTTTGTATTTGTGGATAGTGATCTGGTGTAAATTAGCATATATCAAATTGTTTCCTACTTCCCTACCTAGAGTACCAATCTTTTTCAACCCTTTTTTATTTTCCCTCTATTGTTTTTTTTTCCAATAAAGCTTTGAAATCCCCTAAAGGGTAGCCAACCCTTATTCTCAAGAATCTTCAAAGCTTGTGGCCAACACAATGAGTAAAGAATTTTGAGGCCTTTACTCCTACACTTTAGGTTATGTGGGACCAGGGAAGGTATTTCTCGATTGCATTCATTCTAATTTATTAAAATGGAGAACAATTCTTCACAAATGAGTTCCTATTATAGGTAGATAAACAAAATTCACTAAAGATTTGGCTGATCTCTGAGAAAATTATTGTTCATTTGCTAAGAATGATGATGTATTTCAAACTTACATTTCAGAATTGACATGATTTTAATAAGTATTATTCTTATTTTGAGCCTATGGCTAGGAATATTCCTAATTTATTTGATTGCATGATTTTTTTACAAACAAGCTAGTACCTTATCAATCAAGTAAATGGAGTCAACTATGAAACACCCACTAATACACAAATTATTAAATTTTGAAGTAGATGGACTATTTTTGTAATTGCAGAGCTATGACTCTCCTCAAGCATTTAATTAACCCTTTGAGCTAAAGCAAAGAAACAAAGCCATACATTCAATTAAACCATTGATGACAAATGAAAAATATCCTTGATAATTTCAATTATAATCTAAAAAGTGTACAAAGGAGAGTACATGCTTTAGAATTTAGATTTTTTTCAATATCATTCATTCATGTAGAACTATTTAAGACTATTACATATAAGACATATACCCGAGATGATTAACCAATAGATTCATTAAACCTTTTGCATTACATTTTTTTTCCTGCACTTAAAACTTACCCAGACCATTCTAGACTCAAAATTTTGACCCCTGTAATGAGCCTTGAAATCCCTTTTATAAGTCAAAGGAGCAACAAGCATCAGGCTCATTACAATTTCATTTCATAATCATTTTAAAATTAATTTCATTTCATTTGGTTCAATTCCCAAATTGTTATATTTAATCATTCTTTAACCATGGGAAAAGAAAAAGGAAAGAAGAGCACAAAGTAATTGGTTGGACAAGCACATGCAAGGCTTCCAAAAGGTTGTTATCAAAATCAGCACATTCACCAACACCGAGGAAGTCACCATCAGTACCAACAGAGAAAACCAATGAACTAGCCACATGAAGACCAAATCACCACAAAAGTACAAAAAAATACACACCATTTAGTAGGAGAACACGGGTGCTACCCAACCTTGTCAATGGCCGAATAGACACCTTTGCTTGGCTTCATGACAGAAAATGGAGTTGCAACAATCACCTCATCATCTAAATCATCATATGACACAAGGGAAATAGGAAAATGGCCAGAATCAAGGCTAGCTCCTCCTTCCTCACTTGAAAAACTATCCAAAATCACAACAAGAACACTAGGCTTCCCTAAAACAAACTTGAGGACCCTTACCTAGCCTTGTTACTTCTTTCACAAACTCAGCAAGCCCTTTTTCTTTAAACATGACTAATTCTTTTGAACTAGTCCTATTTCTAAGATTGTAAGTACTATTGATAGTAATTTTCTTATCCTTCTTTTGAATACTCCTCTTGCCTTTTGGAATAGCTGGAACATCCATTGTACTAGGTTTAGCAACAAGAACATACACAAGAGGTTCCTGCATACTCAACCTCTTAAACCTTCTAGCTAGTTTGACTAGTGTATTGGGCTCACCCATATTTCCTAGAGTACAACACTAACTAGAGCCAATTTTACAAGAAAAACACTAGCCACGACCAAAAGATATCACACAAAAATGAAAACCCCAAGAGAACCAGGAAAAATGACATAGACTACAAGTGAGCTACAACAACAATACTACATGCACACACACTCACATACCAAAAGATATCACACATTCACCTCTACAATACCTCATTCAAAACTCATAATTCGAGCCTCCAGTACTTGCAAAAATCATTTATTTTCCTTGATAATTATAGTTTATCAAACAAACTACAGATGATCCTCATTAAATAAGGGAATTAGAGGCGAGTTGCATTTAATAGCCACCCTGGCTTGCTCATGTGAGCAAAAAATTAGTCGTTGCATGCTAGATCTCAGTTGTCAATCATTCAAGATTTAGAACTTGATCAACAAGGCTCATTAAGGATTGCCACTTGCTTTTATTCCTATACTTAGAGATGGTGATGAAGTGCTTTAAAACTACCATGTACCCATCTATATCCCAACTCCATCATCCTCAACTTGCTCACCATTGATCTTTATGATCTTAGCCAGCCCATCACCCATTGTGTCTTCCAATTTTGCTTTGGGACCTCATCAAGTGATGGTTGTGAAGCCAGAGATGAAATATCAGTCATTGATTTTAATCACAGAAGGATCCTAACCAAAGATTCAAATCCCATCACTCATTGCTTGTTTACCTTTCTTCAAGAAACCTCAACACACATTGCACTAAGCCCGCATGATGGGGAGTAACTCAACCCATCAGCAGTCACAAGTTCCCTTTTAGAATGCACAAGACAACCAGTGATAGTAGTAAGGCGAGCAATGGGTTAAAAAATTAACCGCATCGCTCATCGTAGGTTACCTTCTAGCAGTGAGAATGCAACACACAATGAGCGACAATCTAGTCTAGAAGGAAATTTAGTGCATTGCTCATCGTGGGATGAAAATGGGCAACTTCAAATGAACACGTGATGAACGATGGACTACCATCGGTAGACTTAAGTGATGCTAGGAAGAACATGGGCATAAGTTGTTCTTAAAAGGGGGGCCTTCTAGGTTCCACGAGTGACCAAGGTAATCGGGCCAGTTAATAATGATGATGAAGACCATAATATTCCACTTAAGCAACTAGTTACTTGATGCAGTCAGCCAATGAGAATATAGAAGCCAATAGGAGGATTAAGGGTATAAGCGAATGGAGACCTCAATGCCCTAAATCCTAATGACAATGAGGAAGAATTAATCACAAGCTTGACCATGGAATGAGTGGGACAATGAAATTTTAGGGTTCCACTAGTGGCTCTAACTAGGGATGTATGCCTCTTGCAGGCATATCTAGAATCTTAGGTGGAAGCAAACTAGCAGAAAGGCACAAAACCACAGACAAGAATAGAAAACTATGTACACCGATTTCAGGGATATAAAATGTAGCTTTTATTTCCAATCCTAGAAGCCTTCTCTTATGCTTTCTTAGCCTTCATTCTCCAAATTGGAGGAAAATGCTCCCCAAACTTAGAATCAGTTCTTTCCTCTATCAAATACCTTATCTTGCTCTAATAGAAAAGGGTCAACATGTGCATTATACATTTCTGAGCAACCAGCATCATCATGAATGACACCATCAATTCCACTTGCTATGAAACTACCCTGTTCATCAACCTTTTGCACCATAGGCTCATCCAAGTGAGTAGGAAAGATAAAAACACTCATACTCTACCTGATCATGGGTTGTAACATCACATTCAATTAGTTCATCAAACTGAAATCCTTCATAGACACTTCGTTGTATACTAGGCCAAGCTTTTGAAGTATCAAAGAGAAAAGGTTCACATTTAGCAAAACCTTCATTGTGCTTGACATAAGTGTTATCCTCATTAGATGGAAGAAATTCCATGATAAGGTCCATAAGATAAGGGGCCTCTACAAAGAATTCTTCACCATGTGAAACACTGTCACATTTTATTATCAGCACATCTAAGTTACACCCTTGGTAATTGTCAAGTACAATTTGCTCATTAACTTGTGGGAAAATAACTTCACAAATACTTGTACCACTACATCTTTCATGTAACCGGGTAACTGTTGAATCAGAGTTACCTTCCTCAAGGATAGAGTCAAAAACATTAGTGTGAGCCTGATCTTCATTACTTGTCCAATTTATGCCATATCCTTTATATTTGCAAGTGGTACTTGCCAATAACTCATCAGTATTTAAAAAAAAAGTTGATTATTTCTACACCAATAAGGATCATCATTTATCATCTTACATATTGGTAAGGGTTCATCGTATAAGGGTTTTTCCACACCTTCATTATTTTCATGAAAGCATCTACCTCTTCAGCATGAAGGTCTAAATCTCCCATATCATCATTATATTCAAAATCATTATAGTCACTAGAAGAGCATATAGATAGATTCTCAATTTCACTCACATCATCAATGGTTAACATCTTTGAATCACATGCTAAAAATTCATTGTCAGATAAATCAACAAGCCTTTCAATATTATCAATTGGTAATGATATTGATTCAAGATCCATGTGCTTGTCATGATGTGCATTCTGATATTTAATAATGAAACCCTTATGTCATCCATAAGTACATCATCATCCTCCTCATGTGTAGTTGACATCTCCATATCTACTTCATACAAACAATCATGAGTAGCAGGGTCATAAGCATGTTCATCAACATCTTTATCATATTTAGCCTTATACTCAAGATCAACATACTAAACACACATTTTTATCTTCAAATTCCTCATCACTCACATGGTTATCATGCTCCAAACCCTAATTACATTCCAAGTATGCATCATATGCAATGTGTTCCCTCATTTGTGGATACACAACCAAAAATTCAACATCATTTGGTCTTTTACTTTCTAGAATATCTCTTATAGCCTTCGTGAATCTAAGGTTGAAGGTAGGGATCAACTCTTCTCCACTTTTATGGATCTCCATGAATTTTTTGCTGACTACATTTGGGTTTACTCTTTCACCAAATTGTTCCATGAATGTATAGAAGATGTTGGTAGAAAAGATAACCAATCTCTTGCATCTCCCTTCAAGGATTGAACAAATAGTTTCATGATCACATCCTCAAAATCCAATTCATAATCTCCCATCAAATCCCCAAACTCCTAAAAATGTCTACTTGCTGGTTTAGACTTTGCTCCATTGAAATTTGGTATTTTATCACTGATCTTAGGTGGTACAACATTTGGAAAACCACAAATATTACTGAAATCTATGGCTTTGTACCTTTTTGTACTAAAATTCCTTTGATGTGACAAAGGGTGCTCAATATGTGTTATTGCATTCAAGTCTACATTCAAATGTACAACTTGACAAGGTGTCTTGTATTACCTTTTGCAAGCCTTGTTAGATTTATTAAAAGGAAATTTAAATCCACTTTTCAACTATGATCTTAAGCCTTCACAATAAAACTCCTTTCTATTTTACTTAAGATCTTACAATATAGCATGGTTCTTTATGACAATGCACTAATTTCAATTTACATTCAAAAGGAATTCTAAATTACCACTATTATTCCCTCATCTAGTGCCAATTCACCTAATAAGAAATCATTCATACCATATATCTTGAAAATTCCCACAAATTAATTGAAAATATGATAATATTCTCTTCAGATTCATGAGAATACCTAGAATTTTAGAGGAGCTATTCACCTTCGATTTTCAAACTTGCATATTTGAAGCTTTCTTATATACTTTATCAGGTTCTTTGAGTCAGAGTTGTCACCTCTCTTCATAGAGGATTATTCTTCAAATAAGATGAAGTGTCTTGAAAATAAATCTCGTTTTGGGTTTTCTCCAACAATGGAGTCACCTTTAGATCCTTCGAGCTTTGCTACAACTGAATCCTTCACCAGGCTAAAGATTTCTATGATATTTGAACAAGATGTTCAGATTTATCTCACCATTTGATTATGTAATACAACAGTCTTCGTTTGGAGAATGATAATTTTTCTCTAGCAGAGTTGCCAATTTTGTTCGTGTTTTTTCAAACAGAGCTTTGAAATCCCCTAAAGGGTAGCTAGCCCTTATTCTCAAGAATCTTCAAAGCTTGTGGCCAACACAACGAGTAAATAATTCTAAGGTCTTTACTCCTACACTTTAGGTTTTGTGGGAATAGGGAGGGTATTTCCCGATTGTGTTCATTCTAATTTATTAAAATGGAGAACACTTCTTCACAAATGAGTTCCTATTATAGGCAAATAAACAAAATTCACTAAGGATTTGGTTGATCTCTGAGCAAATTATTGTTCATTTGCTAGGAATGAGGATGTATTTCAAACTTAAATTTTAGAATTGACATGATTTTAATAAGTATTGTTCTTATTTTGAGCCTATGGCTAGGCATATTGCTAATTTATTTGATTGCATGAATTTTTGACAAACAGGCCATTACCTTATCAATCAGGAAAATGGAGTCAAATATGAAACACCCATTAATACACAAATTATTGAATTATGAAGTAGATGGACTATTTTTCTAATGCCTTGCAATACAAAAACTCACAATATCTAAAACATGACTTCTTATCAAATCCTTTGCAAATTATTGCAGACCTATGACTCTCCTTAATCATTTAATTAACCCTTTGAGCTAAAGCAAATAAACAGAGCCATACATTCAATTAAACTATTGATGAAAAATGAAAAAGATCCTTGATAATTTCATTTATAATCTATGAAAGTGTACAAAGGACAATACATGCTTTGGAATTTAGATTTGTTTTGATAGCAGTCATTCATGTAGAACTATTTAAGACTATTACATATAAGACCTATACTTGAGATGATTAACCAATAGATTCATTAAACCTTCTACATTACATTTTTTTTTTGCACTTAAAACCTACCTAGACCATTCTAGACTCAAAATTTTGACCCCTGTAATGAGCCTTGAAATCCCTTTTACATCAAGGGAGTAACTAGCATCAGGCTCATTATAGTTAAATTTCATAATCATTTCAAAATTAATTTCATTTCATTTATTTTAGTTCCCAAACCCTTATATTTAATCATTCTTTAACCATGGGAAAAGAAAAAGGCAAGAAGAGTGCCAAGAAATTGGTCAGAGAAGCACACACAAGCCTCTCAAAAGGTTGTTATAAAAATTAGCACATTCACCAACACCAGGGAAGTCACCATCAGTACCAATGGTGCAAACTAGTGAACTAGCCACAAGAAGATTGAATCACCACAAAAGTCCAAAAAATTGTACACCATTTAGTAGGAGAACACGAGTGCTACTCGGCCTTGTCAGTGGCTAAATAAACACCTTCACCTGGTTTCATGACAAAAATTGGAGTTGCAACAATCACCTCATCATCTGAATCATCATAGGGCACAAGGGAAATAGGACAATGGCCAAAATTAGGGTTGGCTCCTCCTTCCTCACTTGAAGAACTATCTGAAATCACAACAGGAACACTAGGCTTCCCTGAACAAACCTAAGGACCCTTAACTAGCCTCATTAATTCTTTTGCAAACTCAATAGGACCTTTTCCTTTAAACTTGACTAATTCTTCTGAACTAGTCCTATTACAAAGATTGTAGGTACACTTGACAGTAATTTTCTCAACATTCTTTCAAATAATCCTCTTTCCTTTTGGAATAGTTGGAACTTATGTTGTACTAGGTTTAGCAACAAGCACATACACTAGAGGTTCCTTCATACTCAACCTCCTATACCTTCTAACTAGTGTGACTAGAGTACTGGGCTCACCCATTTTTCCCAAAGTTTAACACTAACTAGAGCCAATTTTGCAAGAAAAACTCTAGCCATGACTAGAAGATATCACACAAAAATGAAAAACCCAAGAGCGCCAAGAAAAATGACACAGAGTACAATTGAGCTACAACAACAATACTATGTGCACGCACACTCAAATACTAGAAGATATCACACAACCACCTCTACAATACCTCATTCAAAACTTAGAATTCACTCCTCTAGTACCTACAGTAATCATTTATGTGCCTTGATCATTATAGTTGATCAAACAAACTATAGGTGATCCTCATTAAATAAGGGAATTAGAGGTGAGTTGCATTTAATAGCACCCTTTCTTGCTCATGTGATCAGAAAAACAGTCACTGCATGCTAGATCTCAACTATCAATCATTCAAGATTTAAAACTCAATCAATGAGGCTCATATGGATCACCACTTGCTTTTATGCCTATACTTAGAAACATCGATGAATTTATTTAAAACTTCCACATACCCATCTGTATCCCAACGTCATCATCCTAAACTTTCTCTTCATTGATCTTGATGATCTTAGCCAAAAAACCAACCCCATCACCTATTGTGTCTTCCAATTTTTCTTTGGGACCTCATCAAGCAATGGTTGTGAAGCCAACGATGAGATATTGGCTATAGATTTTAATCATAGAAGGATCTTGGTCGAAGATTCAAATCCCATCACTCATCACTCATTTACCTTTCTTTGAGCAACCTCAACACGTAATGCACTAATCCCACATAATGGGGAGTAACTCAACCCAACCCGTCGGCGGTCATGGGTTCCCTTTCAAAATTCACAATACAATCGACAATAGTAGTAATACCAGTGATGGGTTAAAAACTTAACTAAATTGCTCATTGTAGGTTACCTTCTGGTAGTGAGTTTGCAACAAATGATGAGCAATGGACTACCAATGGTAGACTTAAGTGATGCTAGGAAGCACGTGGGCATAAGTTGTTCTTAAAAGGAGGACCTTCTAGGTTCTACGAGTGACCAAGGTATTGGGGCTGGTTAACAATGACAATGAAGACCATAAAATGCCACTTAAGCAACTAGTTACCTAATGTAGTCGGTCAATGAGAAGATATAAGCCGATAGGAGGATTAAGGGTATAAGTGAATGGAGACCTCAAAACTCTAAATCCTAATGATAACGAGGAAGAATCAATCACAGGCTTGACCATGGAACCAGTGGTATAATGAAATTTTAGGGTTCCACCACCCTTGTGGTGCAGGAATAAATCACATATGAAGACATATAAAAACACCTGGTTTTGGGAAATTCCTTTATCTATTCATATAATCTATCACTAATAAACTTTCCCCAATGCATTTGCATGGGATTTTCCATTAGTCTGGATATTATAACAAACATCTAGGGTTCAAATTTATTGGCATCTCATAAACCAGCTATCCTTCTCAACAAAGTTATAATATCTTGAATATCTTGGTTGAACATAGACCATTGAATTAATTTGGTCTATGGTGTAATCGGCTCTTGGCACCATTAGGTACTCATAATTTCTCTATTGTGGGCTTCAACATTTTAATATGTTTTCTCCTTTTCTTTCATATCAACATTATAAATTTGAGTGAATATAGGGAGCCCAAATGTGTATGTAATTCCTTTTTGCAAGAGATCTGCATAAATTCTCCATTCTTTTTCAACAACTATTTTGTCTGGGTTATAATAATTCATACATTGCATAACCAATTCAGGGGTCCCCATTGTTGGCAGAAACCCTCCTACTAAAATTAACCCATTTTTTATAACATTTTTGGTACAATGAGAAGCATTTTCTTGTTGTAACTGTGTGCAAATTTCAACATCAGAAGACCACCCCATATGAGTATCTGTAACTACCACATTGATTGGTATGGCTTGCAAACTGCAATATTTAAATTCGTCTTCTCCCTTTGCATCAGAAGTACTCATTTTTGTTGGTGTTTTATACATTTTCAAATGTGTGTCTTGTGTGCAAGTTAGGGTTAAATTTAACCAAATTTCTTACAATTTATAAAACTTTCAATTCACCTTTTAGATAAATTCAAAATCAAAGAATAATCAACATTTCAATTTATAAAGGGAAATACCATCTTTCAAGATTTTCATGCGTGAAAATAATTAATAGAGTATTAGTTATCCAAAACATGACTAGTTTTGGTTGATGATGAAAGTATTTTCAGAATGGAACTTCAAAACCCTTGGTAGTTGTGTTCTCAATTTCTCAAAATTTACCTTTCCTCATGCATCGATATTATTTCGTTCTTCCAATGTCCTTTGCAAATTTGCAACATGACACAAAGTAGAGTGGTATAAAAGCAATTGCATGCTTAAGGTGGTGTCGAGTACATGAGTAGATTGCCACCTTCATTAATTACCTATTATAATGCATTAATTTCTTGAATAAACGTGTAATCATTATGAATTAGGGTTCAAATTATGAATGCCTAGATTTATGTGTGATCTCACTACTAGAGGAGAAATATGTTGCAATGATCAAACGTGGCACTCTATTGTCACTCTAATCTTTTGTGAGGCATAAGCTATTAAAGATACATGATCAATTTGTGATCATCAGGATTAAAACCTCTAGTATCAAATTTTTTGGAGAAATATCAAGATCCAAGGCACTTACCTCCAAGCTTGAGAGAAAACCAGAACAAAAGAAAATACTAGGAAATGGATTCAAAAGAGATTAAAAGATTTCAAAACAGACTCTCTAGTTTCTCAGTTCTGAATAAAGGGAATGAAATAAAACTACCAGACTCTGATATAAGAAAAAAAATTGATATCACTGGGATTGACACTTCCAATTGATTACTTACTGGGTTGGGCTAAGACCAACTAAAGATACAATTCACTTTGATGCAATCACACAACTTTGGGATTTTGGTTTCTGGTAATATATTAAACTTCATGAAAAGACCAAAACATTGAATCTAGGAAAGAAATAAGAATAAAACTGTTGCCCAATTCTCACCTACAGGCTCAATCAGGCAAGGCATCTATGTTGCAGGTGTTCATAAGGGCCAAATGGGATATCTCCATTGAGGGTTATTTCATGCATCTGATGACATTTCACAGGGAATTCAATTGGGGGCCTGCTTTGTTGGAAATATGCCTCAATAGTCACAGGCTCAGCTTCCATTAGAGTCAAGTTGGTATGAAATCTTCACTATCTAGCCGATTGGCTGCTTTGATACTTTCTGTTTTGAACAGGTTGCTGTGACCTAGTTTCTGTCTTGCCGAACGATGTTGTAGAGCCTATCGCTGTGACAAGAAGTGTTCGGTATGACCTCTTCTCGCATGGAATTCTTTGGCTGACAGGCCATTCAATCATCAATCAGGGAGACTTATGGCGACCATGGGCTTTGGGGTAACACAAAGAGCTTGGTGAGAAGTCCCGCTGAAGAGACAAAGTCTCACCGACAGTGCTTTATTTTGAAGTCTTCGGTGTGGCAATTTGAGTTCGCTAAGAGGTCTCGGCGACTCGGGAATGTTTTGGTGACAAGATGGGCTTTCGGAAAAGGTTGCTCCCTTCGCCACAGGGTCTCGCCGAAGTCACAAAGTCTCCCCGACTCCAAAGGCTCTCGGTGAAGCAAAAGGATTCTACAAGAAGTCTCGGCGACCAAAGGGATGTTTTCGGCGTAAGAAGGCAAGCTTCGCTAGGAGGTCCTAGTGACTTCTTAAGGTCTTGCCAAAGTGGATTGACTTCAGTATAGTGCTGTGTTTTCACCCTGAGGTCTCACTGAGATGGCATGTATCCCTGACTGAACAAGAAGTAGCTCATCGCTGAAAGATAACAAGCCCGGCAAGAGGTCTAGCCGATAGGCCAATGTCTCACCGATAATAAAGGGTCTCGCCGACCAAGGAGGGGTCTCGGCGAAACGAAGTGAGCTCAAGAAAACATGAGGAATTTGGAAGAAGGTCTCAGCGACCCAGTAGGGTCTCACCAATAAAGGAAGCCTCGGTATAACATTCCAAGTCGAAGAAAGGTTTCCCTGACTCAGTGTTGTCTTGCCGACAAGTGAGCAGCTCAGCAGAATGAAAGGACCTCGATGTGAGGTCTGGGCGAAGTCAGGATGTCTCGCTGAGGGAAAGCAGGTTTTCATCGCAGGAAGTCTCCCCGACAAGGAGGATCTCACTGGAAGGAAGTGTTATTGGCGTAACCTGTTGACCTTGGCATGAGTCTTGCCGATGACTTAATGTCTCACCGAAGGATGAAGGCATTTGGGGAGAGCAGGACTGTTTGGCATAAGTCTATCCAAGTGTTGATGTCTTGTCGATAGATTACACCCTCGATATAACATGGGGAGTTTGGGATGAGTCTTTCTGACCTAATAAGTCTCCCCAACTATTGAGCGCAGGAAGACGGGCTCTCGCCAAGACAAATCAATTCAGAAAGTGGTCTCACTGACAGCAAAGAGTCTCGCCAAGAGTCTTCCAAAAATGAAGAGTTCGCCGAAGCAAAAGGAATTCGGTAGGATATCTCAGCGAATAAGGGTGGTCTCAGCGACAAAAGCAGGAATTGGTATGACCAGTGGACCTCGCCATGATGTCTTCTCGACCAATTGGAGTCACGCCGAAAGGAATATTGCATTCGGGGAGACTCAGAAAGGAGGTGTGGCTTTCGGTAGGATGTCTTCCTGAATGAGGGTGGTCTCAGCGATAGAAAGGCAACTCGACGTGACTCGTTAAACCCATTGTGACCTCTTGGCGATAAATGGTGTCTTGCCAATGGCTTTAGTAAAATCGATATGACTTTGCAAGCTTGATAGAACTCTCATCGATTGTCACATGCTATGCCGACGGATTCAAAGGACATAATCGCATCGGTGAGACACTTTCAGTGTCTCACCGAGATGCGATTCTTTTCAAAAGAGTTTTGACCACCTACAGAGCCTGCGTGGAATACACTCGACCAACTACGAGGAGCTGAGGTGAGCCATGGCAGTCTAATCAGAATGAAGAATGTCAAACAGGATGAATGCAGCATGTATATGTTCTCAGCTTAGAGCATTCAAGGTGTTCAGCTGAAGTGGTTCGAACAGGACATGATGCTAGGATCAGAATGAATGCGGTAGCCTCAAAATATCTGAAGAAGGCTTCTTCGGGGATGACTCTTCACAGTAGGGACACGTAGGGTGCGGCATTAAATTCAGTCGAAAAGATCTGAGGAGAGATCTTTTCTGAGGACTGATATTTTGTAAGCCCTAAGGGGCCGACACAGTTTGTATATAAGGCTTTTTTTCCTTTTTGTAAGTAGTTTGAATAATGCATCCAGAAGAGTTAGTGATTTTTAGCTATCCTTCCTCAACTGATGTTTACTTTGTAACCCAATTGAAGTCTGGAATGTAAAAACAGAGTTCACTAGGAAAGCAAGTGTTAATTCTTATACTACTCTCATTTCTGTATGTTATCTTGTGCAAGTTTTCTTTAACAGTGTTTCTTTTAATCTGTATTCATACCATAAAGTTGTGAAGTTTGTTTCTTCCTTCTTAAGATATGTATGTAGATCAAACCTATCAAGAATGATGCATAAGACTGAAAGGGTTATGTGAGTAAGTAAATCAATTGTAGTTAAGTTTTCTCAGTGTGTTTGTATCTTGTTTTCATTTCATGATTTCTCATCAAACTCGGTGTATCACCATAGGAATATTTTAGTTTAGTTTCATCTTTTGTACGCATCCTTCTCCCTTCACATTTACAAGATCGTTAGTTTAGGTGATACCCAAAGGAAGTCGGCCTTATCCGGAGGTTCATTTCAACTATAGGTGACCCACAGCCTTGAAATGATCCCATGTTGCTCTAGAAAGCTCAGTTTTTGTAAACTTTGCATAGGGTTCATTTCTCAGTGACAACAGTTTTTGGCACACCCGGTGGGACAGAAATTAGATTGAACTGCTAGTTTAGTATGCAACCAGTGAATTCCAAACTTTATAGAAGTCCTTTGGCATACTTGGCAACTCCACAAAGAGAAAGAACTCCAGAAATCAACACCTTCTATAGTTTATGAAAAGAGTTTGAACAAGAAGCAGCTCAAGCCCTTTCGAATATCTGCAACTGTCACCACCAAGAATACCAGGCAGAGCAACAAAGAGGAAAGAAACAATAGTTATTTATTATAGAAAAACTTAGTCCACTCCTCCATCTGTAGGGTCTCATTTCGCTGCACCAACAAATCCACCTCAGATACCTCCAATGGCCACTCCAAGGAATCAACCCTTTGTTGCTTTCAATGGAGGGAGTCCTTTAAATTTGGCACAGCACAACGACATCCCGATGGTAGCCTTGAAGAGTCTGCCAACTTTCACGGGAGAAGACCAAACTACTCCCATTGAACATATGAGAGATGTGGCTTCGTTATGTGGAGTCCATCACATAACCCAAGAGGATGTTGTAGTGAGATTACTAGCTGCTTCACTGAAAGGAAGAGTTGTGTAGTGGTATAGGAGCCTACCAGTCAGTTCAATTGCAACATGGGATGAATTTGGAGACAAGTTGCATAAGCAATTTCAAGACAGGTCTGACAATTTATCTCTATTGGAACAATTGACTACAATTAAGAGGGCTCCACAAGAGCAGATGAATGACTTCAACTTCAGATTCCAAAGAACTTGGGATAGAATCCCTGTGACGGTGAGGCCACCTCCAGAATATGCATTTTTATACTTTTTGAGCACTCTGAACAGCGATATAGCTGTCATGATACAGTCAATGGGAGGAGTGTCTTTACCAGATGCCTTTGAAATAGCTATCAAAGCTAAAAACAGCTTAATACAAGCTGGTAAGCTTGCTCCCAGGCCACCAATGCCAATATTTCCAAAAATTCATGCAAACATTCCTTTGCAAATACCTCCTTTCACACCTCTACCAGATGTACCAACGCTGCTAGATACTATTCCAGCCATTGATAGATAAGAAAGTGTTGCTTCAGACTCATCACAGGAGTTACAAGAGATCAAAAGTCTTTTACAGACTTTTGGTAACAAGTTTGTGAACTTGGAAAAACAACATACCTATTCTAGGCCTTATCAATAGCAGAATTAGGCCTCAAGTTAGCCTTTTCAGGTCAACAACAACAATTACAAGGGAATAGACAGTAGTATCAAGGAAATTATCAAGGCACAAGACAAAATGTCACCACAAGACCTTTTCAAGCCTATAATCCAACTCCAATTAGTGCTGTCAAAGAGCTTGTTCCTGTTCAAAATAATTTGACTGCTAATTATGAATGGTGTTATCCATGTAATCAGCCACATAATCAAGCTACATGCTCTAATGGCGTCATCAATCAAGCTCTTATGGTGCAAAATTTTGTAGGTGTGCAAGATTTGCCTAAGGAGGGGTATCCACAACAACAGGATCAACCTAGAGATGATTCAACTCTCCTGAATTGGCAAAGAGAAGAATTATGTGGAGTGAACCAAGATGACACATCTGTTGCTACTAATACTAGAGCCAAGAAGAGGGCTTTTGAGGCTGAACAAGCAACAAATAAAGATAAAGGAGCTGCTGGTCCATCAAATCAACAAGTACCGCACACTTTGCAGCGAGGTCACGACACTAGTAAGGAGCAATCTTTACATGCTACATCAGCAAGTCAAGTGCAACCTGACCATGCTATTGTGAAGATGCAGCCAAAGGTAAACATATCTGTACCTTTCAACATTGTTGAAAGTATGAAAAAAATGAGTGTTTCAATTTCAATGTGGGATTCTTTAGCAATCCCTGGTCAAATCAATTTGTTACAGTTAGCCTTATCAAATCTAGTTAGTTTAAATCCTTCAAATGAAGTCTCTTTAGGCCAAACAAAGTCAGTTTTAACCAATGCACTTTTGGACACTACCCCACAGCAAAGTGATGGTGTCAAGCCCCCTCCTTTCTATGTTTCCTTAATAGTAGGGAATAAATCAGTGCACAATTGCATGGTTGATAGCAGGGCTAGCAGTTCCGTAATGCCAAAAAAGATTGCAGACCAGCTAGGTATACAATACCAGCCATTGGAAAAGGGAGTACTTCAATTGGATGGGACAACAATAAACACTATAGGTGTTATTAAAAATTTGAATCTCACACTACATGCCTGTCCCAAATTTTCAATCCCGCGAGATGTCTTTGTCATAGATTTGCCTCCATTTTTTGCTTTATGCCTATCTAGGGACTTCACGGCTAAAATTGGAGGGTATTTGTCTTCAGATCGGTCCCATATGCTTTTTAGGACCAGGTATGGTACTAAGGTAACCATAACTTCTGAGTCCCTTGCTAAGGATCACATCAAACCTTATGTGCCATCTGTTATAAATGTTAACTCTATTGTTTTAGAGGATATTGAACTTGCTACAACACAAAAGTTACAAGCTAAGAGTGTACCTGAGGTGCTCCTGAATGAATGGGCAGTTAAGAACGTGGTTGATAATCCAAATGAGCTTATTCAGGATGTTGGTCTGGGCAATTATATATTGCATGAAGCTAGGACAAAAATGCCAAATCTTGAGAGAAGTGTAGAAAGTCAGTTCGAGTAGCAGAATGAATTATGGGAGATGTATTTTGATGGTTCAAGAAGCAAAATTGGTGCTAGAGGAGGTGCAATGCTCGTATCTCTGCAAGGTGATAAGTATTATGCTTCTTCTGTTTTGCTTTTGCATGCTCCAACAACACTGTTGAGTATGAGGGCCTTGTTCAAGGTCTTGAGTGGGCAAGGAAGAGAGGAATAACCCACTTGAAAGTATATGGGGACAGCGAGTTAATCGTTAATCAAATAAGAGGCCTGAATGTGGCTAAAAATGACACACTAAAGTCTTATAGAAACAGAGTGTGGAACATGCTTGAGGAATTTGATGCCTTTAATTTAGTATCTATTCCAAGGAATCAGAACAAGCATGCTGATAGGCTTGCAACCATTGGGGCACAATTTGATATTCCAGGCGACATTAGAAAAGAGAAAGTACAACAGTATGTGAAAGTTGTGGTCAGACCATCAATTCCTGATACAACATTCACTGGCAAGTTTTTGACAGTGATGAACAGATTCTTTCCTTTTTGCTAGAAGAAGATCAGTTCTCTATGGTGAATCAAGCAAAACTCAAGCAACAGTATGATGATCAAGTCATACATCTGAGGACGAATAAGTTTCCCAAAGGCCTTGTTACCTTAGAGTCAATTTTCAGTATTGATGATCAGCTTAAAAAGGGTAAGGCTGGCTTGCAAATCAAAGAAGAACATTATGAAGAACTAGAGATTTTCAAAGGTAAACTTTTTAAGATAGGAAAAATTTGTTCACATGAAGATAAACAAGCTTTTGTTGCTTTATGCCAAGAATTTCATGATGTCTTTTCTTGGGAATAGTCGGATTTGAAAGGGTTTGATCCCCATATTGCTCAACACACAATTGAGTTAGAGCCTGATGCTAAGCCAGTAAGATAGAAATAAAGGCCCTTGAATCCTAAGTTGGAGCCCTTAATGATTAAAGAGTTGGCTAAACTAGTTGACGGGGGTATTATCTTTCCTATTAAACACACTTCATGGGTTTCTAAATTTGTGCCGATTAGGAAGAAAAGTGGAGAAATAAGACTTTGTGTAGACTTTAGGGATCTTAACCGATCATCTTTGAAAGACCACTACCCACTGCCCTCCATGGAACAAATCTTACAAGAAGTTGTTGGTTCTAAAAGATTTTCCTTATTAGATGGTTTTTCAGGGTATAATCAGGTGCTGGTTAAAGAGGTAGATCAGTTTAAAACTACTTTTACAACTAAATGGGGCACCATGGCATACAAAAGGATGCCTTTTGGTCTATCTAATGTTGGTGCCACGTTTCAGAGGGCCATGGACATGGCATTTCAAAGTTTGATCAATAAGATTATGCTAATTTATTTGGATGACATTACAGTTTATTCTAAGAATGCTGATGAACATTTGTTACATCTTAGACAATTTTTTGAAAAATGCAGACTTTGGTATCTCTCTCAATCCAAAAAAGAGTATATTTGTTGTTCATGAAGGGAAATTGTTAGGACACATAGTGTCAAAGAAAGGAATTACTATTGATCCTGAGAGAGTCAAAGCCATACTTGAGTTGCCATTACCTAATCACAAGAAGGGTCTACAGAGCTTTTTGGGCCAAATCAACTTTCTAAGAAGGTTCATCCCTGATGTCACAAACCTGTTACAACCTTTAATAGCTATGTTAAAGAAAAATGCAGTTTTCAGTTGGACAAAAGATGCCAAGAACGGTTTTGAGGCAACTAAGGAGGCCTTAGCAGCAGCTCCTATGCTGGTAAATCCCAATTTTTCTAAAGATTTTTATCTGTATGTTTATGGTAGCACAAGTAACATTTCTACAATATTGGTTCAAAAAAATGAAGAGAATTTAGAACAACCAATAGCTTTTTTTAGTCAAGGTTTGGTTGATTATGAATAGAAATACTCCTTTGTAGAGAGGCATGTTCTTGCTGTGATCAGAAGCTTGAAGAAATTCAAGCCTTTGATCTCTCATAATAAAATTCATGTCATCGTGGCACACTCAAGTGTGAAGGAATTTTTATTGAATAAAGATCTAAATGAAAAAAGAGCACGGTGGATCACTAAGGTCATGGAGTATGATGTAGATATTAAGATCACCAAATTGGTTAGAGGCAAGGGTCTCTATGAACAACTTGCTACTGGGTCAAGCAGTGAAAGTGAACTAAAAAGGATGTTATCCTTGCTAATACAAATGAGTTTCAGGATGCTCGAGACAATGTACCTATGGGGATAACTAATTGGGTTCAAGATATGACCCAATTTTTACAAACTGGTGAGTGTCCACCAGGTTTGAACAGAGCCAAAAGGAGATACTTCAGACTGTAATCCATACCATATATGCTGATGGGAAATGTTCTTTTCAAAAAAGATCTGAATGGTGTCCTATTAAGATGCATTCACAGTGATCAAATTGAAAAAGTACTTCATGAGTTTCATGATGGAGCTATAGGAGGTCACTTTGCCCCAAGAACTACTACCTAGAAAATCATGAGAGCTGGTTACTACTAGCCTAGCTTATTCAAAGATGCATATTCTTGGTCAAGAAAGTGTATCAAATGCGCTCTATTTTCAGGAAAGGAAAAACTGCCTGTTATGCCTCTATATCCAATTCAAGTGGAGCAGCCCTTCATGAGATGGGGCATTGATTTCATTGGACCAATAAATCCACCTTCCAGTACTAGTCACAAGTGGGTGCTCACAGCTACAGACTATTTCACAAGGTGGACAGAAGCAATAGCTTTGAAAGAAGCAAAAGAGTCTTTAGTTTTGAGATTCTATGAGGATGTAGTCACCAGATTTGGAGTTCCTGACTCCATCATATCTGATAATTCTCTTGCATTCATGGGTCTAAGAGTAACTGATTGGGCCATTAAACATGGCATTCATTTGAATACATTGTCAAATTATTACCCTCAGGGTAATGGTTTAGCTTAAAGCACAAATAAGAATCTCATTAGGATCATTAAAAGAACCATAGAGGATAATCAAAGGACCTGGCACATCAGTTTAAAGAATGCACTTTGCGTAGATAGAGTGACCCCTAAGAGGTCTATTGGCAATTCACCATATGTGTTGGTCTATGGCAAAGAGGCAAGATTGCCCCTATCTGTGGAGCTTCCAGCTCTAGACATTGTTCACCAGTTGGAGATGCTTGAGGGACATGACCCAATGTTTGTAAGGTATGTGGAGCTCATGGAGCTTGAAGAGTCAAGGGATAGAGCAATGAAAGCTTTGGAGTATCATCAGCTCCAAACGAAAAGAACATTCAACAAAAAGGCTACAGCAAAATCTTTTAAGGCGGGAGACCTCGTGCTCAAATGGGATGTTCTAAAAAGTAGGCCAGGCCATCACACCAAGTTCGACAATATGTGGACTGGTCCATTTATTATCACAGGCTGTAAGGAGCACAATGTGTATCAACTGGCCACAACAGAAGGTGAAGTGCTTCATATCCCAGTTAATGGGATACACCTCAAGCCCTGTTTCCGAGTTTGGCAGGTCCATCTATTGTACATATTAGTTTAGGCTTTATGTTTTCCATAAGTGTTGTTCCAACAAAGTAAATACTTTTGTTTTCAGTTTCCCCCGTCTTGTCATTTTGGCAACCTGTTGTGTCCTATGGATCTCATGCGAATTGCGGCCATGTGCAAAACTGATGTTCTAATTGTTTCTGGGTTGCCTAATGACTCCATGCCCAATGGATAGGCCTAGGCTACTGGCTTTTCATGTTTAGCAGGAAAACATCTAGCAGAGGTCACTAGAAATGTTGCTAATTTTTGCCTACAGGCTCAATCAGGCAAGGCATCTATGTTGCAAGTGTTCATAAGGACCAAATGGGATATCTCCATTGAGGGTTATTTCATGCATCTGATGACATTTCACAGGGAATTCAGTTGGGGGCCTACTTTATTGGAAATATGCCTCAATAGTCACAGGCTCAATTAGAGCCAGGTTGGTATGACATCTTCACTGTCTGGCTGACTGGCTACTTTGATACTTTCTATTTTGAACAGGTCACTATCACCTAGTTTCTCTCTTGCCGAACAAAGCTGCAGAGCCTATCGCTATGACAAGAAGTGTTTGGTATGACCTCTTATCACGTGGAATTCTTTGGCCGAAAGGCCATTCAATCATCAATCAGGGAGACTTATGGCGACCATGGGCTTTGGGGTAACACAAAGAGCTCAGTGAGAAGTCCCAGCGAAGAGACAAAGTCTCGCTGACAATGCTTTATTTTGAAGTCTTCGGCGTGGCAATTTGAGTTCGCCAAGAGGTCTCGGTGACCTGGGAATGTTTTGGCAATAGGATGGGCTTTCGGCAAAGGTTGCTCCCTTCACCATAGGGTCTCGCCGAAGTCACAAAGTCTCCCCAACTCCAAAGGCTCTCAGCGAAGCAAAAGGATTCTACAAGATGTCCCGGCGACCAAAGGGATGTTTTCGGCATAAGAAGGCGGGCTTCGCTAGGAGGTCCTAGCGACTTCTTAAGGTCTTGCCGAAGTGGATTGACTTCGATATAGCATTGTGTTTTTTCCCTGAGGTCTCATTGAGATGGCATGTCTCCCCGAATGAAGAAGAAGTAGCTCATCGCCGAAAGATAATGAGCCCGGCAAGAGGTCTAGCTGACAGGCCAATGTCTCACCGATAACAAAGGGTCTCGCCGACCAAGGAGGGGTCTTGGAAAAATGAAGTGAGCTCACGTAGACATGAGGAATTCGGCAGAAGGTCTCAACGACCCAGTAGGGTCTCGCCGATAAAGGAAGCCTTGGTATAACATTCCAAGTCAGAGAAAGGTTTTCTCAACTCAGTGTTGTCTTGCTGACAAGTAAGCAGCTCGGCGGAATGAAAGGACCTCGATGTGAGGTCTGGGCGAAGTCAAGATGTCTCACCGAGGGAAAGGAGGTTTTCATCACAGGAAGTCTCCCCGACAAGGAGGATCTCTCCGGAAGGAAGTGTTATCGGCATAACCTATTGACCTTGGCATGAGTCTTGCCGATGACTTAATGTCTCACCGAAGGATGAAAGTGTTCAAGGAGAGCGGGACCGTTTGGCATAAGTCTAGCCAAGTGTTGATGTCCTGCCGACAGAGGACACCCTCAGTATAACATGGGGAGTTCGTGATGAGTCTTTCCAACCTGATAAGTCTCCCCGATTGTTGAGCGTAGGAAGATAGGCCCTCGCCAAGACAAAATCAATTCAGAAAGTGGTCTCGCCGACAACAAAGGGTCTCACCAAGAGTCTTCCTGAAATGAAGAGTTCGCTAAAGCAAAAGAAATTCAGTAGGATATCTCAGCGAATAAGGATGGCCTCAGCGACAGAAGCAGAAATCGGTATGACCAGTGGACCTTGCCATGATGTCTTCCCGACCAATGGGAGTCACGCCGAAAGGAATATTACGTTCAGGGATACTCAGAAAGGAGGTGTGGCTTTCGGTACGATGTCTTCCCGAATGAGGGTGGTCTCAATGATAGAAAGGGATCTCGACGTGACTCGTTAAACCTGTTGTGACCTCTTGGTGATAAATGGTGTCTTTTCGATGGCTTCAGTAAAATTGGTATGAATTTGCGAGCTCAATAGAACTCTCATCGACTGTCACACACTATGCCGACAGATTCAGAGGACATAATCGCATCGGTGAGACACTTTTAGTGTCTCACCGAGATGCGATTCTTTTCAAAAGAGTTATGACCACCTACAGAGCCTGCGTGGAATACGCTCGACCAACCAAGAGGAGCTGAGGCGAGCCATGGTAGTTTGATCAGAATGAAGAATGTCAAACGTGATGAATGCAGCATGTATCTGTTCTTAGCTTAGGGCATTCAAGGCATTCAGCCAAAGTGGTTCAAACAGGACACGATGCCAAGATCAAAATGAATGCGGTAGCTGCAAAATATTTAAAGAAGGCTTCTCCAGGGATGACTCTTCACAGCAGAGACATGCAGGGTGTGGCATTAAATTCAGTCGAAAAGATCTGAGGAGACATCTTTTATGAGGACTGATATTTTGTAAACCCTAAGGGGCTGACACAATTTGTATATAAGGCTTTTTTGCCTTTTTGTAAGTAGTTCGAATAATGCATCTAGAAGAGTTAGTGATTTTTAGCTATCCTTCCTCAACTGATTTATACTTTGTAACCCAATTGAAGTCTGGAATGTAAAAACAGATTTCACCAAGAAAGCAAGTGTTAATTCTTATACTACTCTCATTTATGTATGTTAGCTAGTGCAAGTTTTCTTTAACAGTGTTTCTTTTAATATGTATTCATACCATAAAGTTGTGAAGTTTGTTTCTTCCTTCTTAATATATGTATGTAGATCAAACCTATCAAGAATGATGCATAAGACTGAAAGGGTTATGTGAGTAAGTAAATCAATTACAGTTAAGTTTTCTTAGTGTGTTTGTATCTTGTTTTCATTTCATGATTTCTCATCAAACTCGGTGTATCACCATAGGAATAGTTCAGTTTAGTTTCATCTTTTGTACGCATCCTTCTCCCTTCACCTTTACAAGATCGTTAGTTTAGGTGATACCCAAAGGAAGTCGGCCTTCTCTGAAGGTTCATTTCAACTATAGGTGACCCACAGCCTTGAAATGATCCCATGTTGCTCTAGAAAGCTCAGTTTTTGTAAACTTTGCATAGGGTGCATTTCTAGGTGACAACAAAAACAAGGACCAAGAAAATTTGAAAATGAGACCAGTAGCAAACCAAGCCACAAAATGACGCCAAAGCAAATGAAAGTGAAAGGGAATAGGAAAAAAAGGGGGTTCACATTTTTCCAAAGGGAAAAATGGGGTGTGTTGTGAGACCACACAATAGGGGATCTCTTGTCCTAGCAGGGCATGTGTGCAGAAGGAACAACAAATGGTGACTCTATTAGGGAACTCTCTGGATCATTTCAGGGATAAGGATTCGTCCAAAACCCAGAATATTTGGTTTTGTAGACTAGAAGCAAGACATGATCAGGTGAACTTGAAGCTCAAAGGAGAATAAGATACTTAACTAAATCAAGCCATAGGTAGCTCAGAATTGTGTGTGCATGGTGAGTTAATTCTTATCCCTTACAAACTATAGAGGCAAGTGACTAATCAACCTAGACAAGCTACACAGGTAATCTAACTCCAAAAGTAACCCAAACATTTCCCTGCTGCCAGTCAAGCATCCATAAGCCTGATGAGGTTGTCATTGTAATCCCCATGAACATTTCTCTATTATCATCCAGGCATCCATAGCCTCAATAGAGTTGTCTGCACACCCACACAGTTGCTCATTAACTCATTTTTCTTCTTTCTTTCTTTTTTTGTATGCTTTTATTTTGTACTTTCTTTCTCAACTAAATAATTTGTGAAGCTTATAGTAGGGTTTGGATATTGTAGTGATCATTGAAGTAGATTTAGGATTTTTCACTTATCAAGGCCTCATGATAACTACTATATAGCTTATCGAGAGTATTAAAGATGTGTTTTGCATGAAGACCGAGATAAATGTGAAAGGATTCAAACAAGGGTTTCCTTCTAGGTCAAGAAATATTTTAGTTGAGGAGACCTGATTCATAGAAGAAAAAAAAATTCTAAATAACTCATGAGTACTTGTCCATGGAACAAAGGAAAATGCATGGCAAAGTAGACCCTTTGACTAGGCTAAGCATAGCCACCACATTAAGACTGAACAACACCCCCCAACAAAATGAAAGCTAGAAAAACAAGCAAAAGCAAAGCAAAAACAAGGTACAAAGCACAACACCTACTCAAACTATGTATAGGGGTGAGCTAAAATAGCTCAAGAAAGAAAGTAATGCTTCAAGTATTTCCCATTGACTGGAAATGGGACATCTTCTTTGGTGAGGGTCCTCAGGCGAAAGGCATTATCTCCTAGGATTTTAGAAATCTAAAAGAGGCCAAGCTAAATCTTGTCAAATTTATCATGCCCCCCTTTCTTCTCATGGGACTTGTCCCAATATAACACTAGATCAGCAATTCTAAAGGCCTTTACCTTGGCTCTATGATCAAACCATCATTGTACTATGCCCTAAATGTTTGGAAAAAAATTCTATAGCTTGATCTTGCTTTTATTCTAAGTGGAGCAGTTTAGCCAGATGGGCTTCAAGATGCTCCCCTTCCTCATAGTAGGTTTTAATAAATTCCAGCATTGGGATCTTAATATGGATTAGGAAAATAGGTTTTAGACCATAAACAAGGTGGTATGGGGAATTTCCTAAGGTTGTTTTATGTTGAGTACTATCTACCCATAGAGAAAACTATAATTGGGTGTGCCAATCCTTTGGGTTCTTACCTAGCAACTTACAAATTACTATTAGAAAATTTTTCTTGGTGGACTCAGGAAAACTATTAACCTGAGGATAGTAGTTTGATGAGAATTTTAGCATAATTTTGTAATCAAAAGCCCAACCCGTGAATTTGAGAGAAGCAAATGCCAGACCATTATCACATATTAAGTCAAAAGAGCATCCAAAATGATTGATAATGTAACTTTCAAGAAAATTAATCACTACCTTTGTTGTACATTGCCTACAAGAAATAGCCTATGTCCACATGGTAGAATAATCGATTGTAGTTAGAATGTACCTGTGTCCCACAAAAGATGGTGGGTTGACCAGAACAATGAATTCTAATCCCCACTGGGCAAATGGCCTTACCTCAATGACTGGTTGTAGTGGAATAGTAGCACACCTCTCCTGGGTGGCAGTGGTCTAGCAAACATGATAGGCCTGAATGTGATTGTGAGCATCTATGAATAGTATAGGCTAGTAGTATCTAATTCATAGAATATGGTGGGATATTGAAGGGTTTGATCCATTCCCCATTATGAACTTGTCATGAAATTCCCTAAACACTTCAATAGCTTTAGCTTTTCCCATACATCATAGGTAGATCTCTTCATGGTTCCTTTTGTATAACACGACACCTTTTAGCATATAGCTGCTACTTTTTAGTTGTAAAGTTCATTTTTGGACTCCCTATAGATGTGGTGGGCACTTGTGGTTTAACAAATAATACACAATGTCATCATACCATTCATCTGGAGAAACATCCTCTAGGTTGTACTACTAGGCAGTGAGTTCCAGATTTGTTTTTGCCATTGTGCATGTGAGAGCTTGACCTCGAACCAACTTCATTGGTTGTATCTCTATATCATACTCCTACAACATGGTCACCCACTTTTCTCACCTTTCTCCTAGCTCATTTTGCATTAGCAATATCTTAATGGTTGGGTCTAGGACAATAGAAAATACCTTACTCCTCAGGATATAGTGCCTAAATTTCTTAACGCCATGAACTAGGGCATATGCATGCTTTTTAATGTTGGGATAGTGTAACTCGTCATCTTTCAATAGAGAACTCATGAAGGAAATAGGATGCTCACTTCCTTGGTTGTCTTTCTACATCATCATGTTGGCACATGAGTGATCTAAGGAAAATGAGTATATGTAGAATGGCTTTGAATAATCAGGGCCCACTAAGATGGGGGCATCTATGATGGCCTTCTTTATTTCTAAAAAAGCCTACTTTTCCTCTGTCATCTATTCAACTTTAGCATCTTGCTTGAGCATAGCATTCAATGTGTTGGAACCTTCAAATTTTGGAAAAATTTGAAGGTGCCATGTCAAAAAATTTATACAGCACTCAGAAAACTCAATTGTAAAATTAGCCAAAGGCACATTTTAAAAATCATAACTTTGGATCTGTTCATTTCATGCAAAACCATCTTGTAGAAAAGAAAAATTCCATCAGAGAGACCAACCGTAGTCTCACCAATATCTACAAGAGTGGTTTGTAGTCTCACCGATTAGCAAGAGTTGGTTTGAAGTCTTACCAATCGGAAAGAACAACACTATCAGAGTGAAATCCTCAAGTCATCCTGAGTATACATGTCATGTCGATGGTCCCTCATCGGAAAGAAATTCACTTTGTCTCACTGATAAAAAAAAGAGAAACATGTCAGGGAGACATGTGCTATTGGAGTGAGTTTTCCTTCTCCTTCCGACTTCATATGTTATACCAATCGGTAAGAATGGTTTGAAGTCTTACCGATTGGAAAGAATGGTATGAAGTCTCACCAATATCTGCAAGATTGGTTTGAAGTCTCACCAATATCTACAAGAGTGGTTTGAGGTCTCACCGATACAATCTTCCTACAATAATCTGCATCGGAGAGACTCTCTAATATCGATGTAAGATAAAACATGTCTCCTCAATGTCATATGTTACCCTGATATAGTGAATGGATACGATCATAGCGTAAACAAAAGATTAATAAAGTATGACTATAGTGGAAAACAATATCTCACATTTTTATCAAGGAGGTAAATGCAAAGGGAATTTAAAAGTTGATAATTATTTTACCCGAGAGAGCATAACAAGTAAAATTTACAAAGACATTTTTCACCAAAGGAGATATGGGAGTGGGTAAACATTTTTGTGTGAAAAAGTGAAGATTTCTAGGAAAGGAATTAAATTTTATTGTGAAATAACTTTCACGGGAAACAAAGATAACAAAGATTAAAATATTTTAATTTGTCAAAGGAAATTAATTAAATTATAATGAGGAGTTGCAGTCGATGCACAACAAAGGATCACAACTATTGAAGATATAATATATATATGCCAGATGGAATCTAATGGATCATCATTAGATTGAGGAAGAAGGTAGGTTAGGAAATCATCAGTTAGGTGAATAGGTTGATCAGTTGTTGAAATAGAACATTATGTTGTATATTGTAAAATCTTTTAAAATTATATAATGGAGAAGAATGCGTAAATTTGGTGATCCAATTATGGTGTCAGTTGTTTGTTGAAATAATTGAAAATATTATCCAGTTGTCTCCAAGGTTGAAATTTCATTATTATTTAAATTGATGTATGAAGGATATTTTCAATTTATCAAAGCACATTTGATGCTCTTGTGTGGTTCAATTAACTAGCTCCTTCAAGGAAGGATTAAATTCTTTTAATTAATCATAGTAATCTAGAAAAGGTCACTTGGATCAATAAGAAGAACTTGATAATTGTATCCTTGCATGTTTATGCCAGGCATAACTCATAAAAGTGCCAAGAAATTCAAATTTTATCCAGAAATAGGACACACATATCATTCACCTCTTGAATCTATTAGCCTAATAGAAGTAGGCACTAGTCATACCAATTCCATTTTATAATTTTATAAAATCTTATTCAAACATTCACATCTCAAATTTCAGTAGTAGTTATTAAGCTTTCATCTATTCCACTCGCAATTTCCATTGTGGATAGATTGCTCAAATAGGAAACATATATTCTAAGTCTACCTCATTTGCATAGGTGCACCCACCTAGGTCTAGAAAATCCTGAAGAGAAGAAGGTTCAACTACATTATTTGGCCTTGTTCGTTAGCCTGAAACATACCAAGAGCTTGGAAACCTCTTGTGGTTTTTCAACCAAAATTTTTGAGAACTAACACAATGGTTTCACTATCTTAGCAAATCCCATGATAAATTTCCTTACAAAGTTAATCTTCCCAAAGAAGGACTTCATTTCTCTCTTGCTTTCAGGGGGCTGAATTTTTAAGATATCCTAGATGCATTCTAGGTCAATGGATATACCAAACTCTCTAAGATTACATGCCCCAATAATTTTCCCTCAGTTACTCCAAAAATACACTTTTTGGGTTCAATGAAATACCAAACTCCTTGTACTTTTGGAATACCTTACATAAATCAAAGACATGATCTCCTCTTTTCGTTGAAAACACTTTGAGGTCATCCATGTAGATGATGATGCATTTACCAATCAGATCCTTTAAGGAAATGTCACCCCCACATTGATTAAGCCAAATGACATCCTTCTATATGCAAAGGTACCCCATTTTGTAGTGAAGGCAGTCTTGTGTTTGTCTTCATACTGCACCATCATTTGATTGTAGCCTGAGTAGCCATTAATTAAGGACATCATCTATGAGCCATTGATGATTTGTAATACTTCATCCAGTGAAGGCACTAGATAGTTATCCTTTTTTGAGGCTCAATTCAAATTACTAATATCCATGCACAACTAAATTTCTCCATTCTTCTTTTGAATTGGGACTATATTTTCCACCCAAGTGGAATGCCAAACAAGGAAGATGATACGTTTGGACAATAGATTCTTCACTTCTTTGAAAATGATGGGTTCCAACAGTGCATTGATTGGACATTGTTGCTTCCTAAAAGGCTTAGCATCTAGCTTGAGGGGAATAGTGTGAGTAATTATTGAAGTATCATACATCTTGAGGTCCTCATAACCCCAAGATATCACATCACGGTATGCATGCAGTGCATCAATTATTTCTTTCCTTTCCTTTGGAGTGTAGAACTTTCCAATAAAAACATTCTTTATATTTTATGTCATACCCAAATTATGTGCATCACATTGGCTTTCAATGGAATCCCTTTTGGCCTGTTGATCCTAATCCCTTATATGGTCAAGGTCAAAGATCCTTTCTAACTAAACCATACCTCTTTGTATTTTTCTATTATTTAAGCTAATGACGCCTTCTATATCAAGCTCTGCTTCATCTATGATCCGAGAGGCAAACACATCTAAGTTGGTGATGAAGTCCAAGATATGCTTATCATCTTCAAACACTTGGAAATTGGTCACGTTATTAGGCATGGATGGGGTGGGAGTGAGTTCTACTATGAATTTCTTCAAACCAATTAATGAAAAAGGTTGCAAGGTGTTGGCTACTTGTGTTGGTGCATCAACAATTTAGTTTCTAGTTTGAGGTATCGACTGGATATTAAATGCATCAAACCCCTTTATTAGGTCCCATACCCTATGCCTATAGTTAGCTAGCCTTTGGTCATGGCATGAGTAAAAAAAATTGACTTGCTTGACAACTAGCTCTAAATCTTCAAATAATTGCAAAATTTTGACCCTTTTTCATAATGCCATAAGTAACCCATGCACTAGTGCCTCATACTCTACTACATAATTGGTATAGTAGAATTGCAATCTGTGTAACAAAGAAGGCATTACTCAAGGGACTGATTAGCTCGAAGCCCACTCCTACTACTTTCTTGGATTTGGATCCATCGAAGCATAGAATCCATAACCTAGAAGGGTGTCCTCCTTTCAAGTTGGAAGAACATACCTCACTTCCAAGTAGTGAATCTAGTCCTACACCCCTAAACTATTCACATTTAGACTAGTTTTGACCTTTTGGCTTCCTCGTTGAAACTTCGGTCGTATTGGTTTGCCTCTTGATATGGTCTACCATTGTTTGAAAAGGAAGCACTTGAACTCAAAATGAGATGCATTGTGTATTCTACACTAGCTAGGCAGTGGTAGCTCCTTGAAATCCATTATGGCTCCTAGGTTGACATGATCTTGTACGCACTTTTGCATGAACTCATGGAAGCCATCAAACAACCCAAGATTTCCATCCTCTTAAAAACATTCATTATCAGATTCAATCAATGCTTTTGTGCCATTGGGAAGGGTATCCAAGTTGGGAGAGGTGTGACATAGCACAAAAACTTCCTTTGCATCCTCTTCTTCACCTTTGTATGTAATTAGGAGATAATTCCCCAATTCTATTTCTGCAAACAATACTTCATTCATATTGTTGTACTTAGTATCCTAAATCTCATCCTAGGCTCATGTTCAATCTAGATCTAATTGGGTAGCCCATTCCAAGGCAGCCACATATGTGAATAATCAGTTGAAGTATAACCATTGAGAGCCCAAGTGAAGTCTCTTCCCAATATTATACCATAAGTATCGAGGATGTCTACAACTTTCATATCAATGACTTGTTGTGCCCTTGGGTCTAATGCCACCTGCATAGGGATCCTGGTCAATTCTCCCACCACATTAACCTCGGTTTTATCCATCTATGTCACCTTTCATTTTGACGATGTAGGATTTATGTCCAATGGCTTGCATACTACAAATGACATGACATTTGTTGAGGCTCTAGAATCTAGTAGGAAGTTGTGGAAATTTTTTCAAAATATGTGGATCGTCAATAAGAAAGGAGGGATCTCCAGCCTTCCTTGGAACAAACCTACAATGGCATCAGCTTGGGCTACTTGATCCTATCATTCTCATTTCCTTTGTCCTTTATTTGGATCTAGTTTTGTTCCTTGATTGGTTTCTTGTCCAATTGTAGATCCTTACTAGTTTTTAATCAAGCTTCTTTCCCACAATTTCTCTGATTACCAGCTCCTTGTTAGAGATTTTAAATGTGACCCTCTTTGTTCTTGCATCTTGGGATGGTTTTTATGATACAATCTCATTTAGTGATCGAAAGAAGGCATTCCTAATGGTGGGTACTTTTAGCAATTCAAAAGTTGGTAGGCTCACTTTCACCTTCTTTATTTCTTCTGCCACATACTCTCCCATCTGTTCAACTTCCACCTTGGATGAATTGCTTTTGGAAAAATCAGTTTGTAGTTCTTTGGTAGGATTGGACTACCTATTCCTATTGATGTATTAAGTAGGCACCTTGGGATAAGGTGAGTTATTGCTAGCATTTGGATTAGGCGACGTGTTGAAATTATTTGGTGGTATGGAAGTCGTAAATAGACCACTAGCTTGTCTATTCCTCAAATTATAAGGGGTTGGATGTCGATGAAACATGTGAACCTCTTCCTCTCATTGTTCCTCCCCATCTTTAGGACCATTGTCAATTGAATCAAACATCTGAGATAGAGTTCCTTCATTACATACCTTTTTTGCTTCACCCCCTTTTTTGCCGACTCCTCTGGTTTGTTCTTATAACTTTGAGGGAAGGGTTCTTGATTGACAACTAGGAACAAATCATATGGCTCTAATGGTACTATTTCTCTACAACTTGAATTATCAACAACATTTTGCACCTCCACTTGAAATATTATGGCAGCAATTTGAAAATCTAGACATTCAAGCTCAGAATGCCTGTTTGGTCTAATGGATTCTACACCATCTAGACAATGTTGCCTCATCCAAGTACACCCCACTTGCTAATTTATCTAAATTTCTACGTGGGTTGAGCGGTGTGGGAACCCCTCCATTATTGGGTCTAGTATTCCATGTTCGATTATGCCTTTGGGGCTACCTTCTTTCAAATCCTTGCCTAAAATTCTAACCTCATTCATAAGTTTTCCCTGATGTTGGGCCTGAATCATGATTGTCTTTATGATAGTTGGCTTGAATACTTCTCTGAGAAGCTTGCAATTGATTATTTTGATTCCTCAAGTGAGCAACTTCAGTAGTCAGCTTCTTTACCTACTCCACCAGCTCATCAATTCATTCCTTATCCACATTGCTTTGCACTAGCACTGAATTCTAGATAAAAATGGGATGTGTATGGACAACATCTATTAAGTCACTGAAACTTCAGAGTTCTACAAGTATGAGGGTATGTTGGGCTGATGTGAAAAGGTTTGATGATTTGTAGTTTTCAGATAGTTGTGTATCGGTGGAGTCTAATTTAATGGAGGCACTGGAGGTGGCACAATGAGATACTGCGAAATCTGGTTCATCAATGGAGTTTGATTGGCTAAGGCATGACTGTCCATGAACCTATCTAGGATTAGTCATAGGTCCTAGTGAAGGTAGTGGACCTTCCATGTGCTACCCCAAGTCTGTACTTTCCTTGATGACCTCTGCATATGCATCTACCAATCATGCAGGGGGTTGAGGCATTTTTTTTATGAATTTTAAGGTGAGATTATCTAAGGCAACATAGTATATTGCTATTGTTGAAGCATCATTAACCACATAAAGTGGTTGTAACTGTTGGTTCCCAAATCAACATATGCAATGATTCCTAAAGAGTAGTCGTTCTCTCATATTTAGACTCAATAGGTTGATATGGCCAATGAACGGGAGAGTGAATAAAATACCCCTTTCTCCCCTGCACTTCAAGCTCTGTTAAACCTGGGAGGGCGATCCCACTCAGTATATTTATAGATACTTGTGTGCTAAAGTATCAAATATATTGTAAACAGATGTTTCTCCTTTAGATGCTTAATAGACACAATACTATAAATACTTGGCTAACCTCTATAGTAATGCCTAATTTAAACATGAGAGATGTAACTCATTAAACTCCTTACACAAAAAAACTACGATTGATATTTGATTTAAAATTTGTAGTTGCTCATAATCAATTTCAGGAAACTACAGCATTAAGAGACCAATGTTATATCCCAAGGAGGAGTCATCGAATCCATGTAATTTAAAACCTAAGACAACATTCAATCTATCATAATCATATCTATTAGATGATGCATTACACCATTGATATTCAACAACTAAACTAGTTATACTTAGCAATCCTAGCACACTGTTGCATAAACCTTCATTCATGTTATTACAAATTAACTCATTCTTTGTTTGAGAGTAATAACATCAAATAAACATACAGTGAAAGACAAGAAGATGAATCATAACAATCTTTGATCACTCATATTCAAAATTTATGCAAAGTGAATAGTGGAGACAACTAGTCTAGAATAATATGTCATTTACATTCAACTATGACTATATTACAATTACATTCTCAATTACAAGACTCAGAAAACCTTAGAAACCTAGAATCAACACTATACATTTGAGACCCTATTACAAAATGCTTCCTGTGAGACCAAGTAGTGAACAATCTCCTTTCAGAAAATAGAAAATCCACACTTAAAGAAAGTGCAAAACCCTAAATGGAGATCTTTCGATGACACCTGGAAAATTCAGGTCCACGGATCAATAACTGTCTTTACTTGCTGAAGAATCTTCAACCTACTCTCTGTTTTCTTGCTCCTCACTCCACAGCCCTACAACAAAAAATATTCTCCTCTAGGAAGACTCATCATTCTTCATCATTTTCTCTGCCTTGACTTGAAAATATCGTGCAAACATTTCACCATGCTATAAAAACTCACTTGCTGGCTTTATTTCACTATGCAAGTGAAAAATATTAACTTTGGGTCAAAACCCATTCACCCAGGCAGTTAAAAAAAAATTTCCATCTTGCATTTTAACTCCTTTTGCTTTCTACAAATAATTTCCACTTCAAAGAATGTACTGTGCAAATGGCTGAAGTTTCCCTTTAATCTGTATAAAATATCAAACTTTTCCCTTCAGACTTCACACATGCCTCCAAATGTAATCCATCAGAGGGACGAAGACCATCACTAATGTGCTTTCACTTCTCCCACCCAAAACAAAGACCAGCGATATTACCATTGCCATGAAATGAATGAGTTTTTAAAAGTTTCTTTGTAGCCAATAAGAAATAAGAATTATTCTTGTTTTAATAAAAACATTTGAAAATATTTTTTATATTTTCCCTTTTTGTTTAACTACAGTCATCGCTCAAACTTGACCATCGTTGATTTCCTCCTCCATTTTTATTTAGAACTGGCAATGAGAGATGGAGATGAAATTATTGTTGCCATGCATCTATGGGAATTTTCTTCAACCAATAAAAAACAAAAGGGTATGTGCAGAATCATGATGGGCCAAAAAGTGGCGATATAATGGGTATGTGTAGGGGTATGTGGCTGACGACTTTTTTTTACCCAAAATTGATGAAACAAAAAGGGTTTTAAAGGATATTCTCAGTTTCCACCAATATAAATTATGTTTTACTTTGAATTTAATAAATAATTATTATTCATTTTCTATTTAAATTACTGACTAAAGTCCTAATTGATAGGTTGATTGAAAAACATTTATAGCTTTCAACGGTATCACATTTTTGAATCTAAAATATGCATCACATTCTATGCTTATACTATAGGATTAAAAAATGAATTTCATGAAGTTTTGACCAAGTTAAGGTGGTTAGACATACAAGTTTTTATATTTTTTAAAAGTTGTAATAAAAATTCATAATTAATTGTTTACTTGGAAAAAATTACAAAAAATATGCATCACATTGAGACATGAGTCCTCTACTTATATCTAAAATCTTATAAAAATATTATCATTTTATTGTGGTTAGGGTGGTCGACAAACACCTACTTCTTATTTTTCCTAAAATGTAAGTACTCGCATTGAAATTTCAAATTTTCACCAAATAAATTTTAAAAATAAAAATAAACCTAATAGTTTAGAAACTACACTCATTTTTTCTACAGATTCTATTGTTACATATTTTTGAAATAATATAGATAACTTATTCAAAATTTTATGTCAAGTTGCCTAACTCTGATTTTTCTAAATTTTTTGCCACTTAAGGGCCTGTTTTTTCCATGATGATCTTGCACATACCCAAAAATTAAACTTTCTTTTGCACAAAAATAGTTGAAAATGCACTTTTTATTGATCACGTGTATTATATAAAAACCATCAAAAGACAATCGCTCAAGAGGGACCATCACTCACTTCTTTGGAAAGAAGAGCCACCAAATGGCGATGGGTGATGGACACAACAACCATTGCTCATCGCTAATTTAAACTCAAAATCTCCCATGAAATAGAGATGTGCGATGAAATGAAGGTGAGATCACTCATTGCCAATTTGATGAGGAAGAAGACACTTCAATCCATGATGCACGATGAGAAGCCACCTCCATCACTAATCATCGATTTGAAATAGAAGAGAAACTTGAAACCAGCGATGGGCGATGAGTTCTTTGTGAAGTGTGAAGCCGTGTTGCCGCTTTTCAAGCAATCACAAGCAATAATTAAACTTGTTTTTCCTCCCAAACTTTTGAAATGTATTTTATGTTTTCCCTAAATGCATTTTTCCATTTTCCCAATATTTAAAATATTAACATTTGAAAACATTAGAAAAAGGGAAAATTTTAATTACGCTTGTGGCCCAAATAGAGAAATTTCACTATGCACAATGGTGACTCCTGGAGTTGAGATTTTTTGCATGTGGCCATAATAAATTATTTAGAGAAAACTCATTTCCTCAAATTTTTCCCAACCCTTAAAAGTACCTCCTTTGTACATTGGCCCCCGGGACATGTTCGCCACACCCGAAATATATTAAAATAATGTATCAAATGACCTCTGATCTTGATGAAAATGGAGTTGTAGAGGTTTTAGACAAAAACAATAAATGGGTTGTCCTTAGATTTTGAAAATTTGAAACCTTTTGAGACACCATTTTTGGCGTTGTCGTGATCAAAAAAAGATTAAATAACCCATCAGAACTTATCCTGGGAGCTTGAAACTGAGTAGGAGTGTAGACACTTGACCCAAGAATGTATTTCAAAATATGGCTTAGAAAAATAGATCCCGAGGTGAAATTTATTCAATGTCAAAGTTGCTCAGTCGACCATTTCTACAATTGCACCTGTTTAGAACCAATCAGGGCTTCATAGTCACCATTTTGAAAAGATATCAAAACAACTTATGGGGGGCTACCACTGGAAACATACGCTTATCTAGGTACACTGAGTATTTTTTTTCAGTCATTATTCTTCACGAGATATTAGGGATCAAAGTTGACCACCTTGAAACATTGTCAAAAATGTAGATGTAAAACTAAACAAACTGCATTTGCTTTTGATCTTAAAAAAATAGCAAATATGATCTTGAGACTCTAAAATCAGACAAGGGAGTACATGAATGTAGGGAGAATGGAGAGAAACAATCCATTTGGTATGAAAATCAACATGCTTCAAATTGTGACCCTCCAAAGTAGGTCACTTGGGCAGATTTTGCAAGTGCACTTCTGGGTGTGTAAAGGAAATTTTTTCAATATGGGCACTTCAAATTTGCAAAATTTGAAGGTGCCATCATTAACCTTGTATATGGTCGATGAAACCTATTGTTGAAGGATTTGATTAGTTCATTAACTTCCCTTTTGATAGACATAAATTGCTAGTAGAAGTCTGTGGGGCTAACTGGGATTTTAAATTTCTATAGAAACATGTTTTTCATGAGATCCCATGAGGTAATTGATCTAGTAGGCAAATGGATATACCAATAAAATTCTTCCTCCCCTAGTGAGTATGGGAAGAGTTTGCAAGAAACATCCTCATGTTCAATTTGTCTTTCCTTGAGGGACATTTGTATAATTTTGATGTGTTCCTCAGCTATCCTCTAAGGATTGTTTGTGTTGAACTTGGAGTAGAATTTTTTTGGATTTTTTGGCATATTATGGTAGTCATCGAAGGAAAATAGTGAAGGATTTTGTCCAACTAAGCCATTTGTGGAGGTGGGGGCAGTAATGGTTGAGTTACAGTAACTTGTGGTTGAGATATGGTGGTTGTAATAGTTTGGATGTGGCTGGTGAATGGAGAAGTTGTTGGTCCAAATGAAGAAGATGATGAAGATAGAGGAGGTGGAGGTCAAGTGGGTGGTTCTGATTTTGAAGCTTCCCCTTTCTTGGCTCTTCTAGCCCTGGTAGGGGTCTTTAATTCTTGAAACTCTCCTTTATCTCATGTAAATTTGGTTACACTATAGAATCTTTGTGTAGAGAAGGACCTAATTCAATCCAACTTCATCCAAAGGTCCTCTCCTAGTGTCAGTTATTTTGATAGGTTTTTTTTTCACTTCTCAACATAGAAAAAACACAAGTGTAATGTCTCTCTTGAAAGGTAATGATCTGCAACTAAGTTTCAAAAAATCACCCCAAGGTCTCTCAGATGCCAGGTCATGATTGTGCATAAAATAACTCAGTTGATGATGTGTGATTTGTTGGTAATCACAAGGGGCCTTTATGGTTTGAAAATCATGGAGGTTTTGGGTAATTAAGTTCAAAAAGTCTGAAGGTTGATATGCTATGATTGTAAATTTATAATAGCAAACTAAAACTCATCTTGTTCATTAGATTTAACATTGTTATGATGCTAGAAACTTAAGTTTAATTTACTAGGCTAGGAAGTGATAACAAAGAGTTAAGGTAAATTCATGACTTACATGTTTTAAATGCATTCCCTTGGTTGGTAGAGTTAATTGAGCAAGATGTGAAGGGCATGTAGACAAAAATTTGGAGTTTCCTTTTTTCTTGCTTTTATTGATGTATGGTTTCATCATCATCTAGTAACATCATATTATATCTTCATTATTTTACCTCATCATGTGATCCTAATGTTTTATTATGAAGTCTGCAAGATTCAGGAAATTGTGGCATCCAAGTACATTGTTCATGAATATGAATTGGAAATTAAGTATAGAGCATATATGTGATGAAAAGTTTGCAGAATTTCATTCATATTGGCTAAGGTAAAAAACGGGATTTTGTGGCATTAAAGTACAGTGCATATATGTTCTAATTTTTTTTGCAGATTTGATCCTTATCAGCTAAGGAGGTGGCCAATTTGAAACATATAATTGAGACAGAGCATTCCTTGTCATGATCATTTCATACCATTTACATAAGATTTGTCCATTTTTTGTTGAATTGATGTCATTATCATCATGCTTTTAGTGTTCTTTTCATGATGAATCTGAATGAGGTTAAGCAAATGGAAAAGGTCATACCCAATGTACCTCTAAAAGGACAGCTACATGCCACCTAGTGACGATGGCAATATTTTAAACATTTGTATTTTTCTGAAAGGACAATTAAATGTCACCCGGTGATGATGACATTCTTTAAACATTCGGACTGGGTTTTATCATCTTATTTTTTATTGTTTCAAATTTGGTGGCAACTTCTGAGTATAGGATAATCATACTTGGTTTTGTCATCTCTGATATCAAGTTATTTGGCTATCTATCGGCACATATAAGCAATTAAGGAAAATTATGCTCCCAGTACACTGCTCCTTGCTTTTTCAGGGCTATTATCACTAATCGATCCCACATTTCATGGCTCTAGCTTTAATTTATATTTCAATTGCTAACGCTCTGGTTATTGATTAGTGGTTGTGTTTCTCTGAGTTGAAAGAGAAATGGCATTTTTCCCCTAGAATTATAGAATTTTATTGCCAGTCAAGCTTTGCGAAAAGCCTATTGAAGAATATATTTCGTAGGAAATTCTCGATTCCATATTTAGAATTGATTATGCTCAAGTGGAAGAGAGTATTCGAATTGTGCTAGGTATTGAGGTAACCAGTCCTCATGCTCCCTGACTCCTCTTTCCCTCACAGGTGATTTCCATTTTCCTTTCAAATTCCCCAGACATGTTTCAATCTATGAATGATATTGAAGAGCTAGCTAGAAAGTACATTAAATTTCATTTTCACATTTATAACGTCATTCTTTGAGCAGTTCAGCAATACAATTTTTATGAAGGTGAAGGTTTTATTGGGGGTCTCTTCCCTAGAAAATGGGTACAAAAATGACATATTTTTGAGGAAATCTTTGATGCCTTTAGGCTCGCACTGCAATATTCAAATGAAAACATCTTATTGCGAGATTTAAGGAAAAACAACAGAGTTTGTAGACTAATGGAGCTGGAAATTAAAGACAAATTCTATGCTTTGTCTTTCCTTCATTCACACAACTTGCATCCTATTAATCAAGGCTTGCAGTTAGACCTACATCTACCTGTAAATTCTTCAAACCTCCCATTGAATAGTGGTCGAAAAGATTAGAATCAAGGTCTTGGTGATCATTAGGTTGGCATGCCTTCTTCTACAAGGGCTACAGCTTGGTTACCGTTACACTTGAGCCAAGGGGTAATACTCGGAGCTTTATGGTGAGAAATTTCTTGCATACATAAGACATTGATGAAAATTCAATGAATAATCAAGTGGTCGTCGACAGAAATCACTATTAGCATTCTGGTCTTTCATAATGGGTCTTTTCGAGTTATATTTTGGGTTTAAATTATTTGTACGGGTTGTGTTACAACTCATTTTGAGTTATTTTGTAAGGGTTATTGGGTCTTAACTTGGGCTTTTAAATGTTTCATCTATGTACGGGTTGGGAGAAAACTCATTTTGAGTTGGTTTTTAAGGGCTAGGTAAATGTTCATTTTTAGGTTAGTCTAAGTCAATGATGCATTTTGAACTACTAGCATTTTTGTTCAAACGATGTAATTGGACTATGGAATTATCCTTTTGTTACTAGGGTGATAACTGGAGGTTTTCTTACTGGTTCTTTCCTACCACTATGCCCCCCTGAACCAGTTTTTGTAAAATTAAAATATTTATATAATAAAATATTAGTGGCTTGCCACTTTTGCCGAAAAAAAAAACTTAAGTTTAATTTAGATTTTAAAAGAAAATTTAAAAGATTTAAGGTTTAGAGAGAGTTATTCTAATTCTAAATCTATGAACAACAACAACAATGGTCAATATTATAGTAGAAAGATTCCTAAAAACCAAGTTTTTCTTAACCAAGAGTAATCTACAATGTCACAAAACCAGTGCCATCTTCTAAGGTTCTTTGTAGATTTTTCAGATTGTGACATTGATACATGAACACACAATTGAACTTGAGTGTAGCAAATAAATGAGCTCAGACTATCTTTACATAGTGATCTATCATCAATAAAACACAAAAATTATGAGCTCGAAGTGCATAAAATATTGTGACACACAGTCACCATTAAAGTTGCCCACTAAGTAACAAGCTCAAAATGAAATTAAATAGTAAATAAGTTAAACTAAAATAACATATGGAGGCTAAATCATGTACACATAATAAGAAAACTCGAAGAAACACCAAAATTCAATGTTTTCTTTTATATTGTTATAGAATGTATTTTACAACAACTCATCTCTCCCTTTGAAAATGAGAGGATGCCCCTATTTATAGTTTTCAAAAACCCAAATGAATGGCCAAGATTAATTCACAATGAATAACCCAAATTCATTTTAACTTTAGGTTTTCACATCACCCAATACAAGTACAAAAATTTACAATATAAAATTGGCTACTCTTTTGTCTTTTCCCTATTTTTTCTTTTAGCCAATTTTGTCTTGTAGCTTATTTTATCATTTAGCTACTTTAATAAATGTTTGTCCTCTATTATGGCATTTCTAGCCTCTTTTTGCACTAAAGCATAGTGGAAAAATTTCCCTATAACAACTAAGAGCTTAGCATCCTTCAAGAAGTTGGACTTATTGATGTTGTAATTGATCATCCTAAATTCATTCATCAGCTCTCCATACAGGGCTACATATTGATCACCTTTCTGAATGACTTGCTTTGAGTGGGTGAAGGCTCATGCAGCAAAATCCATGAAGCTCCCAGAAAAAGTATCATTAGCTCCTTGCTCCATTCTCATATGGAATTCACATGTTATTGAATCACAATCAATTCTTGGGTTGGCATTTTAGCTCCTACTAATAATTCTAGGGACTCATTACACTTATCCAGACTTTCAAGGATCCAGGAAAAAACAACATCCATCTCAACCACCGACTTCTCCAACACCGCTTTTCTAAACTCAAAATGGAATAACCAGGCCTCAAGTAGCCAGTCGTCTTCTTTTGGAAGGCCCAATTCCTACTCCCAGATATCTATTGATAGCTTTAAAATACATTTCAACTTGGGGCATGTAATACTATAAAGATCAGGAAAATATTTACATGTCTCCACTACTTTTTCAATTTCATTTTTCAATCATAGGAAATGTTTGTGCATTTTCACCCCATAGTGAATAGCTTTACTGCCCTAGTCAATTACTTTCTTGAGCCAATCCAAGGTGGATTTGGTCCAAGTTCTCATTTTCTCCATTTTATTAATTTCTTCTTTTGATAATAGGACAAGTGTTGGTGATTCTACTGGAGCTTTCTCTCTAAATGTGGTCCATTGTTGTATAAAGGAAATCAATTTTTCCATCTATGCTTTCAAATCTTCCTTTGTGGCTTGATCTTTTTCTAGTTGCTACAAGATAGTATGATAGACCCTTGGAATTCATCAATTTTCTGGGCTCTAGAGGTGGGGCCTAGATTGATGGTTGTTACTTGATAATCTTTAGCTTGAAGGGTCCCTACATCCTTATCTACAGTTGGAGTTGCCACCTGCAATATACAAGACCCTGACATGTCTGTTGTAATGTGAGATCTGACCTTCAGGTTCTTCTTCTCTTAGGTCTTACCTTGTGCTCGAGCCAATATAGCTTCCAATCAAGCCTTCAAATTGGGAAGTATAGGAGCTTTAGTCTTTAGTTGTTGCTCTAGCAAAGAGGGGATCTTTGTTTGTTGTTCAAGGAATGCAGTGTTGAATTCATTATCGTCATCTCCTTGATCCTTTGAAATCTCTTCCTTTTCATTCCTAGGAGAATCTTTCACATTCTCTTCATCATAATTCCCTTCTTTGTGCATTATTCCTTTCCCTTTGTTGGGTCCAGGATGTGTTCCTTGGGTAGATTCAATATCTTCCTCTTGTGTTAGCTCTTTATGTCCTTTATGCTCAATATTGTTGGGAAAATGTGTCTCAACCTTGTAATTATATGTGGTTTATTGTTGATAAGATGTATATATATTTATATATATTTTTCCTAGTTACATTGATAGGTGCATACAATGGCAGCACAAAGTGAAATGTGAAAGTGTTAACTTTTTCAAGAAACTTCTAGAATGGCCAACATACATTAAATAAAGGATATATTGTAAATTTGGACCGTTCATTATTAGGTTTTAGATCTAATGGAAGATATTTTGTTGGCTTGTATTTCCCTAGAATGTAACTCTATTTTATGAGGGCATTGTATTACGATAGCAGTAGAGATTTTGATTATTTATGAGAGTTTGATAGTGGTCGTGTTGTCTCTTGATCTCTAAGTGGTGATACTCCTATGAGAAGCTTACTTTGCAAGTATATTTTTGATGAGTGCACAAAATGACACTTTAATTGATCCTTTTATGTTTGCAAAGACTTTATTATGTTGTTAATTAACTATACTAGCAGTAGATTATATACTTATATGTTTTCTTGCTTTATCTTATATTTAACTAATTTGGGGATATATTAGAAATGATATTTTGCATTAAATGTGTTGTTTTTTTATGATGATTAATGATGGAATGATTATGCAATTTGAAATCTTTGTTGTCATAATAACATCCTATTTTTGAGGATTTTGTTCAATTGATTAAATGTTGAATTCATGAGGTGAACACATTAAAATCTCTATTTAACAAACTTGCAATCTATTGTGCTCCTAATCACTCCAGCTAGATCTTGATTTATCAATTCTAAATTGACTTCTTCAGTCAGTTTGGGAGCTACCTGTTCAACTATTATTATGAGGTGGATTTCTTTATGATACTTTTAGTTCTATTTAGTTTTAGTTTTGTCGCTTTGTATCTTGGAGAGAAGCACCAGATTTTGTATTCAAATAAGTGGATATTCCTATTGTAGACATGTAAATTATCTTGATTGATATCATGCACTTGACTCTGATTCACTAACTCCGATTCTTCCTTGATCATTTCTTTACTAACCAATTAATTGAATAATATTTATTTAATTAATTCATCAAAATTCCTCCTTTAATTAAATAAATCAACTTTATTTAATTAAATCCTAAATTCCTCTTTGATTAAATAAATCAACTTTATTTGATTTAATCCTAATGTCCTTCATTTAATTGAATAAATCAAATTTTTTAATTAAAATCTCCCAACTATCCTCTCATTTGATTTAAATAAATCTGAGTATCTAAATCAAATGTCAAATCAACTAACTTCATCGAAGTTAATTAATCCTAATTAACTCCTAACACTAACCCTCCATTCCTCTAGCTTTTGCAAGTTGCACATATAAATCAATTTATTTGATTTACTAATTATTCTCTTTTCATTCAAATATGGCATATTCTTGGAATATTCCGCCCATTTGAATTCTCCCTCCCAAAGGAATTTTGTCCTCCAACTTGGCATTAAAGGATCTTACATGTCCTCTTACACAAGCCAACTTCGCATTAATTCATCTTACATCCCTCCTTACACAAGTCACTTCTTCAAATTCAAATTCCACCTACATGCATTTAACATGCACATTATTCAAAATGTGCCCCACTTTCCTTCATTAGCATGTTGACAAGTGGCACAATGCCATTGGTTCAAGTTTTAATCCCACATTCTTCCTATTCTTCAATCCTTCATCCTTCTCCATTATAAATAGAGGCCTTCTCAATTGATTTGGAATCCACAATCCATGTAAGATCATTATGCACATTTAAATCCACAATCATTCACAAGTTTATGCAAGGTTATTATCATCCATATCTAGGTTATTGGCATTTTGCATCAAGGAGCACACAATCATCATCAACCTTATCAAGGAATTGGGAAAGAGCTTCTTTCCACATCAAATAAGAACCAATTCCCCCATGGGATGTTGGTTTGAGCATTTTGACTAAGATTTCATTAGCTTTTATTTGATATTTTACCTTGTTTTATTGTTCCTGTGTTTGAATGAATTTCATGGGGAATGTTTGGTTTAAACTTGTTTGAGGACTAATGTTTGCTTGTTTGTCCAAGTTTGAGCAGGTTTAGGAAAAGTATTCTACATTTGGTGCTAGGGGGGCAGAAATCTCAAATTTAACACATTTTTTGATCAATTCCGTTATTTTTCTCTATTTTTTTGTTCTTTCAGGATGCAGTGACACTATGAAAGACAAGTAGTGACGCTATCAATCCAACATCACTATATAGTGATGTTGCCTCTATATTCAAAGGGTGATGCTGCAATGTTTCTCCCCAAGGCCGAATCACTTAAATCTCAAAGGGCGACGCCGGGTGGTATAGCGACACAATCGCGGTTTGTCTTTCCATAGAGCGACGCTGATTTCTAGAGAGTGATGTTGAAGCTCCAAATAGCGACGCCTTTGCAGATTGCAATGTTGGGTTGGGGTAAAAATCAGTTTTCAAATTTATTTTGGCATGTGCTTCATGTTGTTGATTCCTCTTGACCATTAACCTATTTTGTGGCTCTATTTTCTATAGATTGACCAGCTTTTGTAGGTTGAAGTGACCAAGGAGGAAAAGAGGAAACAAAGGGAAGGCCTCATATGGAACTATTTCACAATTGTAACAAGTGTTTTTAAACACTTTTAGGGACACCTATAACCCAATCTTTAGGATCTTGTTATCTTCAGCTTTAGAACTTAACTAAATTTCATTTGGGCTTTAAAAATAACATACAAAAGCTTCCTTTTTCTCAAAGTTGGTTAAAAAGAACCTTAGAAAATCACTAGATTTTATTTTTGGTTTTAAAAATTGAACAAGAAACTTCAAACACTTGATTTTGGTGCTATAAAAAGAACTCACTATTTTTTTTGAGGATTTAAAATGAACATGTGCTTATCTTGTTTTGTAATCTTTTTTACAAACTAATAGCATCTAAATGCGTATACACTTCTCTCGCACTTCATGGCGATTTTGAAAATCAAAATCATTTTGGTGATATTAGTTTTTCTAAAAGATTGCCTCCATATTTCAAACTTGGGCTCTTAAAATTGAATAAATCTTGCTAGTGTGAGTAGATACATTGTGTGTGTTCAATCTTTGTTCATGCAAACAAAGATTGATTGAACTACAAATGTACTTACTCACTTTTTTTACCTTTAGAGGGTATACCTTGGTGGAAAAAAGTACTCACCCCAAGGGAATGACCTAAGCAGTAATGAGCATAAGCCAAGCTCTTCCAAACTACTATATAAATTTGTGGTTATGATGAAAATCGTCAACAATGGGAAGTGGTGCATGATAACTATCCCCCAGTGTCTTTATGATGCATAAAGTCCTTGTTCTAAGGGTTAGGAGATATCTCACAAGGATTTAATCATTTCATTCCCTAAACTAGATGCCCTTATGATAAACCTTTGTTTAGAATCCAAAATACCAATATTTGTTGGCATCAAGAGGTCAGACCTCCGGAGCCATCCCCACATACTTGCAATTCTTTGTAGAGATGAAAAGTTCATCATGTGATATTCATGAGAATTGAAGCTTGGTTGACCCATAGAAGTGAGTGTCATGGAGGGGAGCCTGTGTATTCAAGCTTCTACTCATCCACACTGAATAAGTGCAGCTGGATTTATCCAAGTGGGAATTCAATAAATATTTTCATTTCCATCATAGGATTGTGCAATCTTTGGGTCAGTTAAACACATTGCTTGGATCCAAAATATTGAAAACAAATATTCAACAAGGACATCAAATTTCAAACCTTTAGAAGAAGCAAATACCTTTCAAAAATCCAAGTGATATTGCTTGTCCCTAGGGATTTCATCCTTATAGGCTTTTAACTATTTGGATTTATATCTCAATTTGCTTTCTCTAAAGTCAACATTAGGGAACTATTTCCTTGATTCTCTTGATTTCCACATAATGGTCCTTGTGGGATGAAAAGAGATCAAGATATTAGACATTTAGTTTGAAATACTAAGAAAGAAAGTGTTTGTGGTAAAAAGAACACATTAAGCAAAGATAAAAGACAAATTGAACCCCACACATGTGTTTTGTCAAATGATTTCCCTCAAGATCAAAATTCCAAAGCCAAAGTCCATAAATCATCACAAACAGCTTAGTCCAAGAAATCTCAAGAAATGTTAGACTATGCTTTATCAAGTTAGATAAATATTTTTCTATAACTTTTACAAATGTGCTTCAAAAGACAATCCCAATTTGTATTCATTCTATTATTGTCAAAATCCAAGTCTTTTTCAATGTTTTGAGTATCTCACTTTGTAGGGGTGACAAGTTCTTGGAAGTATAGCATGTTCTTTAATACCTAGGTCTTGTAAACAAAAATCTCTCTAGGTTCACTTAGGATCAAAATCAACACTCTCATCCATTCTCAAATGTCAATCAAAAACCATCTCACAAACAACTCTTAGAAATATTGAAAAAATACTTCATACTAGACTTTTGAAAAATCCTTTAAATCAAATCAAAATCATCTTGTTTGACTAAATGTGTGTGGATGCATCCTTCTTAATACACTTGGTTAAACTATCATCTTGTGGACAAGTTTATTCCAAGACAACATCTAACCTCGTGGAGTTTATAAGTTCATTATCAAATCCCAAATCAAATCCAAATCAAATCAAAATAAAATCCAAATCAAATCCAAAATCAAAAAAATACAAAAGTCCTATAGTCTAGTATCTCCTTCAAGGTTTCTTAAAAGTTCAATCATTCACACCACTCATATTTCATCATCTCATCACCACCCTTTGATCCTTAACATCTTAGACTTTCTTTTTTGTACCTAAATTTTAGACCAATCTAAGGTGTTAGAGGTTCACCTCCCATATTCCTAAAAATTGATCCTTATTTTATGGTCCAAACTAGATCTCAACACAAGATGAACATGGAAACAAACAAAGAAACATCCACTTCAAGTGACTTGAGTCAAAATGCACCTAAAATCAACCCCATCGGATCTAGCAATCTCCCACTCAACCTTCCTCAACTTCCACAAGATCTTCAAGAGGGAGGTTGCCAAGTGGAGGATATCACCAACAATGTCCTAGGCATGACTCAAGATGAAATCATGGAAATGGTTCAAAATTTTGAGAATCACAAAATTGTCAACACAATGATGAGACTTAATCCTTCACAATACATGTTGGAATTAGCTAAAGAGGGGGCTAAACTCCCTTCTGACTATGATATAAGCAATATTGTGGAGAAACCTCTTGGGATTATGCCACCAGTCTCATTCACACCTTCCTTCCAAGGAATCATCCAACCCATCCCACAACCAATTTCAACTCATGCTCCAAGTCAACCCATAGTTACCAAGGGGAGTTCATTGCTTCATGCTCTTCAAACACATCCCCTTGTAAATAACAAAGACTTGTATGCAAACACCATCTTGGGTCAATCCATCCATCAAGATCTAAAACACCCATATGTTCCACTTGTCTTTCATGACACCAACAATCCATCCACCTTCTCCGCAACACCGACATATTCCCTTAACACACAAGTCTCTCTCCCCATTACTTCACAAGGACAAGGGGGAGTCTTTGATCACTCATCATCAGTTTCTCAAGGAAACCCACCACCCATCTTCCCACCATTTCCCCCTCTACCATTGACATCCATACCAATTCTCAGTTTAGGGAAACCCCCTTTACCAATCCTCAATCAACCAAATCAAAGCAATCCTCCAATCATGAATCAAATCAACATACCAAATCCTCTAATCATGCCAATGATATCGCAACACTAGGTGGCACCAATCCAAACAACACAACCAATCACTACACCATCTATAAATGTGGTCTCCTAAGGACCTAGCATAACAACCACACCATCTACCACACAACCACCTATCATCAATCCAACAACACCTCAAAAACCACCTCAAAAAACTCTCATCAAAACATCTCATACCATTCCAAATCCTCCACCTCTACCACCAAAACCAAACATGGTAAACCAATACAACATCACACTACAAGCTTCCCAACAAGCCTATCAAAAGGCACTTCAACAATTTCAAAATCAACAAGCTACACAAGTTGTACAGCTAGCCACCCAACAAGCACAGACATAGCAAGCTACACAACAAGCACAACAGTCTACCCAAGCACAAGCCCAAACTTTATTGCAACAACAACAAGCTACCCAAGTTGCGTAAGTTGCACAAGCCGCACAAGCCACACAAGTAGCACAAGCTACACAAATTGCACAAGATGCCTAGGCCACCCAACAAGCTCAAGCTCAGGCACAAGCTTAGTATCAAGCCCAGAAAGCTCAAGCACAAGCACAATACCAAGCACAACAATAAGTAGTTTAGTAGTAAGCCTATCAGAAAGCTTTACAAAAATCCTAAGTGCAACAAGAAGTGGCTTAGCTACTAGCCCAACAACAAGCATAGTTAGCACAACCGTAGCAAGACCAACAACAAGCATTGTTGGCACAACAAAAATTGTAGGCATATCAACTAGTGTTTTTAGCACAACAAAATGTGCAACAACCTCCCACAAACACACAAAACACCCCACCTATCACTCAAATGATCAAACCCCTTGAAAATACATTCATCTCACCACCAAATCTGCAAAATGATGTGTCTACACAAATCAAATTTCTCTCACAACAAGTGCTAGACCTCTAATCAGGGAAGACAATGAAAACACCAAGAAATTTGTGCCCTTATCCATTCCATAGAAGCATTACAATGGTTTTGTTCCCAAAGGAGTTTGAGATACCTAAATTTGACAAATATCGTGGGATAGGTAATCCTAAGGATCACATCAAGGAATTCCAGGAACATTGTATGGAAGTTTCATATGACAACACATATCTAATACGAATATTCCCTTGGAGTTTGGTTGGACCTGCAATGGAATGGTTCTCTCGCCTTCCTCCTGGAATTAAAAAGTTCCAAGAAATTGTGGGTGCATTCATATAGAACTACACATTCAACATAGGCATGGATGTAAGTCTAGAAGAACTATCCACTCTCAAACAAGTTAAGGGGGAAACATCCACATCCTTCTTACAATGATGGTGATCCAAGGCCAATAGGAGCAAGTGGACTATGCCAAAAGAACAACAAATCTGCACTATCATTTCTAATCTTGAAGGAACCTTGTCCTTCCATCTAAAAATGTAATGCATCACCACATATGACCAATTTCTCCCTAAGGTGCTCAACATCGAAAGAGCCCTTATCACACAAGGGGGGAAACTTACTTATCAAGACAACTGCCCACCAACCAGCTATAACAAAAAACCTTGCACATGGGAAAAGAACAAAAATGTCACTAACAATGGTGTCATTGATGCCAAATTTTTTATCAATGCCCCAAGGAAAAAACACACAATCATATCAACATCCACAAATCAATAACCAAAAAAAAATGCAAGCCAACATAGTATCACAACCATCTAATAATCAAGTGGTCAACAATCTAAATAATCAAGGGGGACCACCCCCATGAAACAGGTATCCCCCCAATAAAAATACACACCCCTTGGGGAATCAATTGAATTTTTCATGAAAAAAATGGTACAAGAGAATCTCATTAAAATCCTTTTTATGAGAATTATCAAGAGCCCCAAGTGAAACCACAATGGTATAATGAAAATCACCTTTGCAATTTTCATAAAATCAAGGGGCACACGACAACCTGTTGCATTAGATTAAAGAATTTGATCCAAGACCTTACCAATGAAAAAACCATAAACATTGAACAACTTGCAGGAAACCAGGACCTTAAGATATACATGAATATGATGCCATATCACAATAAAGGGAAAAATAATGGAAAGGAAAATTATAACAATGTAAACCATGTTTACGACCATATTGTTGTGTCCTTAGATGAATGGGTCACTATTGTCAACATAAAGGGAGCTAGAGAAAACTGTGGAGTCACCACATGTGATGGAAGAGTCACCATTCCTAGACCATCAAAACCACCCAAGGCACCTTCCTCTAATTCAAAAAATTTTCCCAATGGTTATAATGTCTTGGACTAGCTGAAACGAGCCCCTGCCCAAATCTTTATCTTGGAGTTATTGAAAATCCCACTTGCACACAAGAAAATCTTGGAAGAAGTGTTGGATTCATCCATTGTCCCCATAGATCTTGATGCAAACCAATTCCAATCTATGGTCGGATATGTCACCACCCCATGTCTCTTAACATTCTCTAAACAAGATCTCCCAACTCAACCATCTCATAACTGCACACTCCATCTTGAAATCCTGGTCTATAAAAATAAAGTCAAAAGAGTCTTGGTAGATGGGGGTACAGGTCTAAATATTTGAACCCTCAAGCTAATAAAAAATCTAGGATTATCTTAGTATGTCATTGAGAAAGGTAAAGGTATTACAATCAGGGCATATGATGATCAGGAAAGAGTGTCTCAAGGCACCATTCAACTCCCTATTCAAGTAGGGCCACCCATCATGGAAACTACTTGCCAAGTCCATGATCTTGAATTACCTTATAATATCCTCCTAGGGCACCTATGGATTCATGGGATGCAAGCTATCACCTCTACCTTCCATCAATGTGAAAATTTCCCTTTCAAAATAAAGAGGTCACAATCCATGGTGATCCCGAGCCATTTTATTATTGCAAGAATCTAGAAGAAAAGTACTACAAGATCCCCCATGTCCCAAATAATTATGAAGGCCCTACAACTCCATATGTAGACCCATCTACCTTATCCTCCACTTTTGAGATAGAGACACCCACCATTGCAAACATCTCTTATATCAAATTCATTATCCATTACAATGGATGTGGGGTTCACAAAATGAAAAAGAGTGTCTTTATAATAGGAGAGTTACCTCAATCTTCTCAATCTCATGGAAAAACTCAACCAATTGACACATCAACCCAAAATTTCAAAGCAAACCCCTCCAAATTCAAAAAGTGGGAGGACCTAAGTCAAGAAGTGGTAGATGAAAGGGATATATCAAGCTTATTATATCAAGATGAAAGGCCCGTGCCTAATATTCTCATGGACAATAATAATAAAGGACTGTAGTTAATGCAAGGATGGGGCTACAATAGAAATGAAAAGCTTGAGAAAAATGATAACGACCTACTAGAACCTATCATTCCTGAGAAGCATATAAGGAATATTGGCCTTGGATGTACTCCTTTGAAATTAGCCATACTTGGAAAAGGTGCCCCAATTAGAAAATTCAAAGCTTCCCCGTCAGTTCCAGTATCAATTACTTATCCTTTTGAGGACCCCCTAACTGACCTACCAATGTTATTCGAGGATTCCTCCCTTCTCATGATTAGTACCCTATCTTTTAAACTAGATGACCTGACTACTAAGCTAAAACTTGTCTATCCTGAATTCATCAATTATGACCAATGATGACCACCAATTTTCGACACGTTTGAAAATGATCAAGATCTCTCAAAATTCATGGGATTGCAGGATATGATACCATATAGAGATCACAAAGTTGGATTCAACATTGAGCTAGACACACATGCCTAATATGGGGAAATGATTGAATCCCTCAGTCGCAAAAGTGAAAATTTATGAATAATATCTAGGTCTTTGAGTGAAAACCACACTATGGCACTCTCTAACTTGAAAATAGTAAAAATAGAGGATGCATCCAAATGCAAATGAGGTATCTAAAGTCGATATTTGCATAGAATTTAGATACCTAAACAAGGCATGCCCTAAGGATGACTTCCCTCTTCCCAATATCCACATGATTGTGGATTAGACAACAAGACATGAAATTTCATTAATGGATGGGTTCTAAGGGTAAAATCAAATCATGATAGCCAAAGATGATCAGCACAAAACAACTTTCACTTGTCCATGGGGAACCTACTACTAGAACATGATCCCATTTGGGTTGAAAAATGCAAGAGCTACCTATCAAAGAGCTAATGTTGATCTTCCATGACATGATTCACAAAATTGTGGAAAACTATGTGGATGACATATTGTCCAAATCAAAGAAGCGTTGGGATCACATACCATCTCTAAGCTCCATCTTTGATAGGATAGAAGAATACAAGGTTAGACTCAATCCAAAGAAGTGTGCCTTTTGTGTACAGTCAGGAAAGCTCCTCAAGTATATTGCATCTATGAGGGGAATTGAGATAGATCCTGCCAAAGTCAAAGAAAATATCGAGATGGAGGCACCAAGGACATTGAAGCAGTTAAGGTATTTACAGGGAAGACTCCAATCCATCTGTTGGTTTATAGCACAATTAGAAAATAAAGCTATCCCATATTCTCATCTACTTTGCAAGGGGGTAGCATACAAATGGGACAAGAAATGTGACTAGGCATTCAATAAAATCAATGAGTACTTGCTCACACCACTAGTCCTTATGCCACCCATTCCAAGCAGGCCATTGATCCTATATATATCCACAACAGTAGCAACCCTTAGCACTCTCTTAGCACAACATGATAAAAATGGGAAAGAAAGAGATATTTACTACATCAGTAGAACCATGGTGGGACATGAGCTGAATTATACATCTATTGAGAAGGCTTGCTTAGCAGTCATGTTTTCCACACAAAAATTTAGACACTATATGTTGGCTCACTAGATAAAACTCATTGCTAAGATAGGTCTTCTCAAGTATCTACTTTCTAATGAAATTCTCATAGGTAAAATAGATAAATGGGTCATGATCCTGATAAAACACAACATTGAGTATGTAGAATGGAAGGACATTAAAGGGCAAGTAATTGTAGACCAGCTAGTAGAAGCACCAATGTATTCAGAAAATCCACTTGTATCAGAGTTCCTTGATGACTCCATCTTTAACATAAGCATAGTAGATCACTGGAAAGTATATTTTGATGGATCCTACACATAGCAAGGGTCAGGAGCTAGAGTCTTCTTCATTACGCCATAAGGATATTACATACCCAAGTCATGTAAGTTGTCTTTTCCTTGCACAAACAACATTGCAGAGTATGAGGCCCTTGTCATAGGACTCAAAATTGTAGTACAATGGTAGATCATGACACTCAAGGTCTATGGGGACTCACAACTAATCATCAACTAGGTCAATGATGAATAGAAAATGATGGATGATAAATTGACCCCATACAAGAAACTGGCAGAAAGCCTCAAAGAATTCTCCATTGACATCATGTTTGATAAAATACCTAGGGAAAACAATAGAGCATAAAATGATATGACAACAATCAAATCACTACTATATATCCCACACAACATCCTTAAGCAAGAATTCCTTGTAGAGAAACTTCTCATACCAACATTTGAGGTACCAGAGTCTGAATTTTTGTGTGAAATCATTGGTCCTAGTGATCCCTGGTATCATGATATATACACCTACTTGAGAATAGGAGTCCTCCCCACTCATATCATCTTGAACCTTAAAAGAAAATTTATCAAGAAGTCATCCCACTTTGTTATCTTAGGAGACACCCTATACCATAGGAGTATTGAAGGAACCCTTTTACGATGCCTAAATGTTGAGGAACCTTTGACTACTTTAACTGAGGTACATAATGGAATTTGTGGGTCTCATTCGAATGGTATGACCTTGGCTAAGAAACTGTTGAGGATTGGATACTATTGGTCAATGATGGAAAGAGAAGCTCACGAATATGTTTGAATATGTGTGTAGTGTCAAAATCATGGGGATCTCATCCATGCACTAACTTAGGAGCTCCACCCAATCATTACACCTTGGCCCTTTTCACAATGGGGGCTCGATCTCATCGACAAAATCACACCCACCTCATCCAATGGACATAATTTCATCATCGCCGCCACATAGTACTTCATGAAGTGGGTAGAGGCCATTCCCATGACCTATATTATAGGAAAGAAGATTTCCAAGTTCATCCTAAACTACCTAATTTATGGCTACAGTGTCCCTCAAGCCATTATCTTAGATAACAGGGCACCTTTCAAAAACTAGGATGTTTGAGACCTATGCCAAAAATTCAATATCCAACATCACTTTTCCACTCCATACTACCCCCAAGGAAATGGCCAAGCTGAGGCTACAAATAAAACCATCTTGAAAATCCTAAAGAAAATAGTCAATGATGTTGGTCATGACTAGAACTTACAACTAAATCCCGCCCTTTGGGCTTATCGAACAAGCATTCACACACCTACAGGTGCAACCCCTTTCTCCCTAGTCTATGGATCAAAAGCCATCCTTCCTATTGAGATCAAGCTCTCATCCTTAAGAATATCATTATAGAATCTCATCACTGATGAAGAATATCAGGTGTCATGGTTCAATGAGTTGGAACTACTAGATGAGTGGCACATAGATGCTCTGAATCATTTTCAAGTCTACCAAAACTATCTCAAGTGAAGCTACAATAATAAAATTAGGATTCATACCTTTCAAATCAGAGAGCTCATGTTGGAGGAGAATCAAAAAAATGTACCAAATCCAGATAGTAAGGGAAATTTTGAACCTAATTGGTTGGGACCCTTCATCATCATAGCAAGCTACAAATTAGGAGCATATAAGCTATCTACACCAAAAGGTGAACCTCTGCAGGAGCCTATCAATAGCTCCCATCTCAAAAAAAATTATTCCTAAACTTGCAAGGTATAAATCCAAAAAATCCAAAAAAAAATTAGAAAAAGGATTGAAAATAGTCAAGAAAAAAATGATCCTCTAGTGAAAACTACTTTGGTGGTGCTTTGGGAAAGTACCTTGTGTAAATAAGAATTTCCATCCACCATGATCTCTACCAGCTTGTTCTGCATCATTCATCCAACACACTTCCATATCTCCATCCATCACCCATCCACGTCTGCATCATAGCTTGATCTTGTGTGTGTATCACGATCCCTCCTAGTGCTACTTGGCCCATTCCTAAGGTTAGTTTGTCATGCTTATATCAGAGTGGTCTATTGCATCACGCTATGGGCATGTTCTTATATCTACATTGGATCAAATTCATGTATATTCTTGAAGTCTTCCTTAAAATTAAAAAAAATCAAAAACATTCAGCAAATCAAAAACTCCAAAAACATTCAGAAAATCAAAAAATCTAAAAACATTCAAAAAATTAGAAAATCCAAAAACATTCATAAAATCGAGAAAAATCCAAAAACATCCAAAACATATCAAAATCCAAAAAATAGGTCAAAAAGGTAGAAAAATTCAAAAAACAAAGTCTTCTTGTTGAACTACGAGTCTCTGAGCTTTGAACATAGGCAAGGTTGATCTTTGATCATCCCCTGAGACACCCTAGGTCAGTCCTTTAGGGGTCCATCATAATAAACTAGCAATCCATTATTCATATCTCATCAATAAACGAGTTTGTGTCAGTCAAACTACATGGTCTTTGCATGTATAACGTAGCCAAGGATAATATTTGATCAGCCCTTGAGGCCCCTAAGATAGGTCTTTAGGGTAGGTTCTTAGTCAAAATCTCAAAAAACACCAAAAACTTTAGAAAATTTGAAAATCAAAACATTTGTAAAACATCTTGAAAATTAAAAAAATAGCCTCAAAACACTTCAAAAACATAAAAAACATTCAAAAAACTCAAAAAATCCATCCATCCCATTTTGTATTCACCCACAATAAACATCCACTCATAATAAATCATCGTCATCCTCAACCTTTAGTGTAACAATTAGAAACAAGTCTAGTAGATCAAAAGTGGAATACTCAAATGTCAAAGTCTCAAGTCTAGGTCAGTAGGTAAACAAGTTGGTTAGCTCTTCGTATTGATAGCCCATCACCAGTTAATCCCAAAATCATTTGATAACATCATGTCCTAGGATGCATCCTTCCTAGAATGGACATCAACATCAGGCATCACTGTAGTTTAGTCTCAACTAGAGGTCTGAAGAACATTAGCTTGTTTGTTTACTTGATCTTTGTCTTGTTGATTTATCTTATTGTGCTCATTCCAATAACCTCTCAATTATGTCTAATCAAAATGATTTAGAGAGAAAGGAATGGGGTAACGATCTTTATCTTTTGTCTATTGTGCTTGTTGGATATTCTTGTAATATAACTTTGGTCATGCATGTTTTGTTTGGTTTGTATAGAGGATGTTTTGGGTGTCTTGTTGACCACATAGGAAGGCTTTCCTTTCTATGTTTTGGTTTGAGATGTTTGAAATACCTAAACTACATTTTAAATAAGGTTTCATATGTTAAGTGTGAACAAGGATACTCTTATCTGATTGTCGATTCAAAGTACATTGCACTAAGTACAATGCCATCATGGTTCTTTATACCTTGATGCATCGTGCCTATGTGTGTTATCAAACATAAGGTAAGTAAGCCCTTTTAAAAATCCCAATCCTTGATAAGAAAAACATCATCTATCTCTCATCATTGTCTCTAATAAAGTCTTAGAAAGTCATGGACTTGTTGGATCCTCTTGTCATCATCCCATTTCTTCTTTCTTCTCTCTCCACGCTAACATGGTACCATGACAGTCAACTAAACATCACAGATGCATCTCTCCTACATCCACAAACCATCAGCATATTGCATATCATCCATATCATACATAATAGGAAACATCGATCATTTCACATGCATTGCATTTCCATCATTTCACCATACTACAGATTGGTTATTCTAAGTATCTCATAAACCACACATTTACATCCATTGCATAATCATATAGGAATCATCATAACATATATATATGCATCATCATAGAAAAGATACTAAAAAATAAAAAGATCATTATGTCACAACATTCCATACATCTCATAATTGTAACGTATCACATTATCCCTTTTGCATTACCATTAGGGGCATAATATAGATTTGTTAGTCTAATCATTTTAGAATCATTTGCATCCATGCATCCATACCACAAACATCATCACCATAAAAAGTGAAAATAAATAATACAAAAAAAAGAAATACATCCATAACATCCATGGACATTTGCATAATCATCCATCGCATAAAATAAAAAATCATACATCACACCACATCATATAAGATCACATTGCATATACATAGAGCATCAAATGCATCCATCCATAAAGCATAAATAAAGTAAACACATTGCATCATAAATCAATCAAACCCATGTCATATATATATCAAAGAATCATCACTGTCATGGTACAAATCTAATTCAAGTGTGTGTAAATCAATCAAGGTACAATGCCCACAGGGCTATCAAAAATGGATCCTATGAGCCTATCTCAAAAAAAAAAGAATCAATCGCTAACAAAACTTTATGCTGCTAGCCCTGGTGGTTGCTCCCCTCGTCTGCTTGTCTCTTGTCTCGGTCATATGTCTGTTGAAGCCCTGTTTGTTGAGAATAGTCTAGAACTTGAGCAGTTGTAGGTACAACCTATCGATAATGAAGTCTATAGTACTCAGCCTCTCGGACTACCTCAAGGTACATCTGTGTTGGCATGGTCCTCCCCTAGGATGCAGCAACCATGCTCTCTAAATATTGCCTCCAGCTGACCTCCTAAGCTAACTAAAGCTTTGTGACCTACCACTGCTAACGCTCATGGTCTCTCTGTGTAGTAAGGGCCTAGAACTATTGTCTGTCATGATCTCTCTCTAATGTGATTGTCTGTAGCTAAGCCTATAATCCCTATATATGTGCCTATAGCTACTGAATCTAGCCATCCCTTGGATCTGGCTATTGTGGCTGGCGTGGCTAGTGTGGTTGTTGATCTAGTTGCTGCTATGGTTTCTGTGGAGGCTTCCCATCTCTGGGTGGTGCCCCAAGATCCTTTCTACCATGTCATGCTTGTGCTCACCGAGCACTCCTCCCCTGAGGTCTCCCCCGTGGAAGTGCCATTCTTGGATCTTCCAACCGGCATGGAGGTCTAAACCAATCATCATATGCATGAGTCATGCTTGGATCTGCTAGTCCTTGAGCATAGGCCCATGGCCTCACAACCAACTTTCAAAATTTATCAATAGCATCAGATGTTGGAATCATCCATTCCCATGCAGTCTCTCAGGATGATTTGGCGAAGATGGCAATCTACTGGTCATTTGGTTGATCTTGGACCTCCCTAAATTGTTGGGCCACCCTATCTAGAAGGTAGCACTCAATGATGGTATGCTCCCTCCCCTACATTAGTCGGTCCTATCGAGCATAGAATAGTTATTGAACGTTATCATACCATGCAGGAATCTCTAACCATGGATTCTAGTAGAACACTATCATCTCATCAAGGACACAGTGCTAGTGAGGTAGACCCAGCTATCCTGTATGCCTCAAAGTGATTGTACCCCTATATCTTCAAATCATAGGATCATTCGGCTTTGTATCAACCACAGTGACAATCGGTCGAAGCATGGTGATATGCTCCCAGGTCGAGATATGCAAGAGTGTCACTCCTATACCAATCGCCCGACTATCATAGTATGCAAAATCATGAAGTTCGTGGTATAATGAGGCCAACATCACTGGTCCTTAGGCATACTGTGTCCTCCAGAAAAGCATCCTCTCCCAAGCCAAGCCCCATCCCAAACTAAAGTATCTGCCTCACTGATCTGGAGCTACCAACCTAGAAATAATAGTAGCAACAATCAGCCTGAAAGTTGGCACCTAACCTCTATAGTAGTCCAATTCAATTTGGCCCTCAAAAAGTGCAAGCTCCTCAACCTCCATGACCTCAAAACAGGCATCAGAGCTGACATCTGTATCAGAGATACCTGCTTGCCATGAATTGGCAATCGCAGAATGCGCCATGAATTCTCGAAAGTGACAGACACCTCGCCAGTTGGAAGGTGAAAGGAGGAGGTCTCAATATGCCACCTCTCTGCCAATGTAGTCATCATCACCAAGTGGGTCCAAACAACGGGCACATACGCAACATACCAAAGACCGATCTCACCCAAGTGCTCTTGTCGCAACTCTGATAGACCACTCAATCTATGCAAGACTAACGGTCGATGCTCATGTGAATGCACAGACTAGATCACCTCCTGCACCCATAAGGCTACAGTGTCAAAATTCACAAAAATATTTGACCTCGTTTGGAGTTTTTGACCTTGAAACCATGAATGTGTCGTAGTTTGCAAAGGCATCACCATTTGAAAATATCCTAATAGAGAAGCTGGACTCTTTTGAAAATTCTAAATCGACCTCAGCATCACCATGTGCACATGCATCGTCATTTGACTAGAAATCCCTAATCCTAAATTGAGCTAAGTGTCACCATTTACAAAGGCGGTGCTATTTGGAGTTTGGAAACCTAAAGTTAAATTATGATCAGCATCACTATTTACACAAGTGGTGTTTAAGCTTCAGTGTCACTGATTTTGCACTTGGTACGTCGCTATATAGCGATGCTGGGGACTCTGACACTTTAAAGCATAATAAATGCACTTACAAATCAAATTTCAAAGTCAAGTTTGGGTCACATAATAATGGTCTTATGCTTGGAGATTTCTAGTACATGCGGACTTGCTCATAAATGTGTCAGGGAAGCACTCGTTGCACCATTCTACAGGAGGGTCAAAGCTCAAAAAGGCTAGAACTTTCAAAGTGTGAATACAAAATGAATGGAAAGTGACCCCTCCAATCCTATTTAAGCATGAAAATTAGGGTTTTTTGTGCCAATTTAGCTGTCAAACTAGGGTTTTGCACCCCCGACACCATTTTTTCCCAACCAAAGCTCATTTCATGTCCTTTTTTTTGCATTTTAGCATATTTTTAGAATCCTGGAGCCTTTCTGGACCCGTCAGGTAGCTTGTCATTTTTTTTCTAGAAATCACCCAAAAATCCAAGTTTTTGTCTAATCTCTTGAGGAGGAAATATACCAGCGTAATTCTTCTCACTGGGGCAGCAGTGGGGCATCCAAAAATCATAATTTTTTTGAATTTTGATCTTGGTAAGGTTATTCTTTGAACCAACGCAGCAAGTACATTGCTTCAAAGAGGGTAAAATTGTAGACACGTAAATTATCCGAATTGATATCATGCACTCGACTCTGATTCACTAACTTTGATTCTTCCTTGATCATTTTTTTACTAACCAATTAATTGAATAATTTTTGTTTAATTAATTCATCAAAATTCCTCCTTTAATTAAATAAATCAACTTTATTTAATTAAATCCTAAATGCCTCTTTGATTAAATAAATCAACTTTATTTAATTAAGTCCTAATGTTCTCCTTGATTAAATAAATCAACTTTATTTAATTTAATCCTAATGTTATTCATTTAATTGAATAAATCAAATTTATTTAATTAAAATCACCCAACTATCCTCTCATTTGATTTAAATAAATCTAAGTATCTAAATCAAATGTCAGATCAACTAACTTCATCTAAGTTAATTAATCCTAATTAACTCCTAACACTAATCCTCCATTCCTCTAGCTTTTGCAAGTTGCACATATAAATCAATTTATTTGATTTACTAATTATTCTCTTTTCATTCAAATATGGCATATTCTTGGAATATTCCACCCATTTGAATTCTCCCTCCCAAAGGACTTTTTTCCTCCAACTTGGCATTAAAGGATCTTACATGTCCTCTTACACAAGCCAACTTGGCATTAATTACTCTTACATCCCTCCTTACATAAGTCACTTCTTCAAATTCAAATTCCACTTACATGCATTTAACATGCACATTGTTCAAATTGTGCTCCACTTTCCTTCATTAGCATGTTGACAAGTGGCACAATGCCATTGGTTCAAGTTTTAATCCCACATTCTTCATATTATTCAATCCTTCATCCTTATCCATTATAAATAGAGGCCTTCTCAATTGATTTGGAATCCACAATCCATGTAAGATCATTATGCTCATTTGAATCCACAATCATTCACAAGTTTATGCAAGGTTATTATCATCCATAGCTAGGTTATTGGAATTTTGCATCAAGGAGCATACAATCATCATCAAGCTTATCAAGGAATTGGGAAAGGGCTTCTTTCCACATCAAAGAAGCACCAATTCCCCCATGGGATGTTGGTTTGAGCATTTTTAATAAGATTTCATTAGCTTTAATTTCATATTTTACCTTGTTTTCTTGTTCTTGTGTTTGAATGAATTTCATAGGGAATGTGTGGTTTAAACTTGTTTGAGGAATAATTTTTTCTTGTTTGTCCATGTTTGAGAAAGTTTAGGCAAAGAATTCTACACCTATAAATATCCATACTTACATTTAGTCAAGAGTTAGTTAATCTTTCACTTAAGCATTGTAATGTTTGCAATACACACTTTTGTTCTACTTGCCTATTTTGGCCAATTGGAATGAAAATAAGGAGTTGATTTGAATCTCAGTGTTTAAGGTCCCACTATAGGAACAGCAAGGCCTGCTCAATCGAAGGAGGTGACCTTGTGTTATGTTCTCTAATTCAGTTGATTTTTTTTTAATTTGTGTCAATTGAAAAGTTAGGAATGTTGATCTCTGTTTAATCATTGTTAGTGACTACACTTATTCATACTCTTAGATTAATTTCATTGTGTTCTCAAGGTAGTTCATTATGCTTTACTATAGATTAATATTCATTCATTTATTGTAGATTTAATTTCTGTTCATAAGAATCAGATTCAATAGTTATCTTCAAATGCGTGTGGTTTTTAATGGGAAAGATAATGATGACTTATGGGAAGACAAAACTGAAGCTTGTTTGGAATTCATTCATGGAATTTAGTGTTTTTGTCTTCTAGGTTAATATTTATTTTCTCTAAATGTAAATAGATTCTCTTTTTCAAACATAAATAGATTATTTTTTCAAGTAAATTTCAATTCTGAATTTTAGATTAAGAGTAAATTATGTTTTTAGCTTAATGCTTGCATGAATCAATTGCAATTAAGTCAAGTTAATTCTAAACTAAGTTATTGGAGTTTGAATAATCATTAATTAAGAAATAAGTTAGGATTAAGTCCTTAGAATTAGCTAGAAATTAGTTGCTAAGATCCACTCTCAAGAGCTCCTGAAAGCTCCTGAAAGAGCTCAACCAAAACCAAAAGTCACTGTTTACAGTGCAAAACCCCCAAATTTGTGGAAACATCCTTATCGCATATAGCTCTAAGACACACCTAGTTTGATAATTGAAATGTTGAATGATGCAAGAAGTGACATCAACAACCTTTCCTATCAATTGTAACCTTTTTGATTTACTAAATAATATATTGGATGGCTTTTGTAGTGTGGGGTTTTCTATTGAAAGGGTTTTCCCCATGTAAATCATGGTGTTGTGGTATGCATGATATATATGTTTATTAATTATGTTTAAGTTTGTGTAGCTGTTAAAGGTCTGTAAAATTTTTGCATTATTCTCCTCTTAAGATTAGTGTAGGAATTTTTTCTACTACCTTAGCTTCCTTACAAGTGGTATTGGATCCTGATCACCTTTGGTTTCAGTTATGAGTTGTTGGGTTTTTTGAACTAATCCATATTTGAGTGGGAGCTTGTGCAAAAGAAACTTTGTGATCTTTTTTCTAGACTTTTTAGATGGAAATTTCATTAGAGAGAATAGAGGTGGAGAAATTTTCTAGAAATAATTTTGAAATGTGGAAGTTGAAGATGGAGGATATGTTGATAGATCGAGATTTGTGGGATGTTGTTGATGAGAACGTTTCAAGGCCTATAGATCCTACTCAAGATGCTCAATATGATGTTATGGATTGTAAAGCCAAGGGTCTAATCAAATTATGTTTGGAAGACTCTATTTTAATTAATGTCCATCAAGAGACCTCTGCACAAAAATTATGGAAGAAGCTTGGTGAGATGTATCAGGCCAAATATTTAGTGAATAAGATTTTCTTGAGGAAGTTGTATTACTTGAGAATGGAAGAGGGTGGATGAATCATAGACCACTTGGAAGCATTCAATATGTTAGTGGATTAGTTGGCATCAGTTGGTGTCAAAATGGATGAGGAGGAAAAATTTCAGATCTTGCTTTGTTCTTTGCCTAATTCGTGGGATTCTCTTGTTATGGCTATTGGGAGTACTTATGTTATTTTGAATACTAAAGATGTGGTGGGTTATTTTCTTTCTAATTAAATGAGGAAGGTATCCATCACTACCAAGGAGGCCCTAAATGTTCATGGAAGACCTGAGGAAAAAGGAAATAAGAATGAGAAGCATGAGAAATCCAAGTCCAAGGGGAGGTCTAAATCTCCTGGAAAGTCCAAAGTTATTTGTTGGAATTGTGGTAAGCCTAGACATATTCATAAGGAATACAAAGAATAAAAGAAGAAGAAAAAGAAGAAAGTTGATTTTGATTCTAAGTCTGAGAAGGAAGATGGTGATGCATTCATTGTAGCTTTGGCAACTCATGAAGGTAATGATGCATGGTTAATTGACTCAGCTGCATCTTTCCATATGACCTCTAATAGAGATTGGTTTTTTGAATATGAAGAATTTGATGGAGGTAAGGTGTACTTGGGTGATAATTCTTATTTAGAAATTATTGGTCGTAGTAAAGTTAAATTCAGATTTCCTAATGGTAGAATAAAAAGGATTAATGTTGTGTTGCATATGCCTAGATTAGCACAAAATTTGTTATGTGTGAGAAAACTAATAGATGTGGGTGTGCAGGTAGTATTTTTTGATGCAGGATGTAAGATGGTCAGAGGTGCTATGGTGATTGCTAGAGGTGTCAGATATGGCACATTGTATAAGTTGGATGCATGCACTATTGAGTGTAATAGTACTTCTCTAAAAATCAAGTTTATCGAAGAAGTGAGGGCTTCACCTTCAGTAGATGGTCATGGCTTTTGGGTACCCAAGAGTGTTCTTTCTTCTAAGAAAAAGTTACCTGTAGAGAAAACTATGTTATGGCACCAAATACTTGGCCACATTGGAGAAAAGGGTCTAAGGACCTTGAAAAATAAAAACCTTGTTGAATGTTTTTCTAATTGTAATCTTGAATTTTATTTATGTGAGCATTGCATTTATGGAAAAAAAAATCGCGTTTACTTTTACTTGAGTTCTCATAAATCTTGTGGTGTATTGGATCTTATTCATTCTGATGTGTTTGGTCCTGTCAATGTTCCTTTGATTGTTAAATCCACATATTATTTTTCATTTATTGATGATTATAGTAGGACATGGGTATATTTTCTAAAGAGTAAATCTAAAGTTTTTAGTCGATTTAAAGATTTTAAATCAATGGTTGCATTACAAAATAGAAAGAAAATAAAATGTTTGAGGACTGATAATGGTGGTGAATTTTTCTCTAATGATTTTGATAAATTATGTAAAGATTGTGGTATTAGTAGACAAAACACAACTTCATATTGTCCAAAATAGAATGGAGTTGCTGAAATAATGAATAGGACATTGATGGAGAAGGCTAGGAGTATGTTGAGTGGTGCTGGTCTATAACAAGGGTTTTGGGCTGAAGCTGTTGCCACTACCTGTTACCTAATTAACAAGTCTCTTACATCGGCTCTTGTTGATAATATTCCTATAGAGGCATGGTCGGGCTGCAATCCTTCATTGAGAAATCTTAGAGTTTTTTGTTTTGAGGCATATGTACATGTGCCAAAGGAGAAGTGAAAAAAGTTGGAGAACAAGGCTATGAAATGTATCTTCATTGGATAGTTATGGTGTGAAAGGATACAAGATTTGGGATCCTGTTGCACATAAGGTAATACATAGTAGAAGTATTATTTTTAGAGAAAACTAATCCTTCTTCTATTACATTGCATCCAAAAAAACGTAAACAAGATGTGATTCAGTTTCCTTCTACACTTGAGAAAGTTGAATTAAGGCCCAATGATAGAGAAGAAGTTGAGGAGAGCTCATCTAGCTCTAGATCTTCAGAAGAGGAGGAAGAACCTCCAACTCAACTTGTTTGTAGGTCTACAAGACATTGACAACCACCTGAAAGGTATTCACCTAATGATTGGAGATGTATTTTTTCTTTGAATACTAACATGGATGAACCCAGATCTATAGAAGAGGCACTAGGTATGAATGATGCAGAATCCTAGAATATTGCTATGGATGAAGAAATGGAAACTTTGAAAAAGAATGATACATGGGATCTTGTACCATTTCCTATAGAATGAAAACATGTTGGTTGCAAATGGGTGTTTAAGAAAAATATTGGTTCAAATGGAGGTATTGAGAAATACAAAGTAAGGTTGGTTGCAAAAGGTTACTCTCAAGTCAAGGGTGTTGATTATGGTGAGATATTCTCTCTTGTTGCAAAAATGACATCCCTTATATATTTTCTTGCTATTGTTGCTTTTTATGATTTAGAGGTTGAGAAAATGGATGTCAAAACTATTTTCCTTCATGGTGACTCGTAGGAGGATATTTATATGACATAGCCAGAGCACTATGTGGTGAAAGGTAAAAGTAAGTTGGCTTGCAAATTGAAGAAATATTCGTTTGGATTAAAACAAAGCCCTTAGATGTGGTACCAAAAACTTGATACATGTGTGTTGAGTTTTGGATTTGAGCATTCTAAATTAGATCATTGTGTTTATTATAAAACTGATAGTGATCATTTCTTGTTTATTGCATTATATGTTGATGATATGTTATTTATTGGAAAAGGGAAAGGTATGATTTCATAACTGAAATCTCAACTTGCTACTAAGTTTGAAATGAAAGACCTTGGTGCAGCTAAACACATTCTTGGGATGAAAATTAAAAGAGATAGAGTGAACAAAAAGCTATGGCTTGGCCAAAGTATGTGAATTTAATTTTACAAAGGTTTGATATGTAGGATTGTAGACCATTGTGTGTTCTTGTTTCAGTTGGACCAAAGTTATCTATTTCATATTGTCCAACATCCCCATCGGAGATGGTTGACATGAGTAGAGTGCCTTACCAGAGTGCAGTTGGAAGTTTGATGTATGATATGGTTTGTACAAGACCAGACATTTCCCAAGTAGCAGGAGTTCTTTCCAGATATATGTCTAATATTGGTAGAGTTCATTGGGATGCAGTTAAAAGAGTCTTTAGATATTTGTGGGGTACCTCAGATTATGCCTTGTGCTATCATAATAATATGACTAAAGGTGATATTTCCCTTGATATTCATGGTTATGTGGATTTAGACTGGGTAGGTGATGATGATAGTAGAAAATCCACCAGTGCTTATCTGTTTACTTTATTTGGTGATGCAATTAGTTGGATGAGTAAGCGACAGGCTATGGTTGCTTTGTCCACTATTTAAGTAGAGTATATGGTAGCTACTCATTCTTGTAAAGAAGCCATTTATCCTAAGAGACTGTGTTCAAATATTAGAATAAAACAAGGTGTAGTGAAAATTTATTGTGACTGTTAGAGTGTGATATGTCTAGCCAAGAACGTGACATTTCATGCCAGGACCAAGCACATTGATGTACAATATCATTTTTTTAGAGATATGGTCAAAGATGGTAGGGTGAAGTTGGTTAAGGTAGAGACTTTGATGAATTTTGTTGATTCTTTAACTAAGCTTGTGAGCACAGAGAATTTTAGATGGTCTTTAGAGACAATGGGCCTTTTGACCCCTAGCAATTAAAGAGATGATGTTTATACCCTCATGTTGTTATTGCAAGTTGTTCAACAAGTTGGAGAATTTTTGGGAAAATGTGCCTCAACCTTGCAATTATATGCAATTTATTATTGATAGGATGTATATATATTTATGTATATGTTTCCTAGTTACACTGATAGGTGTATACAATGGTAGCAAGGAGCAAAATGTGAGTGTGTGAATTTTTTTAGGAAACTTCTAGGATGTCTTCCATAAATTAAATAAATGATGTATTGTAAATCTGGACCGTTCATTATTAGGATTTAGATCTAATGGCGGATATTTTGTTGGCATGTCTTTTCCTATAATATAACTCTATTTTATGAGGGTTTTGTATTAGGATTGTGATAGAGATTGTGATGATTTTTGAGAGTCTGATAGTGGTCATGTTGTCTCTTGATCTCTTAGTGGTAATAATCATGTGAGAAGCTTACTCTGCAAGTATATTGTAATCTTTATGATTTACTGAATAATATATTGGGTAGCTTTTGGAGTGTGGGGTTTTTCTCCCAAAAGGGTTTTCCCCATGTAAATCACTATGTCATGGTATGCATGATATTTATGTTTATTTTAGTTTAATTTTCTGTTAAATATCTATAAATTTTTGCATTATTCTCATCTCAAGATTAGAATAGGAAGTTTTTCCTCTACCTAAGCTTCCTTACAAATCTCTGACTTTTAAGTAGGATCAGCATTCTTCTTACCTATTATATAAGCGTAAAATTGCACCCCTCACTATTTTGCGTACATTCTTGCATCCACTTTAGTGTCCACTCCCTTAGCATCTTGAGTAGGCTCATTTTAACCCTTACACTAAGTTGTGTTTAAGGAAACCCATTATGTAAATTCAACAGCAAACCCTAGCAGGTGACGAGTAATAGATTGGGATCGCACAAAAACACAATGAAGAAGATGTACCTGTTATCATGTGAATGTAGCATAGGAGGATTGCCTCGATTGTTGAATTCATTTTCCTAGCATAGTAAGCTCCTCAAATTGAATGTGCAAAGTGAAAATGACAGGTGAGGATCTCATATTTATAAACCTGAGTTCCATTAATGCGAGCAATAAATGTATATTTTGAAAAACGTGCTTGAGTATAGGTGGCAAAAAAATGAAGGGTAGAAGTTGATGGGTCAAAGTCCCTTGTGAAATATGAAAGAAGGGTGTCGTAGAGAATGATATCATGGAGATGGTGACCCACAAACAACGACCCACGAAAAGTTTCCCATGGACGATGAAAGGAAGCATGGCCTCCACATGATGGAAACCCACATGAAATTTTTTGCATCTTCCCCAAACTTTAAGAAACATTGGAACTTGGCTAGACATGATGGAATTTTGCAATTTGAAGGAATTTTGATTGACTAGGTCCAAAAATAGGGGCACAAAAAATGAGGCAAGCATGAATCGGCATAGCAAAAAGGAAAAAAAAAGGGGGGGGGGGATCCCCAGTCCTAGTGAGGCATGTGTACAAAAGGCACAACAAATGGGAGCAATCAGTTTCATGGTTGTTGTTCTAGTTGATGATCTATCTTGTTTTCTCTAGGATGTCTTCATGGTTGTGTTCAGGTTGGGGGATTTGAAGTTGATGTTGTTGATTCTTTTATATAGCTTGTGAGCACAATGGAGTGGTGGCAGTATTTTGTATCCTTTGCTACCAATTGGATCTGATGTTTGTGTTCTTTAGACTAGTGCATATTCACAATGGCTCATTCCTTTCCTTTGGAGGATGGCTAGAACTGCTACCTAAGATGGTGAACATCTTGGATGTTATTGCAAGTGTCTTGGGTGATAGAGTGACTTCGAGCATTGATTGGGAGCTAGTAATTTCTTCGTCAAGTGGGAGAATGTTGAGAAATAGGTGTCTCAAACTTGCTAGTTAAGGCTCTCAGAAATCAAGAAAACATTTATCCAAGTCCAAGTCTTCTACACCATAGTAGTACAAAGGTCTAAACTAGAGCTTGCGGGTTGGTGGTAAAGGTGCACCTAATTGTTACCCACCATCCCATGATAGTCATACAAGGGAGTCTGTGATATAGCAAGTAACTCGCAACCCTGCAATAGCCTATGAAGGGGGTCTGAGGTATAGAACCCACAACCCCATGACAGTCCATGAGGGGAGTCTATAGTATGGCGGTATGTAACCCATAACCCTACGATAGTTTGATGAGGGGGTTATAGTATAGCGGTAACTTGCAACACCACAATAGTCATTTGGGTGGACTGTGGTGGAGCAATATCATGCAGTATAGAAATATCTTGTGGTATTCAGGTAAAGGTTGGTATGGTGAAGGTTAAGTGCAACCCCACGATGGTTCAAGAATGACTCAATGGGATTGCGGTTATGACTATTCAGTGTTTGTAGAAGTTGGAATGACAGTTTTCTTGTAACGCTTGAGAAGTATGTATGTAATGCCATAGTGCATTGGAATAGTGATAAGAGGTGATATTGAATCCAAAGGGGTTATGCTGCCAGATTTTCTCTAAATGGAACATGATGTAAATCTCCATGTAAAGGCTTGGAGCCTACAATTGTATTGTAACTTTGTATTTTTTTGTTGAATAATACAACAGATCTATGCTTTTGGAGTGGGGTTTTTCACCCAAAAGGGTTTTCCCCATGTAAATATTTGTGTTCATATCTTTTTTTCTTTAATGTTTAATGATTCCATTTATTGAATTTGTTTAATGCATGTTGTTGAAACTGGTTTATCTTGCATGATCTAAAATTGCATGAACTTTCCTCTAAGGATTAATGGTGGGAAGAAAATTGTTTGATTCCACTTTATGGCATATTAGTATGTGTTTTTGAGGTTCTTTGACTGTGAATGAATTTTACCAAAGAAACTTACTAAATTCAAATGTTCATTATGGGATGAATCAATTTCCCTTCAACATGGAATGATTTATTCATGATGGAGATGCATGATGGCTTGTCTAAATGATGATTTACATATATTTACAAATATTGGAGTATGTCTCTTCATGTCATAACACTTCCATAGTTTTGGGATTATAATAAAATTAGGATACCTCATCCTCCAAGTGTTCATATGGACATAGAATTTGATAGACATACCTTGTATTTTGAGACACCAATTAGATCTAGGGAGATGGAGGATTGGGTAACACTATTTGGATATAGGACCATTTTTTATAGACTAACATTGATTAGCATTACATGGAGACCATAAAAGATATATTTGAAGATGATTGAAGGACCAACATTAATTTAGGATTGTTAGATGATTATAGTGGTATTGTGGGAACACCACCATAATTAGATTATTTCCATTATGAGTGGGTCGTGTGATAGTTTGGCCTCTACTTGACATGCTCCCAAAGCCATAGATATATAGTAGGCATCAATTCTGACCATTGAAGCTTGGGGAGATATATAATTGTAGTGTCAAAAAATTTCACCATTAACAATTTCACACTATATTTTGTTCACCCTAAATTAATGAGCCTCATTAAGTCCCTAATTTCCTAAAATTATTCATTCTAAAGCCTATTTTTATCATTTTCTGAAGGATTACAAGCATTGAATAAATACAAACAATTAGTGTTTTGATCCTGACACTAAATGTTCTTGTAGATAGGGTCAAGAACCATATTCCCATGGGCATATTAGTCCCCCTATCTTTTCATGGACCAATTTTTAATATATTGTTGATGGCATTTTAAGATTCAGAATTCAAATTTCAAGTGTAGGATTTTGGAATCTATTTTTTGGGAAATTAGCACAATTACATATAAATACCTAGTTATTTTATCATTTGAAATCTAACAAGGAGAATATAGCACTAAGTACACTATTGAGAAAATATTATTGTCAAGAGAAAAGTCAAGAACAACATTTCAAAGCATTACAACAGCAATTCAAAATCCAAAATCATGTCAAAGTTTTTGTGTTTTCATGTTCATGTTTTGTGAAGGCTAACCCTTGTTGTAGGTATCCAAAGCATTTCAAACATTCAAGCAAGAAATATCTGAATCCTTGAGGTTATGTGAATGACTTTCGTCCTTCAAGGAAGTCATTGAAGGGTGGTGAATTGCATCACTTTGTGATTTCATCATCCCTTCCTTTCAATTACCATTTCTATCATTGGCATTGCCATTGTGGAAGTGGAAACACTTACATGAGGTTTGACTAAGACAATCCCCTAAAATTGCCCAACATTTCATCTCTCTTAGAGTGTGTAGGTTACAAGTTTGAAGAGGATTGAAGGAAAATTTTCAATTGTTTCATTAAAATCCCTAAGATTTGTCAAGCCACAAAAACTCAACTATAGAAATACCTAATGACATTCCAACAACATTGCAACTAGAAAATAGAAGTCTAGATCTTGCATCAAAGGACTACAAAATCATTTTTTGGACCCCCTATTAGGGACCCATATTCCCCTAGGTGTATGTGTCCTCTTATGCATGCTAGATCCAACTTTTTATGACAAGTGCATAATCTATAGTACTCATCAGATCTATTTGTAGTTTACTATTTTTGTTTGTGAATTTTTGTAATATTGCATTAATCATATTAGGTCATATAGTTCAATTAGATTAATCATTTCAAATCATTTCCAATCCACTTTCAAGGGCCTAATAAAGGAGATCTTGGTCTGATTAACTCACCTTTGTGGTTGATAGTCAATGTAATCACCTTGTTGATCTCCCTTCTAATGTAATTTTGGAAAAGGAAGATATTAACCCTAGGTTTACACATTAAAATTTAGAGTCCCCCTTTCCAATCCTTACATTTTGGTGAACCCAACCTATTAACATCATAAACCTTCTAAAAATTGCATTCAATCATCTTAGATCTAGGTTTTGCATTGCATCCTTTATTTAGGGTTTCATATATATCATAAAAAGTCATAAAAATTCAAAAATATTGCATCATAGGTTGCATCATAGCTTGTATTAGGCCTTCTTCAATCATTTATATCATATTTGTATTTAAAAATTCTTTCAAATGTGTGATTTTTTTCTCAAACATTGTCATACACTTACATTTTACTTACATTAACAAATTCTAGAAAAAAATTATTGTTAGAACTCTTTACAAATAGAGTCAAGAACCTTAAATAGTAACTTAGGAATTTAATTTTTCAATTTTCAAACCCTTTATCAAGGACTCAGACACCCCTTGGTGACCTTGTCCTTGTAAAGGTGCATCAACAAAAAATTTCATAGTTGTATATCTCTATCTATTGAGTCTATTGGTACTTTTAGATCTCTGTTTTGGAATTAGTAATTGCATGTTTTTAGCAATATTACATATAATTCATAAAATTAAAAGAAAGTGTATTGTTTGTGTTTCAAAATTGCATTAAAATCATCATTCCTAGGAATTTGTATTTCAAAATCAGTCAAATATTACATTCATATCTAAAATTTGCATTAATAACTTGTTCAAACACCTTTAACATTCTTACATACTTGCATTTTGAACCAAATTGGCATAAATTAAGAAAATTTTGGGAAATTATTTACTATAAAAAATATTTGCAATTAGAATCAAATCCTTAAGCAATGTAATACGCAGTCATATTTTGATTTTATAGAACCCCTAACCAAGACTTAGACGCCCTTGGGCACCCCTATCATGTTATTCCTAGCTAGAAAAACTTTGGCCCAGACCTTTGTTGTGTTTCTTGCTTGCTTCTACTACCTGATTTATGTTTTTGGCTATTTGGATGTGATTGTTTGTCAGTTTAGTGTTCATTTTAGGTACACTTAAGTGTTTTGGAACTTGTATATGTTTCACAACCTAGTTTCCCATTACCAATACTTCAATGAGAGATAGTTCTAAACTTATGGCATCCCACACTAGCTTCAAACCCATTGCGGATCACGAGTCTTCTAACTCTTTCATGACAAGTGTTTTCAATAGTTAACCCATTTTAGACTCTATTCCCAACACTACCATACCAATGGCATCCTTAAAAACACCTATCTTTATAGATGTTGAGACTATAGTTTCCCAAGTTCTCGAAGACAATCTAAAAAAATTAGACAAGGACTTAGAAAAACTTCAAGACTTTGTAAGTACTAAATACTTCATGGGTATAATGGTTCCTATAATTGACAACATGAGGAAACTGATTGATGATTATCATGGATTGGAGGTTTTGTGTAGCCTAGCCAATATAGTTGATGATAATGTCCCTACAATGGCTAGTTGTGCTCAAGCTTTGGGATATAGTAAAATTCAAGGAGGATGCCAAGTCTCCCTACCTACAACTATAGCCTCTATTCCTACATACACAAATCCAACTATTTCTTCAACACAAAAAAGTATTGGCATAAATTCAACAATAGGTCTTTTTACTGGAAATCCTTATGTTTTTGGGTCTTTAAATGTCACACCTTAAGTTTCATCCCCACTCATGAATTTGCAACATAGTAGCCCACCTAGCACATACACGACTCCACCATGTTCACCACATTCCCAAAACATGTCAACTAATGATTCCATCATCAACCAACTTTTGTAACCTCACTTCAACAACAAATCTTAACTTTGAACCAAAACCAAAATGGACAACCATCACAATATGTCAAAAGGATCACATTATCATTTGAGATATTGAAATAACAAGTACCACAAAGCATAGAGATACCTCGATTTGACAAGTACAATGGTAAAGAGGACCCTAGAAATCATAGATCGGCATACACAACCTTGTGTAGTGACTTCATTTTTTAGGATAAGCTCTTGGCTAAACTCTTTCCTAGGTCATTGAAAGACATGGCTTTGGAATAATTTTGTTCATTGGTAGATAATTCAATCTTCATTTAATGAGCTTGTTGATTTTTTTCTCAATCATTTCCAAGTGAAAATTGTTCCTAAAGTTTACCTACCTAATTTAATGAGATGCAAACAAAAGAGAGGCAAAATAATCACAAATTTCATGTCACTATCAGTTGCTTTTATCATAAATCAATATAACTCTTCATGATGTATATATTCAAAGAGTGTTCATTGACAACTTCCAAACTAACATACAAGAGAGAATCTTATTGATGAAATTTCCATCTTTTATGCATTTGTGTATGACTCTTCGTGACTATTAGAATTTAAAAAGTCAATATGAAGAAGCATCTTCATCAAATCATACTAAGAAATATGAACCCATACCCTAAAATAGGGTATGTGCAGGATCATGATGGGCCAAAAAGTGGCAATATGTAACTGATATGATGGCCCATGTGGCTGACGACTTTTTTTACCCAAAATTGATGAAATGAAATGGTTTTTAAAGAAGATTCTCATCTTTCCACAAATATAAATTATGCTTTACTTTGAGTTTAATAAATAATTATTATTCATTTCTATTTGAATTACGACTAAAGTCCTAATTGATAGGCTGATTGAAAAACATCTATAGCTTTCAAATGGTATCACATTTTTTGAATCTGAAACATGTGTCACATACTATGCTTCACATACTATAGGATTAAAGAAAATAAATTGAATTTTATGAAGTTTTGACCAAGTTAAGGTGGTCAGACATATGAGTTTTTATATTTTTTAAAAAATTTAATAAAAAATTCATAATTAATTATTTACTTGGAAAAAAATTACAAAAAATTATGCATCACATCGGGACATGAGTCTTATACTTATATCTAAAATCTTATAAGAAAATATTATCATTTTATTGTGGCTAGGGTGGTCAGACAGACACCTACTTCTTATTTTTTCCCTGAAATTTAAGTACTACTGAATTGAAATTTCAAATTTTCACCAAATAGATTTTAAAAAATAAATAAACCTAGTAGTTTAGAAGCTATATTCAATTTTCTACAAATTATAATCTTACATATTTTTGAAATAATATAGATAACTTATTCAAATTTTTACGTCAAGTTGCCTAACTCTGATTTTTCTAAATTTTTTGCCATTTAAGGGCCTATTTTTTCCATGATGATCCTGCACATACCCAACAACTATCAACCATTCAAGAAGAAAAACAAAAAATATATCAAGTTTAATACACCTCAAACAACCAACCATATTGAACCTCAAGTTGCTACCATAAGTCTAACTCCATACTTAGACCAAAAGATAGGAAATTCACCCGACTACTTGACACTCTCCATTCAATCATGTTGCAACTTTTGAGTAAGAACCTAATTCAATTTCCTCCTATAAAACTTATGGACACAACCAAATCTTTACCTCCAAATTTCAATCTAACTGCCTTTTGTCAATATCATTGCACAAATGGACATGATACGAAACAATGCATGCATCTTAAACATAAAGTTCAAGACCTCATTGATTATAATTAGATCCATCTGGGTGGTGTTCATGACCAAGGGAATAAATATATTGCCCCACCCAATCAAAACTTTCAATTTTTTTACCAATCCAATGCCCAACTATTCATCCAACTTTGTGCAAGCTTGGGATGTTAAGAATGATGAGATGAATGTTGATAAGAATGATGATATGAGCGATGACATGAATGATGAAAATAATGAAGAGAAGGAAGTAGATCACATTTTTTTTCTAATATATGTTCATCCTCATAAGGTCCAAACCATTGTGTTACCCAACATTGCTTTCACTCATAGTGATGCACCTAGACACACACCTAATGGTCCTCTCTAAATTAGCAGTCATATCAATGAAAAACCTATACAAGGAATACTCATTGATCCCATATGTGTAGAGAATGTGATCACTAAGGAATTATTATTGGTGCAAGAGCTTTATCAAGATTCCTATGAATAATTAAAAGCATGGATAAAAATTCATGATGGTTTTTCTCGCCCTACGATAGTTTTGATCACTCTTCCTCTAAAAATTGGACCAAAGAAATTATGTCTCATTCTCCATCATCCCATCATCAGACAAGTTTCATGTGAAGCTAGGATATCCATGGCTACACTCCATCAATTTTGTCCTATCAACTATTCACAAGTGTATAAAGTTCCCCTTTGAAAATGAGATATTTATAGTGCATCATTGTGGGTTTATTCCTTTGTCTTCCCATGGGAATTTTTAATTGGATTTATTTTGGACTCAACCTATGGAACCTATAAATCCTTATGAAGATTTATTTTTCACTTGTCATACCAAAAGTTCAAGGAAAAGCGCATAACATAGTTATCTCTTAGAAATATTCCTGAGAGTGATAGGTCCACGGTTGTTCCACCTACTCAAATAGATATGGATGAACCTATGCCTTAAGCCAAGACCCTTCCAAGTAATCAGGGTAAATATACTACAATCCCTCCTCCCATCTCCTATAAGAAACCAAGAATAAATCACATGATTCCCTTTGTTCCTCCAAAGATAAAACAAGTGTATAAACTTAAAGAGCCAGTGGTTCCTTATGTTCCTCCCTCAAGGGAAGAAAATAAACTAATGGTTAAGAAACCCATTCCTACCCCATCAAAAATTGAAAATAATGCAAGAAGAAACCACAATGCTAAAGAGTGTGGGTATAGATGTCATTCTATTGCTTGTAAATTAGAAGAAAAGAATAAAATAGTGTATGATAATGCAACACGTATGGAAACAACTTGAGAAGAATTACAACTTTCACCAAAATAAGAAATGGAACCAAAACAAAAAATGAAACAAGAAAATTCTACTGTAGTTGTCATAAAACCTCCCATTGTGATCAATTTCGATGATGATGATGATGAAATTACTAAAATTGATGAGGAGGTGCATAATGAGATTAATGTTTTATTTTCAAAGAAAATGAATTTAGATGGGGGCAATTATAATGTTCCTCCTGATGAGAGTGACCCACCACATGTTGCACCTAGAGATGCTCCTGATGTAGACACCAAACTATCAACAACATCAACTCATCTAGGGTACATCAAACCCAAACCTTATTGGAGAAGATCAAATTGAACAATCAACAAATCCACTTATCTTTTCATCAAAAACTCTACAAATTCACTTATCTACTCAATCAAAATCCTCAATTTCTCTTAGCCATTCCATAAGTTATCATTCACCCATTCCACAAATTAGTATTCTACACTTTTTTCAAACTCAAATTCATCACATACCTGATTAAGAAAACATAACCATTCATCACTTCACTATTCGATCAATTCTTTCAACTTTTCCCAAATGGACATTCAATCATGCAAACTTGCTCTTTAACATTCATCAGACCTTAGAACATCATTAACAACTCTATCTTGACTATTTCAAGGAAAAACATCTCTTGGAAACTCTAACTTAATTAGTACATACAACATTCATCTAATTCTTCATTAAAGTAGCATGAATTTCACAAAGCACCAAAACAACAAAAAGATCAAACCATGATCCTAGAATCCTATCAAACCCTTGTACACCTTCAATATCACCATTAGACAAAGACAACCATATTTACTGCACCATAATTATGTTCTTTATCAGACTAGCAGTTCATGTACCAAGGTTCAATATTCTAGTAGGTTTGTGAACCATTAAAATGGGTGATATTTCTTGATCTAGTTAGAACTTGGACAAACCAAATACAGATTTAGGAACCCATTTCCACCTATTTTAACATATTTCAAAATCTTTAGCCCTTGTTTCAGAAAATATGGGTGAATCAGTATACTGACACTGGAAATAGGCTTCAATTAGGCCTAATTTGCAAAGGAGGTCACCTTTAGACAACTTTCCAACCCTAAACACCCCCAAACAATCCTAGCATAGGTTATAAAACTTTGAATTTATCCACTTTAAGGGATTGAAAAGACTCATTTTGATATTGTATTATCAAACCCTTGGTTATAGGCTTTAAGAGCACAAACAAGTAAGGGTTTTTTAAGAACTGCCAACTAGAAACCTCCAAATCACCTGCCACTATTGCAAACACCTGTAAATAATTCTACATGGACATAATAACCCTCTTCCATATCAAAAAAAATGCTATTCCAACCATTCCAAACTTGTAGGCACCATCATTCACATGGAAAACTCATATTTTCCTCTTGGAGTAGCAACAATCTTCATATCCACGCCTTCCCTATTACTTTTTAACACACATTCCACTCAAAAAATATTAAATAAACAAAAAAACATCCATCCCACCATTCTACTAGCGTATAATGGTGGGATGGAGATATTTTCCTTATAAGACCCTCAAAACCCCTTAATTGGGTTTACAGACCAGATTTGTCAAAATGGATTAAAATAGATCACTTAACTGAAAGAAAACCCCTCAATTCAACTTATTTGAAGGTACATACATCTCTTTATGTAATCAAAGAAAATTTACACCCTCAAGTATGTTGTACAGTCCGTACAGGACTAATAAAAGGCAGAAAACTCGGATAAATAAGAAAACGGGGAACTTTATTGCAAAATTTCATTCAAGATTACAAAGTATGATGTCCTCCATTCCTTTTAAAGGTGTTTTTAGACAGTTAAAGCAACTTCCTCCTCAACTTATTCGACCCATCCTTTCTTTTTCCTCTTTGTCTCTTCATCTTTTCAATTTTTGCCTCCTTTTTGCATTTTTTTACAAGTTTACAACTTTTAGAAATTTTATATTTTTTTGTTTTTTCCATCTTGGACCTCTTAAAGAGCTCTTAAGGACCTTAAATACATTAATGTGACTTCACAAGACCCTTACAATGTTTTTACACTTGGAAAATTCAAATTTTTGCACATTGACCTATTGAATATATTTTGTAGATAAGGTGCTCTTGCACCATACAACTAGCCAACAAAACTTTCCAAGTCCCTTGGAAACATAGTTTCTTATTCCTTCACCTACAAATCAAATTCAAAATTTTCTAGGATTCTTCTTCTTATATTCTTCTTGAATCTTCATTTTTCTTTGTCTTGGTTCCATCTTTTGTCTTCAACTTAGTCTTCACTTGCCTTCAGCTTGTCTTTGACTTTTCCTTCTTTATCTTTGCCATCTCTCTTTTCAAGTTCACAATCATCTTCTCTTTCAAAAGGAAACAAGACTATCCTTTTACCACTCACAACTTTTTCACCAACTCTTTTCTCTCACCCAAGGACACAAGACTATCCTTAAACAATCTTCTTTACATCTTCTCAACTACTCCCATCAATGAAGTACTCTCAACATGGTTGCAAACTCAATGCTTCTTCAGAAAAGAATCCATCTTTCTTCAACCCTCAAACACAAACTCAAACATGAACTCAACAAACCATCCATATTACCCAACAGTAGATCTTGGAAGATGCCTCACTCTCTTTTTCCTTGCACCTTCTACCTAGTTTAACCTCCATTAGAGGATGGTGACCACAAACCTCAGCTTGTCTGCCAACACACACAACTCAAAAACCTTCTTCTTTGCAACTAGATAGATCAAGCACCTGCAACCAAACTCAACTCAATAACAACTATCAACAACAACTTAACCACTTATCAAAATCTTCTAGCTCTAATACCAATTTGATGTAGACACCAAACTATCAACAACATCAACTCATCTAGGGTGCATCAGACCCAAACCTTATTGGAGAAGATCAAATTGAAAAATCAACAAATCCACTTATCTTTTCATCAAAAACTCTACAAATTCACTTATCTACTCAATCAAAATACTCAATTTCTCTTAGCCATTCCATAGGTTATCATTCACCCATTCCACAAATCAGTATTCTACACTTTTTTCAAACTCAAATTCATCACAAAACCTAATTAAGAAAATGGAACCATTCATCACTTCACTATTCAATCAATTCTTTCAACTTGTTCGAAATGGACATTCAATCATGAAAACTTTCTCTTTAACATTCATCATACCTTAGAACATCATTAACAACTCTATCTTGACTTTTTGAAGGCAAAACATCTCTTGGAAACTCTGACTTAATCAATACATACAACATTCATCTAATTCTTCATTGAAGTAGCATGAATTTCACAAAGCACGAAAAAACAACAAAAAGATCAAACCATGCTTCTAGACTTCTGTCAAACCCTTGTACACCTTCAATATCACCATTAGATAGAGACAACCATATTTAATGCACCATAATTCTATTCTTTATTAGACTAGCAGTTCATGTACCACTGTTCAATATTCTAGTAGGTTTGAACCCTTAAAACAGGTGATATTTCTTGATCTAGTTGGAACTTGCACAAACCAAATATAGATTGAGGAACCAATTTCCACCTATTTTAACATATTTCAAAAGCTTTATCCCTTGTTTCAAAAAATATAGATGAATTAGTATACTAACACTGGAAATAGGTTTCAATTAGGCCTAATTTGCAAAGGAGGTCACCTTTAGACAACTTTCCAACCCTCAACACCCCCAAAAAGTCCTAGCATAGGTTACAAAACTTAAAATTTATCCACTTTAAGGGATTTAAAGACTCATTTTGATATCGTATTATCAAACCCTTGGTTATAGGCTTTAAGAGCACAAATAAGTAAGGATTTTTTAAGAACTACCAACTACAAACCTCCAAATCACCTGCCACTATTGCAAACACCTATAAATAATTCTACATGGACATAATAACCTTCTTCCATATCAAAAAAAAAATTATTCCAACCATTCCAAACTTGTAGGCACCATCATTCACATGGAAAACTGATATTTTCCTCTTGGTGCAGCAACAATCTTTGTATCCGCGCCTTCCCTATTACTTTTTAACACACATTCCACTCAAAACATATTAAATAAACAAAAAACCATCCATCCCACCATTCTACTAGTGTATAATGGTGGGATGGAGAATATTTTCCTTATAAGACCCTCAAAACCCCTTAACTGGGTTTATAGACCGGATTTGTCAAAATGGATTAAAATAGATCACTTAACTCAAAGAAACCCCATTAATTCAACTTATTTGAAGCTAAATACATCTCTTTATGTAATCAAAGAAAATTTACACCCTCAAGTCTGTTGTACAGTCTATACAAGACTGGTAAAAGGCAAAAAATAAGAAAAAAATAAGAAAACAGGGAACTTTATTGCAAAATTTCATTCAAGATTACAAAGTATGATGTCTTCCATGCCTTTTAAAGGTGTTTTTAGACAGTTAAAGCAACTTCCTCCTCAAATTCTTTGACCCATCCTTTCCTTTTCCCCTTTGTCTCTTCATCTTCTGGATTTTTTGCTCCTTTTTGCATTTTCTTACAAGTTTACAACTTTTAGAAATTTTACAATTTTTTGTTTTTTCCATCTTGGACCTCCTAAAGAGCTTTTAAGGACCTTAAATACATTAATGTGACTTCACAATACCCTTACAATGTTTTTACACTTGAGAATTTCAATTTTTTGCACATCAATCTACCTATTGAATATATTTTGTAGATAAGGTGCTCCTGCACCAGCTCCTAGTACAACACTAGTTGTAGTCCCTTTAGATAGTTGTCTACCTTCCATTTATGATGAAGAAGATTGGGATGTGGATGACATACTTTAGGTCTACTCGCATATGTAGTACCCCTTTATTTTTTCTTATGTGCTCTTTGTGTTTTCTTACACATGATGTGATCTCCCATTTTGTGCTTCTTGGTGTGTCTTTATGTTTGTGATTTTTCTTTGGATGACCCTTGTTGCTCCACTGGCATGAGGATACAAAGGAAATGAACCTATTTTGTCATTCTTATATTTGTATCTTTCATTCTTCTATATGTTGTAAACTTTATCTTTTTTTTGTCTCGTGTTTTCCTTTTGGGGACAATTAAAGGTGTTGAGACATTTAGGTCTCTTCCATGTTGACCCAATTGTTTTCTTCTCATCTCTCTCTATGTGGAATTCCCCCATTGTGTTCATTGTTCCATGAGCATTTGGGGAATGATGTTAGTTATGATCTCTATTATACCATTATAACAAAGACGTATACTAACCCTAAATGTATGGATCCCTCAGTGTTCCATTCTATGTTTGTCACATTGCATTTTGGTGGAAACCCCTTCTCATGATGTAGCTTTATTTGGAAACTTATCATTGGCATAGTGTTTTCCAAATAAGCTCTTGTGATCCTTTATTACTTAACATCTATCATTTCTCTACTTTAAAGTAATTGCTCATAGCATGGTGTTTAGATATTTCTTTAAAGTGGGGGCATACATTGGCATTATTTTGCTTCACTTTGTTCATAGGGGTTGGACTTAGTGGTGTGTTGACATTAACATTGAAATTGATATTTTCTTTCCTTCACTTTGTTCATAGGCATTGAACTTAGTTTATGATAATGTTGGCATAGAATTTTGATCATTTTTGTAGTACCTTATCAAGGTTATTAGGTTGTATAACTTTTGGTATGGTTATGGGTACACACCTAGTGAAAAATAGTCCTCACTAGGCCTAGTGTGTTTCTCATTTTGTTACTGTTGATGGGTGATTTATGCACTTCTCAACATAGGAAATGCATAGATGCACTACCTCTCTTGAAAGACAATCTTCTACAATCAAATTGTAGAACACTATCCCAAGGTCTCTTAGGTGTCAGGTCACGACTTGCATGGAACTCCTTAGTTGATGTTTGATGTGATCTTGTTGGTAATCATAGGGCAGACTTACACAATTGGATGTGAAGTGGATCTTAAAATTTGAAGTTTCTGAGATAGGAGTTATGGTGCAATTTGTTGTAGGTTCAAACAGTAATCTAAAACTTCAATTTTGTTCTCAAGTTTTGGCTTTACAATGTGTAATGAACCTTAGCACAAGTTGTTTCTTAAAAAAGGAGAAAAATAGTAGGGAAGAGGGAAGGTTCCTAGATCTACAACTAACTTTGAACAACAATCATGGAGGTTCTACTATGGACAGCTTCCTTGAAACATGATTCCACTTAACCAAGAAACCTATGGTATCGTTAAATCTGTGCTATCTTCAATTTAGGTCTACAGATGTTTTACCATTTATCCACCATTTTCATGCATGAATAAAGATAAAAGTTTGAAAGCAGCTTCAAATTTCAGTCCATACTAACTTTACAACACTATTTACTAGTAGCAAACAACAAAAAGTATGGACTGGAAGGCATCAACACAACATAAATTTCTATAATCACGGAACAACATTACTAAAATCTATTCAAGAAATTTAAATCTAACTTAAAATAGAAATGTAAATCTAAATAAAGCATCTAGCAATGGAGATTGAATCATGAAACATGTGAAAAACTCAGAAAATGCACCAAGTCAATGTATTTTCATTATAAATTTATGCAGCATGTCTTTACAACAACTCAACTCTCTTTGGAAATGAGAGGAGACCCCCTATTTATAGTGCCCAAAAAGTAGAATGAATGGCCAAGATTCAATATCATTGTGTAGCCAAGATTCACTATAACCTAGGGTTCTACCTACCCCCCAATATATTACAATTTAAAATACAGTTTTGTCCTCATCCATATTTTGTCTTCCAGTGGAAGTACTGTAGCATTTTTTTTATTTTTCTGATTGCTCTTTTTGTTCTAGCTATTCTTTTAGAAGTTCCTCACTAGAAATAGGGTTGCCTTCTTGCTTCTTCAAAGCTATGTACTCCATGAATTTCAGAATCACTAGTTGGAGTTTGTCAATTTCCATGTCTCGGACCGTAGCACTTGATAACTCCATTCCTTGGAGTTGTCCTCAAGTCTTTTCCATTCTTCATCATATTTGGCGGTGTGATCCCTGAATAGCTCCGACTGGGCGAAGGCATGGGTGGCAAAACTCATGAAATCCATAATTATCTCATCCAACATTCCATCCTCCATCTTCTTCTGGAAATGGGGCTTTATTTTCTTTGGATCCATTTCACCGCGGGCATGTCATATCCTGCCATTAGCCTCAGATACCGGGCGCAATCCACCCTGATTTCTTTGACCCATTCTATATCTGGATCCACTTTACCAATTATCTACTCTGACCTTTCTTTTCTATTTTCGAAGTCCCACTTCCACACATCCACTAGCCAATGATCATCCCCTTTTAGTGTTTCCCATGTGGCCTTTGGTAGCTGGAGGATGGCCTCAATCTTTGGATAAGCGGAATTATATGCTGCAAGGAAGTTGGTGCAGAGCTTCTTGGTTCCTTCCAGAGACTACTATAAATCCAAGAACTTGTTGGTTGTCTGAATGGCCCGACTGATACCCATGTTCCCAATGTATAGAACTTGTCGAAACCAGCTCTTTGTAGTCTTTTCCAAGTTCTTTCTCTTCTCCAGTTTGTCAATTTTTTCTTTGGACAACAGTTGGGGTGGATTCATGGATGTGGTAGGCATGTCTTCAAATGAAGACCATTGTTGGATGTAATCTGTCAAGGCAGCCACCTATGCTTTAAGCTCATCTTTCGAGACCTTATCTTGTTGTATTAGGTGCACCACCGTAGCCACTAACTCTTCAAGATGCTCCACCTTCTGCTCTCTGGTAGCAGTCCCCAAGTTGATTGTGGATACATTATAGCTTACTCCCCTGTGGCCTACCACCAGTGTTGCTATCTACACAGTTCGGGACCCAGAAGCATCCATCGTCACCTTCGATCTACTTTGGGCTTCTTCTCCTTCTTGGTTGATATCTATGCTCAGGCTAGGATAGCCTCTAGCCTCGCTCTTGGGTCCTTCGGGGTGGGAGTCTTCTTTTCAAGCTGCTTCTCCAGCCATTCGGGCATGGTAGATTTTTCTTTGGGAAATTCTCGATCACCCTCACCTTCCTCTATCTGGATCTCTATTTGCTCACCCGTGGGAGCCCTTTCTTCCATTCTAGTGTCTTCTCCCTCTTCCTCGTCGGAGTCTTGGGTGAATGTGAGGTGTTTGATGGGAGGCTTAGTAGGAAATCACCCCCGTGGGCTTTCTTCTATCTTGATTTCCTTCTCTTTTCTTTCTTTGACTTGTTTGTCCTCATGCTCATGCTCCTCAGGCTTATCCTCTTCTACATTTCCTTCCTCTCTATAAGGAGGTGGCACAACCTCCATCTGTTCCCATGTAGGGAGTTCTACCATTTCCACTATCCTACCACCTTCTTGCTCTTCTTTGGGAGGTGACCTTTCTATCTCTTCTTCATCATGCTTCAGTTGTTTGGCCCTTTCCTATTTGATATCATCATTGAAGGTTTGTATGATGATTTTACTGCCTGTACCCTCCTCTTCATCTCTGCTCTCAGAAGACCCAGTTTCTTCCTCTTCATGAACCACCCTGTCAATTGGCCGGTATTCATACTCTAGGTGTTTGTGGTATTCGTTGGCTTCCTCCTCCATTACCTTCGAGGCTTCTTTCTCCTGCCTTTCCCATTCTTCAAAAATTAACATCATGGCCTCCATTGTTGGCAGTTTCGTTGGAGGTTACGAAGGTGCAACACTAGCAAGGACCCACGCTAAGGCAGCTTGAATGGTGGGGTCCAAAAAGATTTAGGATATTTTGGAAGGGATGTTCTGCATGTTCCATGAGAAAGCCTTTGGTAATGTTGGTGCGGGCATTGGTGTTGTCACCGTTGCCAATGGGAGTGATGTAGAAGGTGACATGGTGGCGGAGGAAAGAGGAGTAGTCATGGTGGAGGAAGATTCAATCACTATGATGGGCCCAGCCGGGGGAGAGGAGGCGAGATGGACCAAGATTTCCACCGTAGGTGGGGATGTGGTGACCATGGCTTGGGAAACAAATGTCAGGGTGGTTGAAATAGGGGGAGCAAGAGGGAGTTCTGGTTGATCTGCTTTCTCTTCCCCTCCTTCTTGAATTATTGGCTACTCTATGGAATTTTTCATTCATCTGGGCCTCTTAGAGGGTGAGCCTCATAAATATTTCCTCATATACACCTGGGGATCTAGAGACTACTCTATTTCAGTCCCTTTCCTCTTTTTTGATTTGGTGAGCAGAGGGGATTTGGATGTCCTGCCCGTTGAAGTTGTAGCGATGACATCTTATGTGGCACTAGGCTCACTTTTGATCCCTTCATATGTTAGGACAACCCCTTGTTGCTTTAATCGGGCTACTTTCCATCAATCCATTCTTTGGTTTGGGCCATGATTGGTTTAGTCACAATGTCGAGGTCATCGACCTCCTGTTCATCCTAGTCTATTACAGGCAGTGGTAGGTTGGAGACTACACTATATCTAGGATCCATAATGGTGCTTTCATCCTCCTCGACCTGGTCTGGTATAGGAAATAGCTGCACCCTTCTTACGAAGTACAGTCATCCTCATGTAATGTATCGCACACACCTCTTTGTCATCCTGGCAGTCTGCCTAGAAATATTCAACATGATGTAGATGGGCGTACTCTAGTCCCAGTTCCTTTCTTACATCCCCATATGGGTCTACCCATGGGCGAGCAGTATGTACGTGGAAATGGTACTTTGTTAACTCCTCAGAATTCCCCACACACTAGGAAGTTTGTAGTTTATACATCCCCTGACCGAAGGCTAAGGGATAAGGGATCCCTGCCAAATGTTTGCTACCAAGGATGGTATGCATATGCTGCAGCTGTTGAGAGAGTTCCAATAGTATAATCTAGTCATTGGGGTACTGGGGCAGCTTATTCAGCCTTTCAGTGAAACCCTGGGCGCGAATATACATGAGTTTGGGGAACTGTAAGAATAGGAAGGCGTACTATTTTAAGAATGCATGTGCGCTATGAGAGACCCTTCTCTCAAAGTCCCCTTCAAGCAACCTGATGATGTGGCCAATGAAGGCGTCATTCACCCTGTAGTACTCCTTGAAATTCTTGAATTGTAGTTGGGGATATCTGTCATAAGCTTTTAATCTCCAGCCTGGCTCCTCATCGGGTGCCACAAATAATCCGTTGTACTGCCTTTGCTCTGCCAGTGAATAGACCAGATAGGAGGTCATGTAGAATTTAGATCTTTTCTTCACATTCATAAACTACTCATGGAATTAGTCGCTTATGATGCCTCCCCAGTAGAATGTGGCTTTTGTGGTGACATCTTCGTCCCCACAAAGGATTTGTTCAATAAAGTACCCCATCCATTCTTGGAAAAACATAGCAGTGGGGAGGCCCATGACCCTGCTCAACATAGTTACTAAGTCATGGTAATCCTCATAGAAATCACTGCGAAAGAGTTCTTGAGGAACCTTTGCAGCGCTACCTCTTTTCTCCTTGAGCTTGTATTGATTTATCAACTTCTTGCAGCCCATCGGGTTTTCATCCCAAGTTTCCTTTCTTCCTCCATGGTGGGAATCTCCATCTCCTCAAATGTAGAAATGTGAAAATTTCTTGTAATTCCCTCAATTGACATATCAGGGAGGATGTTCCTATCCCTATTGACGATGGTTCTTATCTGTGGCTGATAGGCCTGCCAGCAAGCCATGACCAACTCAGGGGCAATGAGAGATGGGGGGAAGCTTGCTGCTTTTGCAATCCCACTCTGTCTGATTAATCTGGCATTGTCAATCTTTGGGTGAATCCTAACCCTTTGTTTGAAGGCAGATGGAACCCCGGTGGGTGGAGCCCGGTAGGCAGGGTCAGCGAATGGAAGGCCGGGACCTAGGAGGTGGGGGGATGCAACCTGATGGCTACTTCAATATGACGAAAGCTCCGTGGAAGTCTACGGACCGGGACCTGGTGGCACGATGGCAAAGTAACTTAAGTTTGAATCCTCAGATGGCCAACAGGTGAACTGACCCCAGAGGGTGAAAAGGAGCACCCCCCCTCATCGTTTGGGAATGGTGGGGGTGAGGCGGAGTCTCACGGACGGAAGTCCAATGGCATGAGCCCGGGAAGACGAGAGTAGTTTAAAGTTGAAATTTTCAATCGGGCAGAATTTGAGGAGCGGAGGCTTGGGGTTCAGGAAGCTGGGAGCCTTCCACCATTTGGGAATGGCGAACACCCAAGGGAATTCTAGAAAAGAAGTCCCGGCGAGGCGGGCCTGGGAGATTGAAAGGGAAGCCAAATTTCAAGTGTTTGTTCGTTAAACTAGACGACAATTAGCCGGCGGTGATCCGGGGTAGCAGGCCCGATAGGGCAATCCGCCGTCTGAAAAGTTTATCCTTTTCAAATTTCTTAACGACGGAGGGAGGGTTCGGGCCCAAAGGGAAAGAAACGCCTTGCGCGAAGAATGGCAGCAACGGTGTTTCGTTCTGGCCCGATCTTCATAGGTGTTTTTGGAGGTTTTTTGAAATTTAAAGACATGGGTTTTGTAGGTCTTATTGTGTTCTATCAATTAAATTCATTTTTAGCCCATGTTGTTCATTATTTTAAGCATAAAATCATTAAAAAAACCTCTCAATGGAATGGATGGCGAACCTACCTTGAAATCCCAATGGGAGAAGATGTGGAATTGACTAAGGATGGTCGAGCGATGATCTCGGACGTGAAGGCGGCAAGCGACAGATGCACTGATCTCCTCTAGAAAGTACTTTGATCTCTTCTGGAAAACCTGACAAATGAAAATGACAGGTTGGCCCCTCTATTTATACCCCTATATGCATTTAATGTCTGTATGGCCAGTCGGTTGGTTGGTAGATTTCAAATTTACAGATAACGGTGGGAGCGCTAGGGCCCGAGGGTTAGAAGGACGTGGCCAGATGGTCGTTCAAAACTTTCTTTTCAAATTGATGACGAAGGGGGACCCGAATTCCAGCGGAAAGACGTCGCGGGCCGGCCATTTGAAATGGTGAAAGCAGAAAGGAACCCTAGGGATGAAATTCTGGTGGACCAGACTCGGTGCAAGTGAAGGCAGTTTGAAACTTTTCAAATTTAAACCAGTGGAAAATAGGGAACCGGGGCCTGGGTCCCGGGAAGGCAGGGGCCTTCCATTGTTCGGAACAGTGAACACCCCAGGGAAACCCCTAAAAAGGAAACTTGGCAGGGCAAGCCCACTAGGCCTTAAGGCCGTTGGCAGAAGAAAACTGATAAGGAGAGTCTGACAGGCTCCAGGACTCAACTAGGATGAAGGGGACAAAACGTGGTCAACCAAAGATGGGAGCTTGAAGGTACGTTGACCATCAGGGATGCCAAAACGAGGGCACACAAAATGAGGCAGCGACAAAACAACCTGACAAAGTGAAAGAAAATAGGGTCCCCATTCTGAACGGGGTGTGTGTGCTGAGGGCACAACAATTACTATGTTTTTGGGGCTCACCAAGTGAAAAATGGTCCTCACTAGTTTTGTGTGCCCTCCAATTTGTGATTCACCTAGAAAATATCATACTTTGCTATTGTTTGAGTCATGAACATGTTTTGTATGGATCCTAGCATAATACAACTTGTTACTCCATACCCTATTTTTTCATTTCATGTCAATATTGTATGTTTGTGCATGTTGTCTTGATGCATACCATACATGTGTGTTCCTTTGTGCTTATGTTGGCTTTCCATGGGATCTTAGATCCTCAAGGCTTTTCCATCTCCCTTGATCCTTTTTCATCCCATCTCTTCAACATTTGGACAATTGGACCCCTCTTGACATGCTTTTCTACTTTAGTGTGAGTTTGAGCATAAGTTCATACTCTCACTAAAGTGGGGGATAAATTAGTGTAAAAATATTCACCCTTAACAATTTCACACTATGTTTTGCTCCTCCTAAATTAATGAGCCTAATTAGGTCCCTAACTTCCTAAAATTATGCATACAAAAGCCTATTTTTATCATTTTTGAAGGATTTCAAGCATTGAATAAATGCAAAAAATTAATGTTTTGATCTCGACACTAAATGTCCCCATAGATAGGGCTAGGACCCATACTCCCATGGGCATATGGGCCCCCCTATCATTTTGAGGGCCAATTTTTAATATGTTGTTGGCAACATTTTTACATTTACAATTGTGTCCCCTTATCTTGCTAGGACCAATTTTTAATATGTTGTTGGTAGCACTTTAACATTTAGAATTCAAATATCAAGTTTCAGCTTTTGGAATCTATTTTTTGGGAAATTAACACAATTGAATATAAATACCTAATTATTTTATCATTTGAAATCTAACAAGGAGAATCTAGCACTAAGTACACTATTGATCAAATACTATTGTCAAGAGCAACGTTAAGAACAAGATTTCATAGAATTATAGCATCAATTCAAGATCCAACATCATGTCAAAGTTTATTTGTTTTCATGTTCATGTTTTACGAAGGCTAACCCTTGTTGTAGGTCTCAAAAGAATTCAAGCATTCAAGCAAGAAAGATCCAAATCCTTGAGTGATGTGCATGACTTTAGTCCTTCAAGGAAGCCATTGAAGGGTGGTGAGTTGCAACACTTTGTGATTTCATCATTCCTTCCTTTCAATTATCATTCCTATCATTGAAATTACCATTGTGGAAGTGGAAACACTTACACGGTGTTTGACTGAGGCAAGCCCCTAAAATGGTCCAACATTTCTTCTCTCTTTGAGTGTGCATGTTACAAGTTTGAAGAGGATTGAAGGAAAATTATCAATTGTTGCATTAAAATCCCTAAAAGTTGTCAAGAAATGGAAACTCAACTACAAAAATACCTAACAACATTCTAACAACTCTGCAACTAGAAAACACAAGACCAGATCGTACATCAAAGGACTGCAAAATCAATTTTTGGACCCTAACAGGGACCCATACACCCCTAGGCATTCGTGTCCTCCTCTGCATGCTAGATCCAACTTTTTATGATAGGTGCACAATCTCTAGTACTCCTTGAATATGTCTACAGTTTACTATTTTTGTCTATGCATTTTCAAAATATTGTATTAATCATAATAGGTCATATAATTCAATTAAGCTAATTATTTCAATTCATTTCTAATTCTTTCAAGGCCCTAAGAAAGGAGATCCAAGTCTGATTGACTTGCCTTTTTGGTTGATAGTCAACCTAATCACCTTGGTGATCTCCCTTCTAATGTAATTTTAGAAAAAGAAGATATTAACCCTAGGTTTATACATTAAACTTTAGAGTACCCCTTTTCTAAACATTACAATAATCATTCACCCTACATACACTAATGGATGATGATAAGGAAAATGGGGTAAATGAGTTGGTGCTAGTGGTGGCAAGGGATGATGCAAATGACCATAGATGTATACCAAGTGATGAAGGGTACTCCCATTACAATCTAAAACTCACAAAAACAACAGATAATGGCACAAACAAAATGCAAGAAGGAAGCAAATATTTTTTATTATCAGTGAAATGAAAAATGAAATTACAACATTATATTTGCCATCACATGGGTTGTCTAATTACATAAATCTGCAAATCTACAAATCAAAGCCACCATCTACACTGCTCTAGCCTCCCTTCTGTAGACCCCTTTTCAAATCCTTTATTTGGAAGGTGTAACTGCCCTAAAATATTTTGGAAAGTGTAACTTCCTCAAGATGTTTTGAAATTTTATTAATTTTGGTAGTACAACTTCGTGGGGTCATAACTTTTGATCTGATCATCTGATTTTCTATTATAATACCTTTTCAAAAAGCTCTTGAGAGGTTTTTCCAAAAAGTAAGGCCTAAAGGATGACTACTTTCATTTTTTGCCAATTTTTAGGCCCATCTGGAGCCTCTAAGTTCCTCAAAATTGACTTTGAAGATTTTAATAGAATTTTCAAAAATTAAAATTTTAATATCTCTCAAATGACAAATGGTATTGAAGTAATTTCTTCACCGTTGGCTTCAATTTACCATTCTAGAGGTCTATGTAATATTTTGTGTCCAACCATGCATAAATGAAAATTTAAGTTAAAAATAGTAATTGTTGACAACGGTTTTACTCGCAGTAAATAGATCGAATAAAATCTCCACAAAAAAGACCACGAAGAGCCTATCCTTCTTGAAATATATGAAACTAAGACAACCTAAGAGAGAATTCTGCATTTACAGAGCAAAGATTGACTTCTATTCAATCCCAAGTCTTCAATAACCAGGTCATGGTTGCACTAGGGTTGCTCTCGGGTAATGATGTGACAATTTGTTGTTATTTCCTTTAAGGGGAAGTCCACATACACATACACATATATATACATATTTGTATCATTTCTTTGAACATTTTTAGATTCATCTTTCTAGTTTGAAAAGATAAACTTAGAATTCATGAAAGCAATAGGTTTGACATTGGATTTCAAAGATCATCACCAATTTCTTTGCTATCACTTAAGTAGATTTAGCATTAAGCATTCAACAATTTCATGGAAAATAAAAGATTTTCAACAAAACTATTTCCATTCACTTATATTTTTGGAAAATTTTCATAAGCATCTAATCTAAAGTAAAACATAAAAATACTAAAAAAATAATAGTTTCTCCCAATTATTCTCCATGGATTCCCCAAAGAATTAATCAAAACAAAGCAAACCGCTTTATATTTCACCAGATTGCTTCACAACTATGTATAAAACAATGCAAGCTTTTAAAGAGGGGGTTTCATTTGTGGACACTGAATAGGTTTTGTATGCACCCTTAAATAGTGCAACATACAGTCTTGTTTAGCTAAACTTACAAAACTAGCTACAAAAGATACTTAGATAGGTAGCTATCCATAAAGCTCTGATATCAATTAATGTCTATGTGCATACAAAGTTTTACACCGGAATGGTTCAGAAAATAGGAAAAAAGAATAAAACTTAAAAGAAGTTTTCTTGCTCCTCTAACATCCACAAATTATGAACTTAAAATAAAATTAAGCATCCTCTGGCCTTTTATAGAACACAAGGCTCAGATAGGATAAGACATCTACATGAGAGGGAATCTAATGGATCAATCTCATCAAGGCATGTGGAATATTGTGACCAATAGGAGAATTGCAATTGAAGTTAATGGAAGTCAACTCCAATCACTCATTGAAGCTCTTCAGATTCTACTTTTTCATCTGGAATGTTCACCAGGAAAGTAACTTGAATCAGAATAGTATGTAGGGGCTTCCCATATATTTAGAATGATAAGATCATTATCTTGTTCCTACGCCCTTTGATTTGGATCAGGCTCTTTGTTCTTGGGATGAGCTTCCTCAGAAGTGGGTGCTATCTACTACTAAGTATATGAAATACTGGGATCCTGAGTATTCCAGTCTAATGCACAACCCTCTCACCATTTTTTCAGAACATCTGACTTGACCTGAATGTAACTCTATCCATGATTCAAATTTGTCTGATCGTCCATACCCGAGCTTTGCATCACAATCGATATATCTCTTGCAATCACAAAATTCCAAATATTAAATCCTTTTTTAAATAAATATACCACCATATCTCATATAAATAAAACCATTATTCAAATGTTAGTACAAAATTCTATAAAACTTGGTTCTAAAAAAAATATATCGTAAATCCTTACATATATACGGGATCACTATGCAAATTAAAAAAATTAACATTTATCTTCACGTTTCAACCCAGTACCCGGTATTCAGCTTCACCCACTTAATTTCTCAAACCTCAGTTATACTAGAACTCCAACTTACCGGACTCCAACTTACCAGACTGGAGCGATTTGCTTGAACTTTACATTAAACCTTTTTTCTTTTCTATGTTTCTAGTACCTGGTACCTAGTGTACGAAACACTTACCATATGAAGTACTTTCTTTTAATCGAAGATTTATTTTCTTCCTTTTTACTTTTGATGATCTTCCAATTTGTTTTTGATTAGGGGGAAACAGGTTTTAAATGGACCCTAAACTAGATGATCTTCCAATTTGTCATCTTCTACCATAGAAGTTATATTTCACTTGGGTCCCCAAGCCTTTTCAATCTTGGGGCGTGTTGTGAGACCACACAACAATAACTTTTCCAAATCTAGCCCTTATTGAAAAGAAACAACATTTTTTGGGTGATGCAAGATTGCCCTTACACCCTAGATGCTCCTGCATCACCAAGATAAGTGAATTGGACAAATATGAGAGCTATAATAAATAGAAAAAATTAATAAAGTAAATGTGGGGCACATAGCTCAAGATTTAATAAAAATATCACTATACAAATGTTAGAAACTAACTTACTATAATGTAATAATTTTAAGTCATGTCAAACAACTATCATTGATTTGGAAATTTGAATGTGTACTATTTTGGTTCACTTTTGAGAGAGTAGAAGTGATATTTGTGAGTGCAAATCTAAACTTTTTGCATGAAATTGAATTTATGATTCATGGATATGATCTAGCTAAAATTTATTCACTAAATGTATTTGCCCCCATATGTGTGTTCTCAATCTAGTAAGGAATAAGCAATAATTACAAACACCTTAAGAGAATTTGTTAAATTGTGAAGGTCATGTTCTCCTTAGTCAAACCTTATATGGACCAATTCAATGATGAGGAACTAAAGTCAAGAACAAGAAGTAAGGATGCAATATGATCTTAAGATGGTGATTCAATGCTAATCCTTATCATTTTATCCTTTTACAATTGAATTTTAGATGTTTCTAATAGATCCCTTTCTAACCCCTAAATTAATCGTAAATGTTTCTTTCGAATTATATTTAGTTCTTAAGTACACTTAGACCCTAAAATGTAATTTGGAATAATTTGCTCTTTATTGACTCATAATGGTCAATGGAAAAAGGTGGCAAGCTTTGACTTTACAAAATTTGAGAGTCGCAAATATAAGCATGAAAATGATCCACATCAATTTTTCACTCGTACACCTAAATTAAGACAGTGAATAGTATATTTAAAGGTGATGTTTGATTTGTAGAAACATATGATAATAACATTAAATAGAATTATATAATTTATCGAACTTTGATATAAAATATATTTCTCATACACTAATTAATACATAAAAGCAATCTAATCACTAAAAATCCAAAACATTAAAGAAATGTGAATATAATATTCACCATTACAATTACATTACCACTACATAGGTGTTTCACATTACCACCAACATCAACTAGATATCTGTTAGGTATTTTTCATTTCCATACCAGATGTTTCCCCACCAGATGGGTACACCGACTTTCATTGTTTTCAACCATATTGCAAATCAATGGTTTGTAAGCGCTTATGGAAAAGCAAGCACACTGGAAGGGAAATCCACCAACATTTATGAAAAAGAAAGATAGTAAAATGCATGACATCTCCAAACGAATCAGAGAAGCTTTCCAATCGAACAATAGACGAAAAGATTGAAATGAGACACATTTATTTCACGTACCATCACAAGAGTCAAAGCTACTATACTAATAAGCTTTCACCCTATTCCAAAAGGCAACCAAGAGGACCATAGAAATCAACCTAAATCCTTTGGATCTGATCCAATATCCCATGTGGCCAGCCCTATTGACAACGAAAGGCAAAAATAAAGGCAAATATGCTTCTAAAATGTTACCATCGAACTCCTTTCTCCATGATTTCCCAACCATTCTAAATCACAAAATGCATGTCCAATCTGCATTACAATAAATGCTTATATATATGAAGTTGCAATGAATGAATGTGATTTGGAAAAGGGTATCTATAAAGTTTCATTGTTCATAATTTTTCAAATTATAAAATATATGTCTACTTTACATAACAATGATAGACTTTATACAAGAAGTAGGGATAAACTTTATATAAATAGCAATAGATGAATTGATATGGAGAAGGGGCTTTATATAAGAAGTAGGAATAGACTTTACATAAATAGTGATAGATGAATTGATCTGGGGAAGGGGGCATCTATAAAGTTTCACTGTCGATGATTTCTCAATTATTTTCAATCACAAAATACATGTCCATTCTACATTACTCTCAATGCCCCACATAAGTAACAATGAATGGATGTGATTTGGGGAAGGAGCATTTGTAAAGTTTAACAGTTGTATGATTATGTTCTAGTTTTTTAATTATAAAATATAATTAATTGTTTAGATCTATAGATCCTAAAATTGTTTAAGGGATTAAAATAAAATGGTTAAAGTTTTTAGTTTCTATAGTGGAATTCAAGTTTAAATTTTCAAAGTGACATTTACGGTGGAATTGTAAGTAGTAACTTTTGGTCTTCTACTATTTAACTTCTACGAATAATTTATATGTTGTTCTTTATTTGTTAATGTTTGTAAAGAGTTAGGTATCATATCAATTGACTTAGATTTTTTTTGAACTATTTGTAGAATATTATAAAATATATTTTCAAAAGTGAAATCTCAAATTGTCAAAATATAAAAGATAATAATAGATAAATATATCTAATTTTTGATACTTTTCAATTAAATTATTTGAAAATATAAAGGATAATGTTGAATAATGTAAGGGAAAAAACTATACTCCTAACACTTTGCACCATTTGTTTTTTATTTGCTCTCTCTTCATCCTTAGTGTAATTCTAGCATGCAAATGACATTTTTGTGTGAAAAGTTGGCATTTGACTTTAACCTAAAGTCAACTTGACTGTCCATCTTCAATGATCCATAATGCATCTTCACATTCCTTATTTCTTATCCTAGGTCAATCTCACAATTGTGCTTTAGGAATGTATATGTGAATTTGACCTTAATTCCAAAATTGTATTTAATCCTAGACCCAAGTTGACTTACATTCATCTTGTTGTTACCCATGAACTCAAGCATGCATTATTCAATTTTGCATGTTAGGATGTTGCATATAAGAACAACTTTAGTTTAGTTATGCCATTGAAACAACATCTCATAGAATCATCATCATTGGATCAATAGGGCATCTAAGAGTATGGCTTCAATATCTACAATCATGAGGACAAACAAAAAAATTTGCATTTATGCTCGACATGTCTTCAAGCTTGTTCCAGAATATTAATTGATCGAGGGGCTTGACTAGGAACAAAACAAGTTCTAATGATGATTTTAAGCACCACCATTTCTAAATACTATAGGAAAATATAGTTCTATAAAGTCGAAGTGCAAATTCCAAGGCATCATTTCTAGGTTAAAAACCATAGACCAAGTTGAGGGCCACATGTACAAATATCAAGACTACATATACAAGATTGAACTAAAACTAAACAAAAGTCAAATTTCAATCTATAAGAGCACAAGTATTGTAGACCTAATCACAAAAGAGAATTAAATCACATAACACACATTATAACAAATCATCCACTTACTCGATCCAATCCCCCATCCGTGTGGTACCAGAGGATGTGTCGTGCTAGCATCGTTGGTCACATTAAAAAGTTTACTCGATGCACTGTAGGCTATAGGGGGCTAACCTGATTCGTCTAGTCCAAAAGAAAAAATCATCCACTTCATCTTAAACTAAACACATTCATCTTTCATTATCACCTTAACATTTACTTGTTTGTACATTTCAATATGATTTCAAAACTCAACTAACCTAATTAATTTGAAAAAACTCTTTTATTTCTTTTCAAATAAATAATTGTCCTTAAAAAGGAATCTTGTCAAGATTAATGTCGATCATCACATTTATCTCCTTAGGGATAAGAGGCTGTCCATCAATATAATGTTGTTTTCTTCTAGAATTGTAGCATGGTTGAAAAGGTTCACCCATAAATGATAAACATCACACAATCTTGTCACCCATTCCTTTCAAATTGTCCTACAAAACATTTGCCTAAATTTCAACTCAAAATGGCAACTTGTAAAAGTACAAGTAACTTTCCAGGATATATCTAATGAGATCCGTCCTCCGCAGTCCGACCAATGAGGTATAAACCCTTAAAATCTGGTCAATTCAACTGATCGCACAACAGTTTCACACGGGCACTTAACGTGGGCTCTACCTAGAAAGAGGCGATTTAAACGTCAAACGGAAATCTTTGTTAGATTTGGTGTGTGAACTACGCTGTGGTTACGTCATAGCCGGTGCCGGCTCGACCGGGTCATTACCTCAATTAACAAATTAACATTTTTTTCTTTTAAATAATGCTTGTTGACTCCAAATAAGTGAAAAAAGGAACATTATTTTTATCAGTTAACCAGTCGTGTGAACAAATAGTATTGATTCTTGACCCAAGGACCTTAACAATGGAACATTATTTATCAAGGGCTTTGACATTTGGCAATGATTTAGCGAGAAAGGTTGTGGAATAGGTTTGATTATGTCTGATGTTACGTTCTCCACATGCAACTTCAATTATTCACTTAAATATCTTTAATCATTGCACATTTGCAATGTAAAGAAAGGCCCTGTCCCCATCAAGAGATCATACTTTTTGTGTCTTGGTTTTCAAGTTCATGGCTGTGGGTCCCTCTATTGAATTGGGTTTTTGCATTTGGAAAGTGATGCCATACATTGAATGGATCTCAATGTATTTTTGCTATTATTTGGCCTTATTTTCTTGTTAGCTTGAATTTGAGCCAATTTGGCCAAGGGGATGTGATTTGTTTTAATAAGCTTCATGCAGTAATTCTTGAAAAACTTATATCTTTTCTAATAAAAAATAAAATTGAAAACAATGTATTGACTTCAAAATTATAAGAAAGAAGTTAGGTATTGATTTATTATTTATTCAATAGTTTTTGATTATTGATATTTGTTTTCTATTGCATTATTAAAAGAGTTAATAAGAAATCTTGTTTTTGCAAAAGTCAAGATGTGTAGACAAAACAAAGATTCAATTAAGGAATCTCACAAATAGTAAGATAAGAAGTTGTCAAACAATAAAGAAAGAACTAAGAAAAATAAAAATAGAAGGCATTAAACTCTGTCCACTCCTCATAAATCAAGTAAACCTTGGCTTTCAAGGAGACTAGATTTTCATCAATGTTGTTTTCCATCAATGTTTTCCACTGACTTACTTTTCTTGGAGTGGCCTTCATTCCTTTCTTTGTGCATAATCTTCATAAGCGTAATCATGCATTTAAGGCTAGCTTTGCTTAATTTTATCAAGTTGTTGACAAATTCTTTCAATTCACTAAATTTTATTTTAATAAAGAGAATTGTGGACTCATAAAACATTCATTTTCTTATCAATAATGTAGCAAATGGTGCAAGGGGCACCATACATATTATTCACCACTTTCACCTTTGTTTTTTTCAACCTAAGGAGTGTTATTAGGAATTACTAGCATTTCTTTTATATGTATTATTATTAATAACACTTGTAAAGGATATAATAATTGTTCCTTATCATTAATTTCTTGGAGTGGACTTCATTCCTTTCTTTGTGCATAATATTCATACTAGTTCTGTGTGGGAAATGTTAGTATCAAAAAAATCAAATAGAGCTTCTTCAGAATCGTTCCATTGTCCTCTATCTCTAGTGATTTGCTTGAAGTTGCTGCTCTCAAATTGTGTAAGCAAAGTTTCTCAGAATGACAACCTGCAGAACGAGTATGCAAAGAGAGAGAATACTTCTCTATCCTATATGCTGGTGGAGTGAAATGTTGATATACGGATATGCACAGGGGCTGTAGATTATGCACAGGGGCTGTGGATTATGAATGCTATTGAAGCTATGATATGAGGATGATAGGCCATGATATGGATTGCTAATATGCTAAGCTATGTTATGATATGATTCTAGAGGCTATGGATGCTGGAAGGCTGATTGACTATAGTTTTCCTGTATGTAAGCTTCTTCTTTTTTTTCAGAAACTCGGCAATCCTTTTTATAGATTTTTATAGGAAAGAACCTAGCTGGCAAAGATCAATGGCTATGAGATTGTCTAGTAAATTTGAATGGTGAGAGATGGAGAGGTTGAGAGGAAGATGGAAGATGTTGGGAGGTTGGAGAGAAGAATGGAGGTTTGTTTTCAACCCACGGGAACAACTTTGCTCAGAAATAGAGAAATTTATTAATTTTTTGTTTTGAAGTTATTTCACGGTTGTTGTAGATAATCCAAATTAAATAAATAAATTTATTTAATTTTATATGAGTTTGAGGATTTAAAACATTTTTGAAATATTTAATTTTAGGACTATAGAAGACTCAATTAAATGTTTGGAATATTTAATTGTGAATGGAATTTAGAAGAATTTTAGAAGAGAAGAATATTTAATCTTTATTTGAATAAAATATTCAAGCCAAGATTATATGATAATTAATATAAATAAATCGTAATGTTTATTTAATTAATTAAGAAATAGATAAGAAAAGTGATTAAATAAACTTATTTATTTAATTGAAATGAAAGAATGAACAATATAAATAAATTATTTAGATTTATTTATACGTAGATTGAATTCAGAAATTTAATTAAATATTAAAAATATTTAATTAATTACTAGACTGTTGTGATGTGACCATTTTTAGGTGTATACATTTTGCCCCTCTTTGAAGTGATGTGTTTTCACGCATTGCTTCAAAGAATTTTGAAAATTTTTCCCCAGATGCTGATTGTCGAATATTGATAGGTATATGCCCCCTCAGACGATGAATCGATAAGATTTTGATTTTTGTGAATTTTTTTTTTGAATTTTTAGATTTGTTGAATTTTTTTTATTTTTATGATTTGTAAGATGTCGATTCATCGTTCGAAAATTATGATGTGAAGAAATTGACGTGGAAAAATGTGAGATGAAAAATTGATGACTTAAATTGCCTCTGTAATGATAGAATGTGATAAAATGCCCCAATTTTGCCTTTAAATAGGTTAAAAATGTCATTTTCCATGTCATTTTCCCAATTTAACCTAGTAAAAATTGTAATTTTTGAGCTCTGGAGTAAGAAAAATGGCACTTCCTACCCACCAGCACCGTTTCGAGTGCATCCGACAACATCAGCGGCCGACACACTATGGACCCGCGGTATGTACCCCGTTAAACTTTCAGTGTTTGAAAATTTTTCGTTTAGGGCACGTTTTCCAACCTTTTTGTATCTTCATGCATTCTTTTAGCGCCTTTTAGTATTTTTGTAGCGCCCTTCATTTTGTAGCGCCCTTTAAAGTTTTTGTAGCACCCATTAAGTTTTTTGTAGCACCCATTATGATTTTGACAACGCCGTTGAGGATTTTTGTAGCGCTCTTGATTTGATGATGTTTTATGTATGAATTTGTTCCCAAGGTTGTTGGAAAACAAATAGTAGCTGATATATTTGCTTTCAAGTTAATGAAAAACAAATACTTGTTTGATAAGTTTGCTTCTAAAGTTGTTAAAAATAAACAAGATTTTGATAAATGTGCTTTCCATGATGATGAAAAACAAATAGTTGATAAGTTTGCTTCTAAGGTTGTTAAAAACAAACAGGATTTGCTTTCCATGATGATGAAAAGCAAATAGTTGATAAGTTTGTTTCTAAGGTTGTTAAAAACAAACAGGATTTTCTTTCCATGATGATAAAAAACAAATAGTTGATAAGTTTGCTTCTAAGGTTGTTAAAAACAAACAGGATTTTCTTTCCATGATGATGAAAAACAAATAGTTGATAAGTTTGTTTCTAAGGTTGTTAAAAAGAAACAAGATTTTCTTTCCATGATTTGATTGATTTGTTGTGATGAATTGATATTGATGTTGCTTTGACTTGATGATTCTTCCTATTCAATAGGAGAGATTGAGCGTCTTACAGTTACGGGAGAAATTCCTGAAGACATGGAGATTGATTCCGCAACTTGGACAGGCGGATAGAGATGTGATCGAGGCATGCAGACTGACCGTGTTACTTGACATGCCCGAGGTGCGTCTGAACAGAGGTTTATTGATAGCACTTGCAAAGAGGTGGCACAGTGACACGAAAACCTTTCATTTGCCGACAAGAGAGATTATCGTGACTCCTGAGGATGTGTATCACATCCTAAAGATTCCAGTGATGGGTGAGATAGTGAGATTTGACGGCCAGGAGGCAGGAGGTATGGATGCTTTGAGGCGGATATTTAGAGATGATCATATTGCAAGATATTATATCTCATGGGCAGAGATGACAGATTCATATGTGCCTTTACCCTTTGTACTTGCAGGCTTCATTGGAGGTGTTTTGTTCCCCGACCATAGGTCGAAGGGTTTTGCAGTTGGGTGGGGTCGTGTGCTTGAGAGTATGGTGATACAGGGTACACGATATGCTTGGGGATCGTGCATGCTTGCACATTTATATGATGAGCTACACCATGTTGTGTATGGTTGAGGCCAGAGTTTAGCTGTTGGTTGTTCGCTTTTACAAATATGGGCATGGGAGCATTTTTCCGTTATGCGACTGTTGATTCGTGGATGACGGCTTATCGGTCGACTGTATAGATTTAGATATACCGATGTCATTGCTCAGCCGAGGTTGGGCAGACTAGATCATTGGTAGCGTCTTCTAGATGATCTTGATACAGTATGTTGGCGGCCCTATGTAGATTGTGAGGCATGGCCAGAGGATGCTAGGGAGATGCCTTATTTCTTTACCGCCAGATATCTGATTGGTCGTACTCCTGGGATTATTGGGAGGTTTCTTCTTGGTCGGGTGTGGCGATAGTATGGTCGGCCTCAGGGTATGCCACAGGGTTCATCTATTTATGCACATCGGTAGTAGGAGCTTACAGTGTGGGGTCCACGAATTTCATATGATGCAGTAGTGGCAGAGTTCACCAGTTTGGGAGCATAGATGTGGGACTACAGAGCTAATATTCTTGACGGGGGGATGACTCCAGAGTATGGTCAGTATGTGTTGGAACATCCTGTGCCATAATTATTTGATCCTTATGAGCCTACCACTCCAATTGCAAAGCAAAGACCACATATAGGGGGACATAGGCGACAACGAGAGGCGGCTTCAGAGGGTGATGACTCCGAGGAGGATGATGATGATGAGTCAAATGGGGATGGAGATAGCAGTGATGAGGAGAGTCGGGGTGATAGTGGTGGAGGAGGTGGCAGAGGTGGGAGGTAGCGGCAGAGGTGGTGGCAGAGTGGACAGCAGATGAGACATTCAGCTCCATTGTCTTCAGTAGATCCAGTGGTGCCGATTCAGATAGATATCTTGCAGAGTAGAGTGCAGAGCTTACAAGGTCAATTAGCACAGGCACAAGCCTTAGTTACACAGCTATAGGGATAGTTGACGACAGGGTGAGCAGGCCATGGCCCTAGCTGACAGTCTACAGAGAGCAGCAGTAGGTACCTCGATTGGTGACATGATGAGAGAGGTGACCAGGGCCACCCGGGAGGCAGAGTTCTATAGGACCAGGTATCATGATGTAGTGCCACCTGAGCAAAGAATGAGTTATACACAATCTCGGTCTACACATAGTCGCTCTCGGGCTACCAGTAGGGGTGTATCTCAGCCATTACCTCTAGGAGGGTCATCAGGAGCAGGTGGAGCAGGTCCATCAGGTACAGGTGGGGCAGGTTCCAGACCAGCAGCATCAGAGGATAGCACTTCGTAGTGCTTTTTGTATGATGTCTTATATGTCTTATTGATACTCTATTGAGACATTTGTATACATACTAATATGGTCCCATTTTTGATGATGTTATGTCATGCATAGTTGACATATTTTGTACATTTGACATTCATTTTTGAGATATATGATATGCAGCAATGATTCCTTATGTGATGAATGTGTCTATTTTCTATATGCATGATGTTTTATGTGATGGTTTCATGATGTTATGCTCATGATGTATATGTATGCATGATTTATGATGTGAAAATGAAAGTGAAATGTTATGATATGATTGCAATCTATTGATGAATGATTTTATGAATATGAATGTGAAATGATGGATGGTACAATTTATGAATGCCCATGAATATTTTGATTATGATGTATGCTTTGTTGTGTTTTTTTTTTTTCAATGTACATATGTATGAAAAATGTATGTGATGATGTTTTTGTGAATGTCAAATATACTTAGTCATTTATTGGAAAGATATGAAACTTTGATACTTTGCCATCTTTTGGGAAAATCTATAAATGCAAAATGCAGATTCTAAAATGAATGTAATCTATACTAACCATGCAGGGTATCTATACAATATTGCCATTCTGAGAGCTTATTTGTGCTTTTTGTGTCATCATAGAGCATTAAAATGTTGAAAGTTAATACAAGCATCAAAGGGTATGTTAGCACCAGTGATGACCTGAGTATTGCTTTCATAATTTTTGATATAGCAAGATAATACAAGCATCTAGGTATAATTGAATCAAGATGACCTGAGTATCGCTTGCATAAACAGACAAGAGTTAACCCGTTTCCCATGCAAATTCTGAAATGTCATCAATGATACTTAGTAGAGCATGTCTCGCGACCAATTTGCATAGTACTAATGATTCACTCACAAACAATAGACAAAGAAAAGTCATACTCCTTCCTTTCTTTTCTAGTTCAAAACATCATCGAATTGCTCCAGAGATATGATAGAAAATCAATCAACAATTCAAATTTTTCCTAAAGTATTCCAAACATTATTCAGATTAAGATCATCCAACTTGGTTATCAACATTGATGTTTGTGTTTTGATTAACATTGTTTTGACCATGTTGTTTGATGTCATTGGCATTGAGTGATCATTTTGGTGTTGTGGTTGATTTGATGTGTCAATGTATGTTGTGTTTTGTCAAATTGTCATTTGTCCGTTTGTGATGTTCTAAAAGCTCGTTGCCCCTCTTTTGTGTAGTTTGTGTTTATGCCCCCAGTGTAAACACAACCTAAATATTATGGATATGTACAAATTTCATCAAGCCATGATGAAACACAAGAATTCCCGTTGCATGATATGGATCTGATAGATATGTACAAATGATAGATATGGATAGATGATGTCGTAAAGCGAATGCACGACATAATCTAATAGATAGAGGAGCCCATTTTGATCACAAGTAGCGCCTGTTTTCTAGGTTTTCACCATTTGTTTTTATTGCACTTTTTTAGATCATGTGAATTTCTTCAGGACCTTTTCTGATTTTTTTGTATTTTTTAAGGACTTTTTCAGTTTTGATGATTCAGACATAGAACTTCTTCAAATGAATTTTGTTGATCGGCTCTTCAAACATGTCCCCTTCTGATGTAGATAACTGATATGCTCCAGAACCGTATGCTGCAATGATGACAAATGGACCAAGCCAATTTGGTTCAAATTTTCCTTTCTTTTCTCTGTCTTGTTGATTGCGTGGATTTTCTTTCAAGACTAAGTCACCTACTTGAAATTTATGTGATTTAACTCTGTGATTATAGCTACGTGACATAACTTGTTGATAACCCTTCAAATGATTAGCTGCATGTTGACGTCTTTCATCTAACAATTCTAGCTCTTGCAGACGAGATACTCGGTAGTCTTCATCATTTATCAATCCTTTGAGTGAGACCCTAAGCGAAGGTATTTCAACCTCTAATGGTAAGATTGATTCGGCTCCATATACCAAGGCATATGGGGTAGCTCCTGTTGGTGTTCGAATGCTGGTTCTATATGCCCACAAAGCTGGATTTAACTAGACATGCCAATCATGACCGACATCATTTACCGTCTTCTTCAAGATTTTTAAGATTGTTTTGTTTGAAGATTCTACTTGACCATTTCCTTGTGGATAGTAAGGTGTAGAGAACCTGTGTTGGATGTGAAATCTTTCACAAAGTTCGTCAACATCCTAATTTTTGAAAGGCCTCCCATTATCAATGATGATAGAATTAGGAATTCCATATCGATAGATGATGTAATTTAGGATAAATGAATAGATTTGTTTACCAGTCACGATCGTCAAAGGAACAACTTCGATCCATTTTGTAAAATATTTTGTAGCCGTGATGATGAATTTATGCCCATTTGATGATGAAGGATGAATTTTTCCAACAAGATCTAGTCCCCACTAAGAAAAAGGCCATGTCGGAGTGAAAGGCTGCAGTTCCTGTGTAGGTGCATGAATAAGATTCCCATGGATCTGGCATTTTGAACACTTCTTGACAAAAGTAAAAGATTCTCTCTCCATGGTAGGCCAATAATATCCCATTCTAACAAGTTTCTTGGCTAAGGTTAAACCGCTTGAATGAGTTCCACAAATACCACCATGAACCTCTTGTAAGGCTTGTTCAGATTCGTCACGTTCAAGACATCGAAGAAGCGTACCATCAAGACCACGTCGGTAAAGGATATCGGCGATCAAGGTATAATGGGATGATTAGCATATGAAATTCCTTTTTTGGTTTTGGGATAAATCCAGAGGTAAGATGTTATTTTTCAGATAGGTATAAATCTTGCCATATAAAGGTGAATCAGAACTAGTTAAATGGCATATGACTTGGGTCTCAGGATTATCATAGGCAGGAGAAAACAATTGTTCCACCAAGAATTCGTACTACTTTTGATTTTCTGATAATTGCAACAAGGAAGCAATTGTAGCCATTGCATCTGCAACTTTATTATCAATCCTTGGGATTTGTGAAAACTTGATTTCCATAAAATACTTTTTAAAATCATCCACCATGTTCTTGTAAGGTAGCAACTTATCATCTTTAGTTTGATAATCATCATTGATTTGATTAATGACAAGTTGGGAATCACTGTAGACTTGCAGCTCTGCAATCCGCCATTCCAATGCTATCTTCATCCTTGTGAGCAATGCTTCATATTCAACTATGTTATTTGTGCAGGGAAACATCAACCGATATGATTTTGGAATGGTATGTCCTTCAAGTGTGACAAAAATAATCCTTGCCCCTGAGCCATGTTTCATGTAAGATCCATCAAAGTACAATGTCCATGATTTCTTAATTGTTGTTGTGAAGACATCTGCATCAGGAAATTCAATGTGCATTGGGTTTTCTTCTTGTAAAGGTGCTTCGGCCAACTGATCTACTATGACCTATCCTTTTATAGCTCTTCGATCTACATAGTGAATGCCAAACTCACTTAAGATCATTACCCATTTTGCAAGTCTTCATGTTAAAGTAGCTTTGCTTAAGAGGTATTTTAGTGGATCAATTTTGGTTATCAGCTTAACTGTATGAGCCAACATATAGTGTCACAATTTTTGGGAAGCAAACACTACTGCTAGGCAAGATTTTTCAATGAAAGTGTAGTTTAGTTCATGACTTGTTAAAGTTATGCTGATATAGTATATGGCCCTTTCTTTGCCTGTAGAATCCTCCTGTGCTAGTAATGCTCCCAAAGATACTTTTGTTTCTGAAATATAAAGTATGAGCGACTTTCCTGGAACTGGTGGAATTAGGACTGGTGGATTTATGAGATATTGCTTGATTTGATAAAATGTTGCTTCACACTTTTCTTCCTATTTGAATGGGACATTTTTATGCAATTGATGTGTAAATGGTAAGCTTTTGTCTACCAGTTGAGCTATAAATCTCCTGATGGATTGTAGTCATCCTTGCAGTGACCGGAGCTGACTGATATTTCGTGGTGGCAGCATGTCCATTATAGCTTGTACTTTTTCTGGATCAACCTCTATGCCCTTTTATGAAACAATGTATCCCAAGATTTTTCCAAATTTAAGGCCGAAGACATATTTCTTTGGATTGAGTCAAACATTGAACTTCTCCATTCTGATAAAGATCTTTGACAAGATTTCTAAATGTCCTTCTCTTGTGTTGGATTTGGCAAGGAGATCATTGACATAGTCTTCCATGAAGGTGTACATCATGTCATGGAAAATGGTAGTCATTGGTCTTTGATAAGTTGCTTCTGCATTCTTAAGCCCAAATGGCATTACGTTCCAGCAATAGGTACCCCAAGGGCACGTGAACACTATTTTATCTTGATCCTCTGGTGCAATCTTTATCTAGTTGTATCCTAAAAATCCATCCATTAATGAATACATTGCATGGCCAGCAGTTAAATCAACAATCATATCTATGTTTGGCAAAGGGAAGTCATCTTTGGGACATGCTTTGTTCAAATCTCTGAAATCTGTACAAATTATAATCCTTTCGTCTGGCTTTGAAACAGGTACGATATTGGAGATCCATTCTGTATAGTCAATAGTCCAAATGAATCCAACATCTAAAAGCTTCTTTAACTCTTCTTTAACCAATAATGCAACATGTGGATGCATTTTTCTAAGTTTTTACTTCATAGGTTTTGCCCCTGTGTTTATAGATAGATGATGCATTGTCAAATTAGGATCTAACCCTAGCATATCAACATATGACCAAGTGAAGTTGATTTGATTTTGCTTCAAGAACTCTGTGAATTTCAGTACTTCTTCCACTGTTAATGATGTTGCAAGTTGCAAGATTTTTGGCTACTTTGTTGTACCTATGTTGATTGATTCTGTTGGCTCAATCAAAATAGAAGATCTTTCTTGATAATGTTTTGGAAGAGTGTCAAGTTTCTCATCCTTCAGTGCCTCAAAAAGGTTTTCACCATCGGATTTGCTCTTTATTTTTCTCTTGTTGTGATCTACCACTGCCATTTTTTGGTTTTCACCGATAGATCCATCTTTTATTTCATTTATTTTGCAGCTAAGATACTTGACACCCTCCCTACCAAAATCTTGAGTATGAGATTCTTCGATAGAACACTTGTTTTCTTGATTAGATGAACAAAGGAAATTTACAATATCCTCATCATCATGGAATGTAGGGATATGGATAGGTGCATCGTTGTCCCAATCAATAAGTTCTAGGTAGACTAAAGGTATGGGATCATTAGGTTGGGTAAGGTCTTGTGCTGTCAAAGTCATGATATGGTTGTCATTTTCATGATGGACAAGGTCTATGATGGTATTCTCTTGTCGATTATCAATCTCGTTAAAATCGAATCATCCTCACTTGAGTCATGATCGCTTTGTAAAACATAATCAAGTGGAGGCCTTGAGCCCTCCCCTTGTAAGAACGTGGGTGAGAATTTGTGTATGACATCCACCCTTTTCTCTATTAAGAATGTATCATCAGAGACATCATCCCATTTGTATTCATTAGAATTAGTGTCTGAACTATTCTGCAATTGGAAAAATGATCCATAAATTTTTTGTAGAGTGACATCTTCATGGAGTTTATCTGAAATTGATTCTCCTTCATGAGTTTGTTGTGTTTGCTATGAAGTTGACTCTTCTGTATCCTTACCATATCCAATTCCTATTTTATCTTTTGGATGTATTGAAAAAGGTTGAATTGGCTCAATGATTCCTTCTTTTCATTTTCCCATAGGACCATTTCCTTCATAGCCCATTCTTTGCATGATGGTATACCCTTTACCATATTGTTTAGTAGGTAACTTGATGTGGAAGAGAGATTCATCTTCATCTTTGTATAGCCAGCTTAGGATGTCCCTATCTTCAGCTTCTTCCTCGGTGGTGTTAGCTTTAATGAATTGTCCATCAAACTTTGTGATTGGCACATAAGCTTGGGATGTAGAGGTTGTTGAGATCTTTTGATTTGATAGGGTTGGCTGACCATGTGACCTTGGAGAAGGAGGTAAGCTAGAAAGGGATAGCGAATATTCGCCTACTCCTTTGTCTTTTAAATGTAGCTCGGTGTCAAGATTCTTTGTCAATTCTTGTAATTGGCCTTGTAGATTGGAAGAAGAAGCAGTAAGAGCCTCCCTATTGTGTGGCACAAAGGTGTCTTGAGTTGCTCAGAGATTTGAACAAGTTTGGGTGCTATTATAGTCAGCTTGTATAGTTATTTCCTGTCCATCATACAAAAACTTGAGGCATTGATGGTACATTGATGGTATTGCCTGCATATTATGAATCCATGGATGACCCAAAAGTATGTTATAAGAAAGATCACGATCTAGAACCTAACAAAAGCTATTTTTCACAACAGGTCCCACTCTGATAGGTAGCATTATTAGTCCTTTAGAAGCTCTTTCTTCATCATCATATGCCTTGATAGTTATTTTCCTTTATGGATCAATGGAATTTTCTAATAATCCTAAGGCATGTATTAGCTTTAAGGTACAAATGTTTAAACTAGCTCCTCCATCTATCAAGACATGTCTAATTTGGTGTTTATGGATCATGACTTCAAGATAAAGTGATGAATTATGTGGATGTGTCATGGAGGCATCATCTTTTTCAGAGAATGAAAGACAAGTTGGGGAAGACAAATGTTCCACCATGGCTTGAAATTTGTTTACATCCAGATCAGTGTCTACGGTTGTGTTTACAAGAGCTTCTTCTAAAATATTCTTGTGTACAGGGGATATTTTGAGAAGTTCAAGGATGGAGATTTGAGCTGATGTTTTTCTCAGTTGATCAACTAGATTATAATGACTTGGAGGAGGAATAACTGCCTTTGATGAACTTCCTTTTAAGACAACTTTTTCCTGTCCTCTCGTATTCACATTAACCTGTTGATATTCTTGTTTTTCCCTGATTTTAATAACATTAATCCGTTGATCATCTGCATAGATGTGGTGGATTATGTTGTCTTCAACATTATTTATACTTTTCACTTTGGTATCTAATGTTTCCCCCTTTTGATAGTTTGGTAAAGGATCTTTGAATGCTTGATGATCGTTATTGGTATGATGTCCTTCAATTGTGATGGTACCATTGTCAATTAAATCTTGTACTAGATTTCGCAAGGCTTGATAGTTATTTGTTCTATGACCTTTACATCAATGATAATTGCAATAATATGAGTCATTCCATGATGGTGGTTTGACTCGTGGCTCATAATCTCTTTGTGGTGGTAAGGTGATAACCTTACTATCAAGAAGCTCCTTGAGAGCAGACTCAAGAGATTGACCCAAAGTGGTGAAATTTCGTTGATTTGAAAAGAATGGAAGTCTTGGTAGATTTGATGTTTGGGTATTGCCAAGATTGTTATTGAAATTACCATGATTATCCTTGTTGTTTTGATTGGTCATGCTTTCTTGATTGGAGTTTTTCCTTGTTGATTGTTGTTTCCTTGTTGGTGGGTATTTCCTTGTTGGTTGGTTTGTGGAGCACTTGATAGGCTGAAGATAGATGGTCTTGTTCATAGATTGTTTGCATCCACTATACCATCATTGACGACATTTTTATTTTTGTTCCAAAACCTTGTTTTATCATTGTTGTTATGGTTGGATGAACTTGGATTATCAAGTTTTATCACTCCTCTTTTGACCAAGGCCCCTTCAATGGTAATTGCGTTTTCAATCAATTTTTCAAAGTTATGAGGACAATGAAGATTAAGCCTATAGCTTAATTCTTGATCTAGCTATTTATGAAGATATCCATCTTTTCTTTTTCTGGAACAGGACGGGAATATCGTGCAAACAATCTTCTCCATCTTTGCAAAAACATAGTGAAAGATTCCCCTACTTTTTGTTTCACTTTACAAAGATCAAGCATGGTTATCTGGTGTTGGATGTTGTAGGCGTATTGTGATATAAACTGATTTATTAACTCCTCAAAGGTTTTGATGGGGGGAGTGATCTTTGAAAGCCACTCCATGGATTGTCCACCTAGACTTCGTGGAAATAATCATATTAAGTCTAGGTATCTTCATAAGCGAATTCTAGACTTATATTTCAAAAATCTCTCACATGTTCAATAGGGTCAGTTTTCCCATTGTACCTATCAAATTTAGGGATTTCGCAATGTTTTGGAAAAGGGATCATTTGAAGACTCCTATCAAATGGATAAGGAGATATGTCATCCAAAACATACTTTTTTGTTGCACCCCCTTGCATTTCCTTTATTTTCCCTTGTAATTCTTTTATCTGTTGAGTAAGGGCACTAAAATCATTAGGAGGAGTTTCAGGATTCTCTTTAATCCCTTCTATATCAAAATCAGAAGGTAACTTAGCTCCTTGATTAGCTAATGAAAGGAAATATCTTTCTTTGTTTCGTTCTAAAATCCTTTCCATAAAAGTATGGAATTGCAGATCCTGCTCTGCTTCTTGAAGTTTTTCTTCTGTTATCTCTTCAATATGAAATGGATTTTCTTCCTTCTCACTATTATCACCCATTTTGCTTGTGGTACTTTCTCTTTCATCTTTTTTTATATGCTTTCGAGATCTCATGACAACAAGCATAAGCTTTGCCCCAAATTCTACTAACTTTTGATCAAAAGAATGAAATAGTGCAATTTTTGATGGTTATGAAAGTCAGGATCGAATGAAGATTCTATGACTTAAAATATTTCTAGTCTTTAGCTCGTGTTTTCCCTAATTGAAAAGATGAAAATCTTGTTGGTGGGAATTTAAGCAAAAGATCAAGAAAAAATGATTTTGCACTTTATGAAGTTTGATCGTAGCATCGTAAAAAGATGGATTTGTGATAAATGCCTAATGCGATTGAGTTCTCTATTGCAGAAATTGATTTGGATGAGTAGAATATTCAATTGCAGGTTGGGGAATATAATAAGAACGAATACACTGACTGTGGTTGTTCCTTTGAGAAAGGGCTATTCTTTGAAAGAAAGCTCATGAGTATAATGGTTCTACAACATAATCATCAGTGAAACCTCTAACAAAGTCGTGATATCGATGGATAAAGGTTCTATGTTTAAGTAAAACCTTTCGACTTTGGTACAAGAATCTTTTCTTCAATAGTTTCTTGTAGCTAAGTGGTTTCTTTGGCTTTTTGATTCGTTTGAGAATGGATTTCTTAACAAAGTTTGTGGATTTCCAATCTCTTAACATGAGAGTAATCAATGTAATTGTGAGTTTTGGATGATCTTTACTGAATTAATGTTTTGAAAACACATCAAGCAAGTTGTAGAATAGTTGTTTTTAAGTCCTATACTAAACATTAAGTGTATGATCAAAATGTTTTTCAAAAATTGTTTTCATAGGTTTTACACATGACAGATAGTTCAAGTAGACTCACTCTTAGTACTCAAGTAGGTCACCATAATAATCAACAACCCACATCTTAGAACTGCATTGACTCACATAGTCGTGTCACCCCCGAAGGGGCACCCATGTTTTTGTCTTTTCCAGGTGTGTACTCAGAGTGACGGAAGTGGATATCGGATCCCCTGAGCAAACAGTCCTTGGCAGTTATATGGTGAGTATCTTGGGGGTAGATTCTTCCCTCCCCTACATTGTGATTATTATGATGTTCGGAAACTGACTTCGGCTGGATACTACACTAAGTTCGTAGTAAGGGTTTCCGTTCGGTGCGGCAATAATAAACTCCCTCAGGAGACCTCCCAACCTTTAGAACAAAGGCTTTGGGGATGGTTATCTTGCACACTACCGTCGAATGGGATTTTCATCAACCATCTGCATTTGATTAAAGTGGGTTGGAAAACTTGGCTTTAGTTGTTCCCACTTAGGTCGTTCCCGTAGGGTGAGTACTTTTTCCCACTATGGCAGGCCTTCTAAAAGGTTTTAACAAAGCTTCAAATTGCATGAAATAGAATAAATGAGTTTGGAATTTTGATCACCCAATTAAGGGGAGAGCATAGGCCTATCACCATTTAATCATAGCAAGCAAGAGTTCAATTTTAAGCCCAAATAAACAGTTTTCTATGCTAGGTGAAGATATTGCTTCACAAAGACATGGAGTTCTTTCTAGTCCAAAATAGAAAATGAGTTGACTATCCTAGGATTGCTTCATTCCAATTAAGTGACTATCCTAGGATTGGTTCATTTTTTTTTTAAAGCTCTTACTGGCCGCGGTCGCGTCGAATCCAGTCAAATTTTACCTAAGTTAGATTAAAGTTGCAGACTTACAAATTCTATGCTAAGACAAAGAAATGCACTAAAACAGACATCAAGAGTGCTAAAACAAAAATGCTCTATGAAAATAGTAAATAGCACTACAAAATCAGTAAAGGGCGCTATAAGACCATTAAAGGGCGCTACAAAATCAGTAAAGGGCACTGTGGAATCTTTAAAGGGCGCTCTGGAATATTTAAAGGGCGCTGTATAATCCTTAAAGGGTGTTGTAGAACCTTCAATGAGCGCTAAAACAGAGTTGAAGAGCGCTAAAACATAGTAAAAGAGCGCTAAACTGGGTATGATCTGCACTGAAGCATGTTTAATGCGCTAATATGCTCTTCCAACCGTAACCTATCAGAAAAATCTATGAAAAGATGTTAAAATTGGGGCAAGAGCCCCACGGTGGGTGCCAAAAATGTGTGTGGGAAATGTTAGTATCAAAACAAGATGACAAAAACACACCAATGCAACATTAAACTAAAGAAAGTTAAATAAAATGAAATCAAAGAAATCAAACAGAGCTTCTTCAGAATCGTTCCATTGTCCTCTATCTCCAATGATTTGCTTGAAGCTGCTGCTGTCAGATTGTGTAAGCAAAGCTTCTCAGAATGGCAACCTGCAGAATGAGTATGCAAAGAGAGAGAATACTTCTCTATCCTATATGCTGGTGGAGTGAAATGTTGATATACAGATATGCACAGGGGCTGTAGATTATGCACAGGGGCTGTGGATTATGAATGCTATTGAAGCTATGATATGAGGATGATAGGCCATGATATGGATTGCTAATATGCTAAGCTATGCTATGATATGAGTCTAGAGGCTATGGATGCTGGAAGGATGATTGACTATAGTTTTCCTATATGCAAGCTTCTTCTTTTTTTTTTTTAGAGACCCGATAGTCCTTTTTATAGATTTTTACAGGCAAGAGCCTGGCTGGCAAAGATCAATGGCTATGAGATTGTTTGTTAAATTTGAATGGTGAGATATGGAGAGGTTGAGAGGAAGATGGAAGATGTTGGGAGGTTGGAGAGAATAATGGAGGTTTGTCTTCAACCCACGGGAACAACTTTGCTTAGAAATAGAGAAATTTATTAATTTTCTGTTTTGAAGTTATTTCACGGTTGTTGTAGATAATCCAAATTAAATAAATAAATTTATTTAATTTTATATGAGTTTGAGGATTTAAAACATTTTTGAAATATTTGATTTTAGGACTATAGAAGACTCAATTAAATGTTTGGAATATTTAATTGTGAATGGAATTTAGAAGAATTTTAGAAGAGAAGAATATTTAATCTTTATTTGAATAAAATATTCAAGCCAAGATTATATGATAATTAATATAAATAAATCGTAATGTTTATTCAATTAATTAAGAAATGGATAAGAAAAGTGATTAAATAAACTTATTTATTTAATCGAAATGAAAGAATGAACAATATAAATAAATTATTTAGATTTATTTATACGTAGATTGAATTCAAAGATTTAATTAAATATTAAAAATATTTAATTAATTACTAGACTGTTTTGATGTGACCATTTTTAGGTGTATACACTAGTAACCATGTATTTAAGACTAGCTTTGCTTAATTTTATCAAGTTGTTGACAAATTCCTCCAACTCGCTAAATTTTCCTTTCATAGAAAAAATTGTGGCTTGTAAAACATTTATTTTCTTATCAATAATGTAGCAAATGGTGCAAGGGGCACCATGCTTATTGTTCACCACTTCACCTTTGTTTTTTCAATTTGAGGAGTCTTCCTAAGAACTATTAGTATTTTTCTCTATATATATATTATTAATAACATTTATAAATGATATTCATATTGTATTTCTAATTTGGGAGGTAAGATTATTTTAATGCTATAAATATAAGGTATGACCTGTAGGTATATGGATGCTTATGCAATAAGTTCACAAGGTTAGAGGCATTTGTGGATGCCAATTTTTCTTCTGTCTATCCATAAATTTTCTCAAAATTTGTTCAATAATTTTATTCATGACTTGTACTTAGTCATTGCTTTATGGGTAGTAAGGAGAAGCAATCTTTATTGAGTATGAAAATTTTCGAAGAACTTTAATTATCTATTTTAATTGATGATCCATTATATAAAGCAATGGATAAAAGGAAACCCAAATCTCAAAATTATATTTTCTATCGTGAAACTACAAATAATGGATCTAATTACCAAAATTTTCATAGAAACTTTTCCTAAATGAAAGGTGACCTTTGTCTTGACTTCCTATCAACTTAGTTTGATGAAATTAAATTATCTTTGATAATTATTGTCTATTTTATGTCATGCTTGTGCCTTGGTTAGAGGTAGTTATTCACTTGAGAGATTAAGGGGATATTTTTGAATCTTATGACTTTTAGATCTCATATGCGAGTAATCTTATAGTGCGTCTATAATTTCTTCACAATTTTTGGTATATAACTATGTCTAGGGTTAAATTGGAGGATGAATTAATTGTTTAGGTATCCCTTGATCAATGAATAAGTGCTCTACCATCATGTTAGATGAAATTATATCTTCTTATTTGGATGTCATGATGAATTCATCTTGTAAAAATGTTATTTCTTATGCTTATGTGGTAACACTTTGTGTATTGATGATGTGTTCTATATGTATTACTTTGTATAGAAATAAATCTATTGCATGAGTGTAAATTATGAAAAATTGGTGTTACAATTGTAATGTGAAGAATTAGTTAATTATTGATGCCTCGAGTTAATTCATGGGGCACTAAATTTGGTATCAAAGTCATTAGTTATAACACTGAGAGATCTAGGTTATGTATGTGTGGCTTACGTACATGTTTGAGAAGATTTATTGCATGCTAAATTCTTGTGTCTTGTATTGTGTGGTAAGATAATTCCATTATAACTTGTTACTTGGAGACCCATGGGTCAAATTGAGATGGATTGAGTGGGGATAAATCTCCATAGTTGATAGCTTATATGGGATCTCATATCTTAGATTCTTTGAGAGAATTTCTTGAGCATCTTCCACCTTGTTAAGATGCCATCTCTTTTTTAGAGTGAGAGTGTTCAAGGATCCCTCTCTTTTAGGAGTAGACCATGAGGATGCTCCTCCTTAGGAGTAGGCACAACTAGTGGTGTGTCATGACATGAGTTAGTATAGATGGACTAACCATGTCTATAACCTTCTAGATGGTATTCTATGACCATTGAAGGTTTCACAATAAGTGTAAAGGATTGGGTCTCATTTGGGATCTCAATAAAGTGAGTGTAGAGATTTATACAATGAGAAAAATATATGAGGGAAATTAGACAATGTTCCCTAACCTTAGAAAGTACTACTAGGAGGTCAACCTTTTGGTAATAGTACTCATAAAGAGAATTAGAGGAAATGCACAAGGGATTTTATTCCTTAGCAATGACAATTTAGGAGTAGTCCACTTAGTGATATTCATTTGGTTAGTCATTAGTTTGGTAATCCTCATCTTACTTAGCTTTTTGTTTAATAGAACCATATCATTATTGTGCCTAGTTGGGACACATTGCCTAATATTTTTTTACAAGCTCAAGTGGGAACTAGTGGTCATGAATGATTTTTCTTACCCATATGTAGGTAAGAAGTTGTTGGTAGTCACACCTTATTTTTGGACCAAGTTGACTATGCTATTTATCTAACTTTAATCTAAATATTTGGGTATGAGTTTTAAATTATGATACCAAGACTATTTTTTTGGACATTCATACTATGATTTTTTTGCTTTATTATGTTAAGGAAAAGGAAATATCAATTAGATATTTATTGGAAATATATAAATGTGAATTTATTATCTTAATGATGTTAGTGAATGATTTATATTGTATTATGATACTATGATTATCAGACTAACTAATGAGGTGGATGTTGGACATTAGTTTCCCTCTCTCAGATGAGGAGGGAGAGCATCACTAGAGAGAGGGAAGCAAATATAGAAGAATGAAATGATCACCATGACCCCAAGAACTCACACACACTAAATGATATCTTGTTGCATATTTTGTGTTAGATGTTCACCTTGAATTGTAGGTAAAATGGTACCTTGTGTTGTAAAATTATTTTGGTTTTGGTTGTTCTTGTCTCTTTGGTCATTTTTCCATGACAAGTTGTTTTGAATTCATGTCTTTCATATTTTGAAGTCAGTATATTCTAAACCTGACATGATTTTATCTAAAAAATATTATATGATCATTCATTTAGGAGAATTATTAATGTGTGTGTAAATATACAAATGGGTGTATATGAGAAAAATATATATTAGATGAATACATGCGTACATACATAAATACATATATACACACATACACACGTGCATATATTCATACTTTTTCATATCTCAAATTGAGAGAATTGAAAAGAACATATATATAGGTATATAAATTTATAAATACCTCTATATATAGGTATATATTTATATACCTATATATAGAGGTACATGTATTTATATACCTATATATAAATATCAATATTATTAAAGGTACATATATTTATATATATACCAACATGGAGATTGTAATGGTTAATAATACCTTGATTTTAAATGAAAAGCTCATCAAGTAGTTAAACTCCATACATTAGAGAATATGAACTACACTAATAACTTATTTACTTTGCACTAAGTGAAGTAAATGGAGCCTTCAATACCCAATCATCAAGTAGTTAAACTCCATACATTAGAGAATATGAACTACACTAGTAACTTATTTACTTTGCACTAAATGAAGTAAATGGAGCCTTCAATACCCAATGAGGAAGGTAGACTAGGGAGAGAGATGGAAACATACAAAATAATATGGAGAAATTGAAGGGTTTTAGGAGATAAAGGAAAAGTGGAAGTTTTGGGAAGAAGAAAGAAAATCTACAATCTTGAAGGAAGCTTGTTGAAGTCTTGAGGTATGTTTTTGTGTATTAGTTTTTGGTTTATTTACGTAACATTTTAAAAATACATAAACAAATGTTTTTTTATGAAGAGATCATTGTTTTAAAAGGAAAGGTACTTTTCTCTATAAATTGTATAAGAATTTAAGTGTTTATGTGCTATGGTGCATGACTTTATGTATGAAATATGTTATCTATGGTTTGCAATTATTTTTATTTGCAATAATAGGCATATTGATAATATAGTGTTGGGAATGCAAAGTTTTGTTTAGTTTTTATCAACCATTATATATGTTTATGATTATTAAAGAACCTTGTTTATTATTATTAAAGAGCCTTGTTGATACCTTGTTGTGATTAGGTTTACAAAATATGGGGTTTAATAATTAACCATTCAACCACTACATAGGTCTGATATTTTTTATGAATGAAAGTATAGTGTCGAACATTATTCTTGTTTCATAAGACTATATAGGTATATGTTTATTTAAGAAAATAAATTTCTTAGAAAGACCATAAAAGGTCTATGTTTTTTGAGCATTATAAATTGTAATTTAGACCATGTGGGTCTTCATTTATAGTTAGCTTCATTAAATCTATATTGAGTACTTCTTAACCCAAATAATATCAAGTCTTGGCGACCATTCTATAGTATGAAATTTTTGTGTTTATTTGTTTTCAAAACCTTGACTAGGTTTGTGCTCTATTAAGCTTTTTCTATATGTTTCTCTATTTAGCACTATTATGATATGTTTCTTGTTGAGTCTATTATGGCATGTTGCTTTGTTGATCTCTATTTTGATATGCTTCTCTATCAAGCACTATTATGATAAATTGAGATAATTTTAGGCTTTTTTTCTATCGAAAATTGTTATGATATGTGGGAACCATTTTGATCCTTGCCATTTAAGCATTGTGAAGATATGTGTATATCAAATAATGTTGTGTTCATTTGAGTATCATAAAGGTTATGCCATATCATATAAGTATGCGCATTTTTTTAAAATATTCTAGTCTCTACCCTTATAGCGATCCATGTTGAAAATTGTTATTTTTATTCCTAGAAATATGAATGTAAACAATGATATCAAATGATATCAAATCAACCCCATTTAAGGGTCTATGTTTAGTGAAATATTATAAGATATATTATCTAAATGGAAAGTATTGTAATAGATGAGTGACATTAACAGGTCTATAGTATTTGTATTCATTGTTATACTTTGAACCTATTAGGGGATGTTTTATTGTTGTAGTGTAGAAAATTATATACCTTTATAATTTCACACTATGTTTGCCTCCCCTTAACTAATTGGACTTAATTAAGCCACTAATTTACTAAATTATGCATTCCAAAGCCTTATTATTCCTATTTTTTGAAAGGGAAATCTATATTAAACAATTGCTAACATTAATTAAAACACCTTGGAAATTGAGTGTCCTAGAGTTAGGTCCTAGGACCCATTTGCCCAGGGGCGAATGTGTCCCCTTTAAGTTCTAGGACCCAATTTTTAATATATTTTTGGCAGCATTTTAATGATTCAAATTTAAGTTTCAAATGTTGGCTTTTGAAATCTAAATTTTGGGAAATTAGATAAACGCCTATAAATACATAGTTATTTTATCAATTCAAAACATCTACCTGTTATGCCTTGCATAACCACCCCATTTTGTTTTATTTTTGGAACAAAATGGGTCCCCCTTTTCTTTTGTTTTGTCTGCCTTTGGTTGTTTGGTTGGGTCTTAGGAGTTGTTTTTTTTTCTCCTAAGTCTCTCTTTTGCTCTGTCGGAGGCGGGCCCGGAACCAAATCTAAACACGAAACTCTTTCAAGGTTTCTAGTTCGGATATCATTTCGACTTCGACTCTGTCTTCTCTTTTGTTTCTCCTTCTTTGTTCTATTGGTTGTTTTCAACCAACTCTTGGGTTGGTTCATCTCTTGTTTGTTGGTCGTTTTCTTGTGTTTTATTTGTTTGATCCCGTGGAAGCGGAACCGGGATTGGAACGCAAGTAGGGAGTTTCAAGTTTCCATATTGTGTCCTCGTTCCGACTCCGTCTCTGCTCGTTTCCTTTCTCTCCTCATTTTCTTTGTTTGGGCCGGGTCCGGTTTTCGCTCCAGTACCACTTCCCTCGTGCTTGGGTGTTTTGTTCTTTTCTTTTTGGTTAGGACCGAAACCGGACCCAGAATCAAACTTTGAACTTTGTAAAAGTTCCATTTCGGTTTTGTCTCCGCCCCCGTCTTCTTGTGTCATGTTTTGGTCATTGTCCTTTTGTCGGGACCGGATTTGGGGTTGGAAATTAAGTAAGGAACTTTGTGTGGGTTTCTTTATCTTGTCTTCGACTCGGATACATGTCCGCCTTACTTTTTGATGTTCACTAGACTTGACCTAACTATCTGTTCACGTTGTTGGCTTTGTCCCTGAACTACCACATTTATGGAATTAAATGCAGCCTATTCGCACGCGTGAATTATTTTTTAAAGGTTTAATCGTGTTTAAACTGGCTCATTATCATTATTATTCGAAGTGTTTAAACAAATCATGACCAGGAAAGTCTCGAGAGGATTGATTTAATCACGAAGGCGAGTTGCGGAGCGAATCTTGGCTAAATTCTGGTCAGTCTTGAGGAGCGTTTTGAGGTAGGTTTCTTTACTTTTCTGTCTCCCATTTGTTCTTTCAGGTGTTTTTGTTTTAGCGTATTTGCAAGAGGGGTTTTGTTCTATGAATTTCTTCGCTCGTTTGTGTTTTTCTTTTCTTGTTTTGTTTCTTTTGTCCTTTCTTTTCTGTCTGTTTCCATTTTTTTTTGTTTGTTTTTTGGTTTCTCATTTTGTTATGTTGTTTGTTCTGCTCTTGCTTTCGTGACAAGTCCATCTTGTCGTACCCTAGTTTGAACTAGGGTTTCTATTTTTGAAGGAGTTTCCTTGCTTGGGTGTTGAAAATTTGTTTTGAAACTCTTTTTTCTGGTCTTCCCGCGTCGAATCTGTGTTGTCCGTGTGGAATTTTCGTTATGCCCTAGTTTTCAGAAACGACATGTTGAGTGAACTAGGGTTTTGCTTGACAACCTTTGCAAAATGATCTTTTCTAGGGTTTAAATTTCCTTTTGTATGGTGGAGCTATTGGAGGGGTCAAACTATGTAATTCTTGGTTTCCTTTGAAGCCCATGTGACCCAGGGTTTAAAATTCATATGACTGTACCTTGTTTGAAATCCTCTCTGTTTCCTAAAATTATTCCGCTCCCATCTATGATGTATCCTTATACCTATTCTTGGTCAGAACCGGACCCAGGGTGGAAGTTGAATTTGGGAACTAACAATTAAGTTCTGGTTCGGTTACCGATCTGGTCTTGATTCTGACCCCGTTTTGGTTCCTGTCTAGTTTCGATCCCAGCCCCGCCACATATAAGGGATTTCTTTTATGCCCAATACTTCTATGGTCCCACCTCCGATGAAGGAAGAATTTGACTAAGTAAATATTATCTTAGGAGAGTAGAGAAGGGTATTATATGATGGACTAACTTGGATTGTTTTGTTCACCAAATACAAAAATTTGGTGTAGGAATCAAGAAATGTCGGGGGGATCAGATTAGGCCTCTTAGAGAAGCCAACTGGGTGAAACTTCATGGCAAGGAGTTAGACCGAAGAAGATCAAGGTGGAACAACTTTTGTATACTTTGAGATGTAAGCATAGGGAATTTTCCCTCATAGCTAGCAAGATTGATTCCGACTAGGCTGATATTACTGACACCAATTTGGGCCCTTTTAACTATGAAGAATTGCATGAGGAGACATTCACCGAGGAGTAGGTCAGAGGAAGGATGGAAAGGATTGTTCAATCTGGGCTGGCACATGTTGCACTCTTCTCCCTATCTATCCAATGTCCGAAGTTGATTCTTGTAGCAGCTGGAACATATAACCCTACTACTAGGCAGTGTGTGGATGTAAAAGGTAATGTCATTATTGACTTCACACCTCGAATGATCGAATTCCTGTTTAATATACCTGATCCCAGGAATCCTAGGAAATTGAATGAGGCAGAGACTTTGAAGCTTTACAGTGATAATAAGGAGAGGAATAGATTTTACATGAATAAGACTTGGATGAGGGTGGAGAAGAAGTCTCTGACCAAGCTTCCGGACCAGCCTAAGAGGGTAGATTTTAGTAAAGAGATTGCAGATATAATCATGTTCCTTTCTAGGGTGTTTGGAAAAAGGGATGCTTCACTGTTTAAGGAATGGATGTTTCCTTTTATCCAAACTATTTTGGATGGGAGGAAACAATTTGACTGGTCAATGATAGTATCAGACAACATTCACATTCAAATGATAAAAGTACCAAGTGTTTCTTTATGACCTCCTATGTAGTTTATGCAGTTGCCCAAGTGGGGATTTTTCCTGGACTTCAAACAGTGGGTATATTGGGGGAAGTCCAAGGATAGAGGAGAGTGTGGGAGTATTATAATCAGCTCACCTTGCAGGCATTAGGGAAACATTATAGAAGGGTAAATGATGCCTTTCTTTATGTTATTATTAACAAGCTTAATGGTGATGCGAGATATAGGCTTAGCAGGGAGGCAATGGATTTTGTGAATGAGTGGGGGCATTGGTTTACCCAGTACCCCACATTCACCTATTTCAGATTAGCAGGCTTTGATGGTCACCCCCATTTTCTACCTAGATGTTGTGGTGATAGGATAATTCTAATGGAGTTTATTTATCAAGCCTTGGCTGTTAATTACAAGTTTGGAAACGAACACAAGACTGGTTGCCATAAGTTTCCAATGAGGCTGGGAGTCTTTAGCTGTCCACACATTCAGGCAGCTAAGGTCATTTGTGATGAATTAGTTTATTTAAAGTTGGGCTTGTACACTGCAAGGAAGCACTATGACCCCAAGCACAAGTTGAGGGCTTTGCTTCCCAGTGTCTTTGATAAGCACTTTAATCTATTGGAGGATTTTTGGGAGGACTTGCAGGATGAATATGACCTTAGGGAAAAGAATTATGAAAGGATACCTATCCCACTTATGGTTGAGTTTGGGATAAAGTTAGACATTCTAGAAATGTTGTCTGATGATGGGATAGTTTTGGATCCTGGGTATAATGCAAACAATATTGGAACTAAAGATCTTGATCCAGTAGACTGGAATGCTGAGGATAAAATTGACATAAAGTAGATTGCAAGACCAGTGTTGGATAGGAGTATTCACTGGGTGAGTTTGAGGGCTAATCAAATCGAGGCTCAATCATCTAAGAAGAGGAAAGTTGCAGGTACCACCCAAGGATATAAAAGGGAAAAGAGAAGGATGACACCTAAGGAACCCTTAGAGTTTATGCCTTCTAATACATAAGAGGAGGTGGTACCTCAAGACCTCCCAGAGGTGTAGGAAGATGAAACAATTATGGAAGTGGGGGCTTCTACATCTGCTGCAAGGGAGGTATCTACTCAGCCCTCTGATACACAACTAGGTGAAGAATCACGAAAGGGAGCCCTCCATGATGAAGTAGAGGTCTTAAGGAAAATGGAGGATGAAATTGAGATACATAATGTAGAAACAGATTCAGAAAAGACTCCATCTGATAAAGAGCATCATGCATTAACATCTCTTTATATGATAGATGATGCAGGGACCACACACATATTGACTGGGGAAGATCAGTGGAAACTCTTTGAAGATGCAAAAAGAGAAGTTGATGCTAAGGCAAAAGCTGAGGCATCAACTAAGCAACAAGAGGAGGAAGAAAAGGCACAATTTGAATTGGTAGTCAAGTAGAAGGAGTTGGGAGATATGGTCAAGGCTGATGAATTAGCTCAACAACAACAACAAAAGGAGTAGGAGTTCAAGATACATGAAGAGAGAGATAAGTTGATGATGCAGCAGAAGATTCATAACCTTGAAGAGGAAAAGGCCCAATAGAGAAGAGAAAAAGAAGCTCTTGAAGCTAAGCTCAAGGCAGAAGAAGAGGCTTATAGGAAGAGGGAAGAACAAGAACGTTTGGAAAGGGAAAAAGAGGCTACTAAGATTGTTGAATATGAAAATAAGTCCAAGGAGGCATGGGACTATGTTGAAGATTTGAAGAAGCAGCAAGATCAAATGTTAGAGAAAAAGAAAGTGGAAGAGGAACGTTTAAAGTAGGAGCTAGAGGCTAAAAGGTTGCAAGAGCAGAAGGATAAGGAGGAAGTAGAAAAGTTAGCACAGGAAAAGGAACAAAGTGATCAACAAAATGTGTAGGAGGTTGATTCTCAACTGGGGCTTACATTGTTACAACCTTTGTCTTTCGTTACTGTTGCTTCTTCTTTAGCCCAGGCAGCCACTACTCCTATTGCTCCTACTTGGTTAAAACTAGACTTGGAAAGAAAACCAGTTGTTCAATCACAATCGTTGAATTGGGAGGAAATTATGAAAGAAATTGAGAAGGAGAAACCTAAAAAGAAGGCCCATGTTCTTCACTCTACTAGGCTCATTGATGCTAGAGAGATTGTTGCTGAATGTGCCAAACCCGTAATGGAGAAGAGCCGTGATGATATGAAAATCATTGATTATCAGTTGGGGGCGGTAAATTTGGGAAGGCCTACAAGAAACAAACAAATGAGTTTGATTGATATTGTGGCCTCTTCAACTAAATCCCGGATGATCAAAGATAAACAAAGGAAGGATGAGCTTAAGGCTCAACTGGATCAGCTCCATAGGTTTTTGAAAGATGTTTCAAGTCCCATTTCCCAACAAGCTGCTCTCCCTGAATCCCCAGTTTTGTTAACAAAGAGGGAAGCAGATGATTTGGTTCAAATGAAAAGAAAGGTAGGAATGATGGATAAATGGCTGGACAAGCTCAACCAGGAGGTCGATGATGTTCTCGTTGAAGGTTCTAAAATTCATAAGGCTGCTCTTGAATTGGCAGAGGATCTAGATCAGCAGGCCGAGGATATAGATAAGCAAGATGATGAATACAAGGAATGTGTTAAAAAGCTTGAAGATATTGGAAAAGTTTGCAAGTCCACCTTGCTATAATATTCTATTCTTGAGAATGATAATGTAGATTTTGTGGAAAAAACTATGAGCATCATAAGGTATAAGCCTAAGACTATTCATGGGCATCAAGAAGAAGTTCGAGAAATGAGCAAAGATTTGAATCAACAGATGGTTGAATTAGAGGCAATTGTGGCCATTTTAATTAATCTAGATTCCTCAAGAAAAGAAGGCATGTCTTTAGATAAGCGAAAGGAGAGATGAAGGGGTAGGTTTGAGGAAATTATGCAAAAGGGAGACGATGGGGAGAATCTATTATTAGATCAGTTTATGGATATCAGGGAGGAGACAATAACTGCTAGAAAGGAATTAATCAAGTTAAAGGAGATACAAAGATTGGTTTTGCAGAATTTGAAAGGATCAAATTTGAGGATGATTGGTTGGATGGGCCTGATTTAGGTACTCTCCAACAAGTGTTCTCCAATTATGACGAATACATCATTGAGCATTTAGTGTAGGAGTTAATTGACTCTTGTCATCGCACACCATATCTTTGTTTCTCCTCTTTTTGTGGGTTTTGACATAAGCTCAACTCTGAGTTTGATCTGTTGGTGTCATTTTCTTCTAGGAATATCAAATTTTTGGTGCAACAGAGTAATCAGCCTTGGAACAAGGGTTCATCAGTCCATTTCTATGTTTAGTTTCAGTTCCATTGATTGTGGATCTAGATTGATAATATTGAGAAACTTGTGCATGTGGCACCCTATACGTATTATTAGGTTCTACTTTGTAAAGGTCGACTAATTGAAGGAAGATCAACCATCTGATGATAGAGAAAAAAAAGAGATTAGATCTAGGATTTCTATGTTTTAGGAGAGATACTCTAAAAGTTCAATAAAAAACTTGGTTATTTTACATTTTTTCATAGTTTTTAATGTTATTGGTTTTAAAGTTTGGATATATTTTGATAAGGTTAAGGGTACATAATCAATCCATACGCTAGTGATTTTTTTGTGCTTAAGTGTTTCTTATTTGATGAAAGTCAATAGAAGGAACTGGATTCAAGATTATATCATTGGGTTATCTGTGGATGAAATTGTTATTATATTTATTTGATCTGTGTTTTGGATGATGAGTGAGTGATTTGTTTGAAGAAAGTTTAGTGAATGTTGATGGTATTTGAATTAGAATTATGGATGTATACAGTAGCATAGTTTATTCTATGGATTGCATCTTGTTGTAGTTGTGGTTAGGTGGAATAAAACACTCATTATTGATATGCATGTCTGGATATGTAAGAATTTTACTCATGTTTCTTTGATTTGAAGCTTTGATTCATATTTTTCTTTTATTTAAACCCCCCCCCCAAAATGTAGACTAATTGATGCTATGCAGTCTTGTTCCTTGTTACTAGCAGAGGCCCCTTGAACATTACAGTTATATCGACCTCCGAGTGATATCAACATAATTGAGATTCAATTACCAGGACCTTGGGAGTTAGGTCACCATGTGTTAGCTTTCTCTTTTAGGAGAAATAGAATAGTAATATTTTGTTTAATGTTGTTGTCCTACTTTGACCCTCAACAGATCTGGCCCTAGAAGGAGGGCCTGAGGAACAAGCTGGCTCGCATTGGGTCATTTTCACCAGATAGGTTCGAGAGAGTTCTTAGATCTTCTTAGAACCCTGAACCACTTGTTGAACTCCAAACCCTTGTCAGGTATAGGCCCTACGCTTGTAGAGTCTTGATTGAACCTTTATCACCACCGCTCACCCCACGTGGATTTCCACCAAACCCACCTACACCAACTCACTAGCTACTTTCACCCATTCCACAACCTACTCAACCTGTATCACCACCAATACCTATGGCTTACTTTGTCAATAACCCTTCACCATCAGGGACTATCCCTGGAGGTATACACGATCTCCCTAAGAACCCAGAGAGGTTCTTTCCTAAGTACATGCATGGAGAATCAAGAAGTTCCGAGGAGCACATACATGCATTTAAAGATGCCTATACCCGTGCTCAGGTGGCTCATCAGGACGTTGTGTGCAGATTGTTCCCCTATTCATTAGGAGACATGGCATACAATTGGTACCTAAACTTACCCCAAGGGTCTATTCTAAGTTGGATAGACTTGGAAAACGCCTTTATCAATCAGTTCAGGGTTTATGTAGACCCTGCTATCCTTTACCACAAGTTTGCCACAATAAGGAAAGAACACCATGAACCGCTGCCTTTATTCAACACTAGGCTCCAAAGAATGTACCGAAGGTTGCAGGATCCTTACCTGGTGGCTAAGAACATTGCCATTTTGGCATACTTAAGGGTTGTGGACCCTTTGATTGGCTTGTTCTTGAAAAGGACATATAATGCTAATGAAACTGATTCTTTGGCTAAGGTATATCATCTCGCTATCTAGTTACAAGAATAGATAAGTCTGCAATCCGAGAGTCTAGGAGGAGTTCTCCCTCTTATAGGATACCAAATGTCCAATCCACCCCCTTTATTCAACACGGTCCCAGGGATGTCCTATTCCCAATACGGACCTATGTATGAGTTCCAAGCTTCACCTCCCTCACCATTTTTTAGCAATGATCCCCAGGATTCCTCCCATCAAAATCAAAATTACCAAAATCAAGCTAGAGGATCAAATTCGGTTAATCAACCCTTTGCAGTGAAGACTGTAGAAAGTGAAAAGACTCTCCAACTAACCAATGAGATGGAGACTCTCAAAAATACACTATCTCAAATGTCTAATGACATGGATCAACTTAGATAGAATCCCCCTCAGAACCAGAACCAAGGTTTTCAGAATTAGGGAGGATATTCTAATCAGGGTGGTTATCCTAACCAAAATCCTAACTAGAACTATAATACCAACTAGAACGCCAATAGGAATTTCCAGAACCAAAACTCCTGTAATGAAAACTATCAAAATCAGAATAGAGGATACAATCAAAGGTCTAACAACAATAGGCCATGGAATACTGGACCCAATAACGGAGGAGTTTCCCACAATTATCAAGTGGGAGACGAAAAGCCGCACACTGCCAATGTGGCAGACCTCAACCTTATGACCAATTGGTGTAGACTACATGATACTGTGGTCCACTCTAAGGTAAATTTGCTAGAGATGGAAAAGATGGTTAAGATAGCCCAAGCTGATGCTCCATTCCAGGGTGCATCCAACAAATCTAGTGGATTAACGGATACTGCCATGGCATATGATATCTTTGAGGAAGAACTTCCATTTCCCAACCAGGAAGACAATGAAGTAGTAGAAGATGTGTACGATGCCTAAGCCTTCCAAACCAAGGGAGGCCATTTCCTTAGGAATTAGAATAGAGGGCCATTCACAACCTCTGCCCCTCCTAATAATATGGTCCTGCCAAATCAAAATGCGGATAATAATCCACCACCACCAAAGGGACCATCAGATTCTCCGAACAAAGGTGCCCTGCTCAAAAGGAAATTTTGTTGAAAGCCTTGGGGGAAGCAGACAGGTCAAAAGGAAGAGAAAAGGAAACTCCTACTAATGAGATGAATGCAACACTCTATAAAGGTAAGACTGGTACTCCACCTTTCTTGTTAAGTTTAAGAATTTTTGGAAAAAAATTACACAACTATCTGCTAGATTTTGAGGCATCGGGAAACGTAATGCCATTTTTGATTTGTAGGAAGTTAGGTCTGAGTCCACTCTAGACAAATAAAAGGGTTATCCAGTTAGAAAAAATAGAAGTCAATGTGATAGGAGAGCTTAAAAATATCCATGTACAGATTGGATCTAATCCAAGGATTCAAACTTATGTGGATATCCAAGTCGTAGATATCCCAGAAACCTATGGTATGCTCTTGAGCAGAGACCTGATGAAAAGTCTTGGTGGATATTTGTCTTTGGATTTCTCACGCATGTGGCTGCCCTGGAAAGGGATAGAAAGCTAGATCAGAATTGAAAGTGAGCCTAGGCTCAAACACATGATCACCGAGTATGATTCCCCTAATGAGGTAGCCTATTTCGAAATCGAGATAGGAGTTTACAAGCAGGAGGAAATCATGAATTTTTTAGTACTTCATTCTAATGACTCACCCCTTCTAGAGAAAAATGACCCAATAATTATTGTTAATCAACAAGTCCTAATACTAAAATTACAACAGGATAGGCTGGTACTGGGAGAGGAGGTTGATATGTGGAATCTGCTACTTCCTAACTGGTGTAGGGTTCATTACCAGAATCATTCTGAGTTAACCTGCCAACCCTATGTAGATATCTTAAAACATGTCTCCTGGGTAGAAGAAACTTGTGAATGTCAACCTCAAGCCTCCACTAATGAATTTCCATTTCAAGCAAAGGATGCAACCATCCTTATGAGAGCTATCCTTGCTCAAAGGGAATCATCTTCTCAACTCAAGAAAACTCGCGTTCTATGTTCTGAACTACAACTAGAGACTGAGGAATCTTAGTCTTTGCCAATTACACCTACCCCAGAAACGCTTCCAATGCCCAGGGAATTGGTGACAAAGGTACTAAATCATGGCCTGACTCAAGATGAGGTTCAAGAATCACTTCCTAAACAAATTTTGAATTTAGGAGAATCTTCTGGTGAACCGTGCTGCCAGTTACTTTCAAATACTGATGATCAGCACCAGTCCGAGCTGCCATATACTTCTGCCAAGCAAAAAACTATAGGCCAAAAAAAGAAAGAGATCCCAGCCCCAGATCAATTATGGAGTCTGAAACTTGATGGCTCCAAGTCCAAGTTAGGAAGTGGAACAGGGGTAGAATTAACCAATCCAAAGGGGAATACTTTCTTTGCTTCCTATAGGCTACAATTTGGTTGCACGAACAACGTGGCAGAGTATGAAGCACTTGCTAGGGGCTTAATGTTTTCCCATTAGAAGAAGGTCACATCTCTTATGGTGATGGGGGATTCTAAATTCATCATCAAACAGGTTCGCAGCCAATATACTTTCCATTATAAAAGATTGGCTGCTTATAGAAAGAGTTTGGAATCTTATTGAGGACTTTAATGCTTTCGGAATTACTTTGATTCCTAGGGAACAAAATCAGATTGCAGATGCTTTGGTAGTTACTGCTAGTACTTTGGAGCCTATGCAGGACTCCAAATTGAAGAGATTTTTAGTTGAACTAGTTTCAATCCCAGTAGTCCCCAATAATGTTAAAAATTTTTAGGTCTTTGATGACGACCAACACATACTTGCCTTCTTGGAAAGTTCATATGTCTTCGAAGGACAAATCATATATGAACTAGATAGAGATCAGGGAGAATGGGACCCTAAAGGTTGTGATACGAAAGGAGTAATGAACTTAAAGAGTAACAACATTCCCAAGGGGATAGTAGCCTTAGAAAGAATATTTGATTATGATCCTCGGGCTTGGGAAAGAGTGCCAATGCAAAGTGGAGGGAAGTACGAATATATTAATTTGGCTGATTCGGGTCCCGAAAGAAATGTCCTTATAGGCAAGACCTGTCTTGAGGAGATCAGAAATGAAATAATTAAGGTGTTAAAAGAATATAATGCAACAATTTCCTGGAGTTATGAAGATTTGAAGAATTTTGACACCTCTGTGATCACACACACAATACCATTGAAGCCAGAAGCCAAGCCCTTTCGTCAAAAGTAGCGCCTGATCAACGCTTTGATTGAACCATTAATACAAAAGGAAGTGCAAAAACTTTTATCAACAAGAATCATCTTCCTAGTAAGGCACTCCATGTGGGTTGCCAATCTAGTTCTAGTACACAAGAAAAGGGGGGAGATCAGGCTGTGTGTTGACTTCAGGAACCTAAACAAAGCCTCAGAGAAGGATAACTATCCACTTCCTTCTCTTGATGAGGTATTACAAATTGTTAATGAATCTCAGATGATGTTGTTCTTAGATGGCTATTCTGGGTATAAACAAGTGCTTGTCAGCCATGAGGATAGGATGCAGACTTCCTTCACGACAAAATGGGGAATATTTTCCTATCGACGCATGCCGTTTGGCCTCATCAACGCTAGAGCTACCTTTCAACATGCAATGGATGTGGCTTTTAAAGATTTGATAGGTAAGTGTATTATTATATATGTGGATGACTTGAAAATATTTTCCAAGAAGAGAAAGGACCATGCTACTGATTTAGCAAAGGTCCTTAAGAGAAGTATCAACTATGGAGTATCTCTAAATCCCAAGAAATGTGTCTTTGGAGTTTCTGAAGGGAAACTTCTAGGGTATGTGATATTAGAAAAGGGGATATCCATAGATCCTGACATAGTTGAGGCCATTTTGAAATTGACCATGCCTAGAAGTAGAAAGGAGATGAGGTCCTTCTTCAGGAGGATTAATTTTGTAAGGAAGCTCATAACAAGGTTTGCAAAAAATTTCAAACCCCTCAACGAGATGATGAAGAGAGATGCTAAAATAGAATGGACCAATGAGGCTAAATCTGCATTGTCACAGATTAAGCAATCAATATATGAGGCATCGGTCTTGACCAGCCTAGATTACCTAAAGCCCTTTTATATTTATTCATTTGTATCTGATCATTCATGTGCAATAGTCCTAACACAACACAAAGGTGAAGGAGATGAAAGGCCAATTTCCTTCATGAGCTCGCCATTCAAGAATGCAAAAGTCAGGTACCCACCCTTGGAAAAATAGGCCTTTGCATTGGTATGAGTAGTAAAAAATTTCAGGCATTACATTCTAAGAAGCCAAGTTATTGCTATAGTGCCTGATCTAGTGGTTAAGTCTCTCCTTATGCAAAGTGAATTAGGGGAAAGAAGAGGAAAATGGATGGCTATCCTGCAAGAGTATGATTTAGAGATCTATCCAATGAAACTTGTTCAAGGACAAGGTTTATCAAAGGCCATGGCAGATGTTGACAAGAATATTACCTGTCAGCAATATACTATGCACTCATTCACCAAAGACCCATGGTATAATGACTTGATTTTCTTCCTTCTCAATAACAGATGCCCAGAAGGAATGAATGCTACCCAAAGGAGGGAACTAAGGATGAAGAGTGATCATTACATGATCAAAGGAGGGCTCTATACAAAATAAATTATGAGGGGGTTTACCTGCGATGTCTGGATCAGCAAGAAGCAAAGCATGTCATGGTTGAATTTCATGGTAGGCATGGCACAGGACACGAATCTGTAGATTCTTTGGCCCATCAAATCCTTAGGTTAGGATATTATTGGCCCCATGTGTTCAGGGATGCACATCAACATGTCAAGATATGTCATACATGTTAGACCTCTGCATCAAAGGAGCGTAATCCAATAATGCCTCTACAACCAGTATATGAGGTAAGACCATTTTCCCAATGGGCATTGGATTTTGTTGGGGTAATTAATCCTAATTCTTCTGCACGACACAAATTCATTCTAACTACTATGGACTATTGCACCCGTTGGACTGAGGCTCAACCATGCAAGAACAACACCACTGAGGTGGTTATCAAATTTCTTACTGAAAACATTGTTACCAAGTTTGGAGTGTCCTTTGCCCTGGTATGTGACAATGGCCCTGCCTTTTCATTTGCTGAATTCATACAATGGGCTTACGAACATAAAATAATTTTGAAATATTCCTCTAACTATTATCCTTAGGAAAATGGTGTAGCATAATCTACTAACAAGAATCTACTAGAAGTGATAAAGAAATTACTTGAAAGTAATCCTAGGGATTGGCATACCCAGTTAAGATTTTCCTTATGGGCAGATCGAACCCATATTAAGGTTTCTCTAGGAAATTCCACTTTTAAATTAGTCTATGGCCAAGATATGATCTTCCCCATACACTTATAGAAACCTGTTCTCAATTTTATGCAAGAGTTTTATACAAAAGATGTCCGGATTGAGGTAAGATTAAATAACCTTTTAAACATGGAAGAATAGAGAGATGTTGCTCTATAGCAGTTCTTCAAGCATCAGGTTGTTGTCAAATGTTGGTTTGACAAAAGAGCTAAGATTAAGGCATTCAGAATCTCAGATCTAGTGTTGCTGTGGGATAAGGCTAAGGAGAAAAAGGGGGATCACTAGAAATTTGATAGACTCTGGGTAGGTCCGTATCAAGTAGCTGAGATCTTGGGTGAGAATGCTTTTCATTTGATCACCTTGATGGGAGAACCTATCCCATTTCTGATCAATGGGAAATTTCTCAAGCATTACTTCGAATTGTAAGGGTTTGAGTTTTTGAATTAATTGTATATATGTACTTTGTGTAATTATTGGTTCTCTGTTTCTGTTGTTTGTTTGTTTGTTGGTTCTTTCTTCTTCTTTGTTTCCTTTTGTTGTTTTGTGTCTGTTTTTGTTTTCTTCTTTGGGGATCCTCTTTTCTTTCCATCTTGAAGGTATGGGGTTGTTATTCAAAGAATGTTGTAGGCACTAGGAGAGAAATTGGTTTAGGAATTTTTAGGCATATCTGTCGAAAGATTTTATTCTAAAGCTCATGCCTTATGGCCATTTTAGCATGAGTCTGAAGGCTATTAGGAGTAAGGTATATTGTAGATAACCTCATGAACTGTCATTGAAATCTGTCACAAAATAGATAAAACATCTAACTATAAAGTGCCTATTCATCTCAGAGTGATTATATCTTCGATTCAAGTGAAAAATTTGTTTCCCCAAAATTGTCATAGGATCCATTGTAGTTCTCGACCCATATCTTAGACTATTAATGTCTTTTGTATTGAGAAAGGTTTTAAGAAAAAAAAAGAATTTTCATAAGTGAGGCCTGTAAAAGAAAGAGGAAAGAGAAATACTAAAATAAAGGAAAACTCAATACTAAATGGATAATTCAAGTATCTCTATAAGGGCTATGGATGCCTGACTGGTAGTAGAGCAATGCTTTGAGAGAACTAGAGGTATCTCCGTTGGAGCTATGGATGCTTGACTAGCAGCGGAGCAATACCTAGGATTCCATTGCACGACAGTCAAAGGACTCAACCCATGTAACTTGGATCGTAGATATAGTTGTTTAGGTGTGGAGAAAGCTCAAATAAAGAAGGATGCACCATAAGCATGCACAGACTCAAATTCAAGTAGTAGTTTATGTTGGTTCTACATTTGAGATTCCAACTCAACTTTACTTAAATATTCTAATCACACTTAAGTTAACATGTTTCATAAATTACAAGTTTTTTGGGTAATTGAATTCTTCAGTATCTTAAAAATGGGTAAACCATTTTTCCTAGTCGAGTCGCCATTTGTTATGCCTTGCATAACCACCCCATTTTGTTTTATTTTGGAACAAAATGGGTTCCCCTTTTCTTTTGTTTTGTCTGCCTTTGGTTGTTTGGTTGGGTCTTAGGAGTTGTTTGTTTTTCTCCTAAGTCTCTCTTTTGCTCTGTCGAAGGCGGGTCCATAACCAAATCTAAACATGAAACTCTTTCAAGGTTTCTAGTTTGGATATCGTTCCAACTCTGAATCTATCTTCTCTTTTGTTTCTCCTTCTTTGTTCTATTGGTTGTTTTCAACCAACTCTTGGGTTGGTTCGTCTCTTGTTTGTTGGTCATTTTCTTGTGTTTTGTTTGTTTGCTCCCGCGAAAGCGGAACCGGGATTGGAACACAAGTAGGAAGTTTCAAGTTTCCATATTGTGTCCCCATTTCGACTCTGTCTCCGCTTGTTTCCTTTCTCTCCTCGCTTTCTTTGTTTGGGCCGGGTCCATTTTTCGCTCTGGTCCCACTTTTTTGTGCTTAGGTGTTTTTTTCTTTTCTTTTTGGTCAGGACCGGAACTAGAACCAGAATCAAACTTTGAACTTTGTAAAAGTTCCATTTTGGTTTTGTCTCTGCCCCCGTCCTCTTGTGTCGTGTTTTGGTCATTGTCCTTTTGTCGGGACTAGATCCAAGGTTGGAAATTAAGTTGGAAATTAAGTAAGGAACTTTGTGTGGGTTTCTTTATCTTGTCTCTGACCCAGATCCGCGTCTGCCTTACCTTTTGATGTTTAGTGGACTTGACTTAACTATTTGTTCGCGTCATTGGATCCGTCCTCGAACTACCGCATTTATGGTATTAAATGCAGCCTGTTCACACATGCAAATTAAATTTTAAAGGTTTAATCATGTTTAAACTAGCTCATTATCATTATTATTCAAAGTGTTTAAACAAATCACGGCCAGGAAAGTCTCGAGAGGATTGATTTGATCATAGAGGCGAGTTGCGAAGCGAATCTTGGCTAAATTCTGCTTAGTCTCGAGGAGCATTTTGAGGTAGGTTTCTTTGCTTTTCCATCTCCCGTTTGTTCTTTCAGATGTTTTTGTTTTAGCATATTCACAGGAGGGTTTTTGTTCTATGAATTTCTTCGCTCGTTTGTGTTTTTATTTTCTTGTTTTGTTTCTTTTGTCCTTTCTTTTTTGTCCCATTCCATTTTTTTTGGTTTGTTTTTTGGTTTCTCATTTTGTTTTGTTGTTTGTTCTGTTGTCGCTTTCGTGACAGGTCCGTCTTGTCGTACCCTAGTTTGAACTAGGGTTTCAATTTTTGAAGGAGTTTCCTTGCTTGGGTGTTGAAAATTTGTTTTGAAACTCTTTTTCTAGTCTTCTCCCATCGAATTTGTGTTGTCCGTGTGGGATTTTCATTATGCACTAGTTTTCAGAAATGATGTGTCGAGCAAACTAGGGTTTTGCTTGACAACCTTTGCAAAATGATCTTTTCTAGGGTTTAAATTGCTTTTTGTATGGTGGAGCTATTGGAGGGGTCAAACTACGTTATTCTTGGTTTCCTTTGAAGTCCATGTGACCCAACGTTTAGAATTCATATGACTGTACCTTGTTTGAAATACTCTCCATTTCCTGAAATTATTCCGCTGCCGTCTATGATGTATCTTTATACCTATTCTTGGTCGGAACTAGAGCCGGGGTGGAAGTTGAATTTTGGAACTAACAATTAAGTTCTAGTCTGGTTCCTGATCCTGACCTCATTTTGGTTCTTGTCTAGTTCCGATCCTGGCCCCGCCACATGATAAGGGATGTCTTTTATGCCTAATACTTCTATGGTCCCACCTCCAATGAAGGCAAAATTTGACTAAGTAAATATTATCTTAGGAGAGTAGAGAAGGGTATTATATGATGGACTAACTTGGATTTTTTTGTTCACCTAATACAAAAATTTGCTGCGAGATTCAAGAAATGTAGGGGGGATCAGATGAGGCCTCTCAGAGAAGCCAACTAGGTGAAAGTTCATGGAAAGGAGTTATACCGAAGAAGATCAAGGTGGAACAACTTCCGTATACTTTGAGATGTAAGCATAGGGAATTTTCCCTCATAGCTAGCAAGATTGATTTCGACTGGGCTGATATTATTGACACCAATTTGGGCCCTTTTAACTATGAAGAATTGCATGAGGAGACATTCACCGAGGAGCAGGTCACAGTAAGGACAGAAAGGATAGTTCAATCTGCATTGGCACATGTTACACTCTTCCCCCTATCTATCCAATGTCCAGAGTTGATTCTATCGGTAGCTAGAGCATATAACCCTGCTACTAGGCAGTGTGTGGATGTAAAGGGTAATGTCATTATTGAATTCATGCCTCAAATGATCAAATTCCAGTTTAATATACCTGATCCTGGGAATCCTAGGCAATTGAATGAGGCAGATGCTTTGAAGCTTTACAGTGATAATAAGGAGAGGAATAGATTTCACATGAATAAGACTTGGATGAGGGTGGAGAAGAAGTCTCTAACCAAGCTTCCGGACCAGCCTAAGAGGGTAGATTTTAGTAAAGAGATTGTAGATATAATTATGTTCCTTTCTAGGGTGTTTGGAAAAAGGTATGCTTCACTATTTAAGGAATGAATGTTTCCTTTTATCCAAACTATTTTGGGTGGGAGGCAACAATTTGATTGGTCAATGATAGTATCAAACAACATTCACAATCAAATGATAAAAGCGAGAGAAATAAAGTGTTTCTTTATGACCTCCTATGTAGCTTATGCAGTTGACCAAGTGGGGATTTTTCCTAGACTTCAAATAGTGGGTATATTGGAGGAAGCCCAAGGACAGAGGAGAGTGTGGGAGTATTATAATCAGCTCACCTTGTAGGCATTAGAGCAACATTATAGAAGGGTAAATGATGCCTTTTTTATGTTATTATTAACAACCTTAATGGTGATGCGAGATATAGGATTAGCAGGGAAGAAATGGATTTTGTGAATGAGTGGGGGTATTGGTTTATCCAGTACCCCACATTCACCTATTTCACGTTAGCAGGCTTTGATGGTCACCCCCATTTTCTACCTAGATGTTGTGGTGATAGGATCATTCTAATGGAGTTTATTTATCAAGCCTTGGATGTTAATTACAAGTTTGGCAACAAACACAAGATTGGTTGCCATAAGTTTCCAATGAGGGTGGGAGTCTTTAGATGTCGATGCATTCAGGAGGCTAAGGTCATTTGTGATGAATTAGTTTATTTAATGTTGGGATTGTACACTGCAAGGAAGCACTATGACCCTAAGCACAAGTTGAGGGCTTTGCTTCCCAATGTCTTTGATAAGCACTTTAATCTGTTGGAGGATTTTTGGGAGGACTTACAGGATGAATATGACCTTAGGAAAAATAATTATGAAAGGATACCTATCCAACTTATGGTTGAGTTTGGGATAAAGGAAGACATTCTAGAAATGTTGTTTGATGATGGGATAGTTTTGGATC